>WOXC01005793.1:0-440121 GCA_011680675.1 Gymnobelideus leadbeateri
TCCCCGTCTTTCCCCTACCCCCAAATAGCAAGCCTACTGAATACCCTTTCTCCCAATCTGCCCTCTCTGATATCCTCCCTGACTCCCTCTCTAGCTTTCTAGTAGGGCAAAATGGATTTCTATACCCCAGTGCCTGTATATCTTATTTTCCAGTTGCAAGTAAAAAACAATTTTTTAACATTTGTTTTTAAAACGTTGATTTCTAGATTCTTTCCCTTCTTCCCTCCTCACCCACCCCCACTGGGAAGATAAGCAATTCAATATAGGTTGTACATGTTAGTTATGCAAAATATTTCCATAGTAGATGTATTGTGAAAGACTAACTATATTTCCCTCCATCCCATCCCACCCCCCCCCACCACTTACTCTATTTTCTACTTTGACCCTGCAAAGGGAAATTATTAATGCCCAGGTTTGTGTCCCTGACCCTGCCCAATAAGCTTCAGCTGCTTCCTTTTGAATCAAGGGGAAAATACAAACTCTTCTGCCTTTTAAAGCCCTTTCCAAGCTGGCTGAATCCAAAATTCAGGTTTATTATATGTAATGAGACTTCCTACACTCTGGCCTTCTTTCTTGCTGTTCTTTACACAACACTCCCATCTTGTCTCTGTTCCTGTCTCACCCCCATCCCAGGCTCTCTAGCTTCCTGCAAAGCTCCTATATCAGCCTTTACTGATCCACTCCTAAACAGTGATGTCAACCTTCAACTAACGACATTGCCTTGGATTTACTTCATGTATTCTCATTTGCCTACAAGTAATTTCCCACGAAAAGATGCCCCTCCTTGAAGGGTGGAGACTGTTTTATTTTTGCTTCCATTTGTGTCTTTCTGTTCCCATTACCTGGCCAGAGCTTGGTACATAGGAGGCGCTACATAAATGCTTGTTGACTGATATATTTATTCTAAAACTAATTTAGATTCCAAGATCACCTCAGGTTATATCTCATTTTCTAGTTCAAACCAACAGTACAATTTATCCAGGTGCCACTATGCATTGTGCTATTTTTAACATAACCATCCTTTTAGAAAGTTTTCATATATTTGTTCATTTGATTAATGACTATCAGCATGACTAAAAGCATGAAGGAAAGAAAATTAGATTTGTAATCAGAGGCCTTGAGTTAAAATCCTGCTTCTGCTATTGGCTAGTGGGGCAACTTTTAGGTAATCTACTTAACCTCTCTGAGCCTCAGTGTAGGTTAGACTAAAAGATTCCTAAGGTCCATTCCAGTTCTCAGTGTGAAATCCCTGATCAAACAAAGCTCTATTAGCACATATAACCAAATACACAAGTATTCATTAAGAAATAAAGGGAGAAGGAAAGATGTTAACTTTAGTTGTCAAGAGTAAAGAAACTTTCCAGACCTTTCAAAAGCACATCTCTTCTTCAATCTATGAACAATAAAGTATCAGTTGGCATACACATACATATATTTTCACCATCCTATTCTAAATCATTATTTCTACCTGCTCACCTCTTCAGAAACAAGGAGAGAATAGGAAAAAGGCCAGATGACCATTTTTCTATTTAATCTTAAGTCCTATTTCTTTCCTTGGTTGATTAGAGGTTTTTTTTTTTTTATACTGTTGTTTGTTGTTTTTCTTCTAGTGGCTCCCCCTCTTCAAAGTAAATATCATGGATTTGAAATAAACCTTTTCCAGCTAATGAGTGGAAAGGACACCAGACTTGGCATCCTGTCCCGGACCTGCCTGTTAACCAATACTGGTTTTAGGCACATATAAAAATCGAAGTTGGCTTAAAGAATATTTGTGGTCCTTCCCCTCCCAGCTCTACCATTATGTAATCTAATTACTCAATCCCTGCTCATAATAAGTTATAATGAAAAGACCTGCTAGACAAGACAGTCCAAAGTCACAGAAGACTATTCGTATCACCCACAAATTCATAGTATGTATCATTAAAATTTCTACTTTCATTATTAAATGAGTTGTAAACTGAAGATTCACAGGTAGTCCCTTTTTAATGAGGTAACCAGAGAGGAGAGGGTAATTATAGTAATGCAACAGCAAAGCCAAGGTCTTTTTCGTTGCTTACTCTTCTGGAAACTCCCTAAAGTTCAGGACTTTGGGATGACTAAGATAGGAAGTCAATACCCGAAACTGCCAAAACTTCAATGGTATTTTCCTCCTCCTTATAATTCCCTCTAGTGCCAGGGCTGTCAATGAAACGGTAACGAGTGGGCAAACCAGAGGAATCAGGTCCCAAGACAGCCCCATGTTCTGCCTCTGTTGTTCAGTATGCACACATTCTGCTGCAGTCCCTCTATGCCAAATGTAGATGGGAATAAAATACTTGTTTTAAGAAGTTTCATTCTGGGAAGGAAGAATCTGTTTTCTCCCCCTCACTGATGGTCTTGAAAGATTACAGGGAGTCCAACAACCCAGTTTTAAAAATGTGCTAATCTGAAGCCTTTCCCGCCCGCCCCCTCCCGGAAACAGAATTCTAACCCGTATTTGAAACTTAGAATACTTTTCCTTTTCCTTAAATAAATAAATAGGGCCGGAAGAAAGGGTTGTAAGGGGGCAAACAAGGAGGTTTTCGCCAGCAATCCGAGGGTAGAGCTAGAAAAGCAAATTACTAGGGCAAAGGAAACAAGGAGGCAACTTGGCGAGATTAGGAGCAGCAGGTGGAGGTGGTGGTGGGGCGCTGCTCCCAAGGTCTCACCTGCACAGGGCATCCCCAGCTGCAGGCACATAGCCCGAGACAGACCGAGGGAAGTGCAGGCAAACCCCGGGGGAGGGTGGCACGGGCCATACCCTAAAAAGCTAAAACACAGGAAGGCGGGGGCCGAAGGCAGGAAGTCCTCCTGCATCCCCGAGAAGGCAAGTGAAGCGTGGGGGCTGGCGAGGCGGCGCAGGAGAGGCAGGACAGCTGGGGGGACCAGCCTGGCCGCTGCGCGGAGCTCCGGCCCCCCCCCCCCTCCCGCACAGCCCCGGCCACACACAGCGGCCCCGCACAGCTCCGGGGGCCACCCCCTCCCCGCCCCACCTCCAGCCTCACCTGTCCAGGGTCTCCACGCTGGGCTGCCGCGAGCCCACCGCCAGGGCGCCCACGGGCCGGGGAGGCCTCCGGCCGGTTCCGAAGCCGCCCAGGCCCCCGCTGCTGTCCGCGCCCGGCACCCCCGGATCCATGGCGGCGTCTCGAAGCTGGGGGGCTGCTGGCTAGGGCCTCGCCAAGGCGAGCTGCGCGGGAGGGGGAGAGAAGGAGGAAGAGGAAGCGGGAGAGGGGCCTCGCCAGGCGCTGCCGGGGGCCGCCACCCTCGCTCTGCAGTCCGCCTAGGACGGCTTCAGGCAGCCCCTTCCAGCCGCTCTCCTGCCGTAAGCCCAGCCTCCGCCGCCATTAGCAATCACCTGGCGACTCCTTGCTACCCACAAGGCCCCGCGCCGCCTGGCCCCCGCATGGGTGGCTACTCCCGGAGCCGGGCGGGGAGGGGAGGGGAAGGGAGGGGCTGGCGCTCGCGGGACCTCCCCGCCTCCCGCCTCTCGGGACGAAGCTCCTTCCCCACCTTGGACCCGCAGCATTGCTCCCACCTAGTGGACGGACCCCACCTGGGAGAGCCCACCTTGGCTACCTCAGTCCTTCCGCCTAGGGGCCGCTTCTTGGAACGCGGAGGTTCTTAACCTGAGGTCGGTGGATAGACCAAGAACTTGGATGTTAAAAAAAAAGACCGCTTTCAGTAACTTTTGGTTTCCTTCGTAATTCTCTGCATTTTATTTTATGTATTTAAAAAGATGATCCTGAGGAGTACATGATCTTTACCAGACTGCCCACAGGCTCCAGGACACACACAAAAGTTAAGAGCCCCTGGGGGGGGGGTGCATCCTGGAGGGGTGGATTGCTACCTGCAAAGATGGCTTTGTGAAGCTTTCTCAGGAAAGCGTCAGCTTGGGACAGTCCTGGCCTGGTCCTTTCAGTCCTCTGAGCCTCAGTTCCCTTATTTGAACAGTAACAGGGGATAGCTACAGTTTCTTCTAGTGGTAACTCTATGATTCCCAAGATTCCCAAACTCCTGTGTCTGGCCTTGAAAGTCCTTAGCAGAGTGAATCTGACACATCTTGCATATCCCCACGTTCATTCCACGTTCCGGCCAAACCTCTGTACTTGCTCTTTCATATGCCATTTCTGCGCCTTTGCACAGGCTCCCGGCCCTCCCTGCAACTCCCACTTGGAATATGTTCCTTTCACCTCAGCTTATTGGAACCCCTAGCTACCTTCAAGCTTCGGTTCAGTCAGTGTAATTCCACTACACGAAGCCTTTGCTGACGTCCTCAAGGTTATTGCCATCAATCCCGACACCCCCAACAAAAAAAGGAAAGTCCTTTGTATCTCTTTGACCATATTTTGTATTTTGGCCATATTTTGTATTGACTTTTGAGGTCAGGAGCTGTTCAGTTTTGATCCACGGGGATACGCGATGCCTAATGTCGGCATCTTATAGGAGTGAAATCAATGCTCTAATGGTTCTGTTTTCTTTACAAAAGTCAATGAAATAATCCTTAAATCTTCCCATACTTCCCAACATCCCAACAATTTGTAGCCAAATTGTGTGGATTCTATCACCACAAGCACCCCTCCCCTCCTACACGCCCTTATCACTCAATAGGTGATTGAGATTATACAAGCGTTTCTTAAGTGGTCTCCTAGTCTGGTTCCTGTCTCTCCCTTCTTCAGTCCATCTCATACACTGCTGTCAAATTGATATTCCAAAAGGTCAGACCATATCACTCCTCAGTGAGCCCCGGGGGCTCCCCATTTCCTCGATAAATACCAAACCCTCTGTTGACATTTAAAGCACTTAACAATCTGGCTCCTGCTGAATTTCCTAGGCTCATTTCACATCACTCCCACTCATATACTCTATGTGCCAACCAACTGGTTGCTGTTTTCTCTTACCCCCAAATTCCATCACTGGCCTCTAGTCAGTCATAAACGTTCACATTTATCGAACACTTCAAGTGGGGGCCCTTTATCCTCTCTTTGACCAACTGCCAACCTTCAGCCCTGGATTACTTCCTCTCCATCAGTTACGTTTGTTCCTACTCAAGTGCCACTGATCCAAGCTGAATAAAATTAGTAAACTGTGCTGATTGGATCCACTAATACATTTATTTTACATAATCTCAAGTGGGCCCTTCCCATGGCAAGGCAATCCTTTTTTACCTCACTATCCCACTTACCACAGTGGTTTTTCCTAACCTTTCATCCCTTGTCAAACCTCCCCCAATCTCTAGCTGAGAACTTTGCCTCATATTTCACTGAAAAAATTGAGACCATTCACTGAATTCTTTCCTTTCCCCTCCTCTTCATCTCACACCACACAGATGCCCTCTGCCACCGTCTCCACATTCACCCCTGGAAAGTCACTTGTGGTCAAGGCAAACTCTGTACATGCAGAAGGGATCCCATTCCATCCCCTCTTCTCCTGCACATTGCCTCCTTTATTATCTCCACTCCCTCATTTATCTTCAATCTCTTCTTGTCTACTGGCTGCTCCCTACTGCCTACAAACATGCCCATGTCTCCCTCATCCTTAAAAAACCCTCACTTGATCCACCCATCTTTGAAAGCTATAGTTCCACATCTCTCTTTCCTTTTGTGGGTAAACTCCTTGGGAAGAACATCTACAACTGAGACCTCCACTTCCTCTCCTCTCACTGTTTCTATGGTCTGACTTTTAACCTCATCATTTAACCCAAACTGCTTTCTCCAAAGATCCCAATGATCGAAAGTGCCAAATTTAATAATCCTCCTTTCTCAATCCTTTTCCCTCTTGACCTCTACAGAATTTGATACTCTTCACCCGCTTCTCCTTGATACTCACATCACTCTCTCCTGGCTCTTCTATCTGACCCCTCCTCAGGCTCCTTTGCTTGATCTTCATTCAGGTCATACCCCGTAACAGGGCTCTGTTCTGGGCTCTATTCTTTTTTCCCTAGATACAAATTCTTCTGGTGATTTCATCAGTCCCATGCATTGAAGTATTATCTCTATGCTGGTTATTCTGAAATCTGTTTATCTAGTCCTAATGTGTCTCCAGACCTCCAGGTTTTCATTTCCAACTGCCTATTGGACATCTCGATCTCCTATAGACATGTTAAACTTGACATGTATAAAACTGAACTCATTATAGCTCCACCCCTTATTTTACATCCTACACCTCCCCAACTTCACCCCACATACTCTGCAATCGATTGACAGGGGCCTCCTTGCTGTTCCTAGCACAAGACACTCCATCTCCTAACTCTGGGCATTTTCATTGCCTGCCCCCCATGCCTGGAATGCTTTCCCTCCTCATCTTTGCCTCCAGGCTTCCTTCAATTTCCAGCTAAAATCCCACTTCCTAAAAGAAGCCTTTCCTGATCATCCTTAAGGCTAGTACCTTCCCTCCATTATCTCCAATAGATCCTTCAGTTTGTTTACATATACTTGTTCACCTGTTATCTCTGTAAGTTTGTAAGCCCTGTAAGCTTCTAGAAAACAAGAACTATCTTTTGCTTTTCTTTGTATCCCTAGGGCTTAGCACAGTGACTGACACATTGTAAGTGCTTCATAAATATTTACTGACTGGCTGACCCAGGGTGACATAGTGTGTGTCCAAGACAGGACTTAAATGTAGATCTCCCTGACCCCAGGCTTTTTCTGTCAACTACATCAGAAATGTCAAACATGCCAGGTGTGACTGTCAGCCAGAACCATATTCAAATGTGAGAAATTTTTAACAAAAGAAATAAAAATAGAAGAAAATATACATAACATTTTAAAACTAAGTCAATATGAGGTTCAAAGGGATCCTTATATACTAATTAGTGCCCTCTATTATATACTAATTAGTGCCATTCTATTTGAGTTGAACACTACTAGAATACATCATATTGCCCTCTGACCTTACAACATGAGAGGCACTCAATAGATATTTGTGATAATGGACTTTACCCATAAAATTATGTTTGATGCATTTAGAAAGGCTTAGAATAGCTGGGCAAATTCAGGAGCAGAAGCTATTTTCTCCATGTCTTCTGTTTTGGATGGGGATAGCTGTTTTTGGTGTGCATTCCTCTTTTTGGTGTGCATTCCTGCGCCCCCCTGCAACCTCCCAATCCTTAACATGCCCTTCTACACCCCACCTCTGGGATGGTGGTGGTCTGGTGCTGTCTTCTTCTTCTGACCTACACTCCCCTAGCAAGATCTTTAATATGCCCACAACAAGTCACTCAGGTAAGACTCAATCATGAAAACTGGGGACAGTAGCACAGGTAGCAAGAGGAAGTGAACCAGGAAGTAGCTATCAGTTAAGAGACCGTGCTTCCAATTTGCTTGCTTTGATACGTATGTTGCTATTGTTCAGTCACGTCTGCCTCTTCCTGACCTAGTGGGCCATAGCATGCCAGGTCCTTCTGACCTAAGGGGCTCATGTTTCAGTGTCCTATCTTTTATCATTTTAATACTCTTCAGGGGGTTTTCTTGGCAAAGATACTGGCGAGATTTGCCATTTCCTTCTCCAGTTTTATGCAGGAGGAGGTTAAATGACTTGCCCAAGGATCACACAGCTAGTGTCTGAGGTCAAATTTGAACTCTGATCTTTCTGATTCTAGGCCCAGTGTGCTCTACCCACTGTATCACCTAGCTGCCTAATAAATGGCCATACTGTGAAAATACTACACAGGAGTAGGATCCTAAGAGAGAAGCAAAAGTGTTCCCAAAGCCATGATCAGAAAGGGAGAAATCCGAGATCCCCTAGGATGTAACCATAGAGACTTACCAGTGGCAAGATGCTAGGGAGCCTTCTACTCGGAGGTGCCTTGGAGACATTTCGTCTTTTGTTGGAGCCCACACGCCTTGTGGCTTAGAGGTAACCCAATGGCCATGGCAGGTCCTGACAAACTCACAGCCAAGCTGGTCTCAGTGAGTGAGGAATTTTTGTCTACTAAATCTTAGGTGTGATCCACCTTTCATATCTGAAGTAACACCCAATTACCAAGAAATTACAGATCCTTGTCCCTGTGCTCAACTCAGGTGTCATGTCCTGGCATTATGCCTTCCCTGATTCTATATGAAGAATGCTCTCTCCCTCTTAACAATATTCTCTTTTGATTCTTTACATGTCATATACTCCTGCTAAAATGTGAACTTACTGAGGAAATGGATTGTTTTATTTTTGTCTTTGTCTAATACCTAACAAAACAATAGGCACTTCATATTTGCTGTTGGGAGGCACAGGATCCAGAACATGGGAGGTGACAGTTCCAATGTATTATGCTCTTCTTGGACCATATGTAAAAGAGTGTTCAGCTTTGGGCACCACAGTTTAGGAAGGCCCTAAACTCCGGGTTAGGAACCTCTGTTCTAGAAAGAACGAAAGATAAACCTTCAATTAACAACTTTGTAATAAGTTCAATTAAAGCAAATTAAAAAAAAAAAACCTTATACAATAAAATACATATTTATTATTAGATTTATTATTTAGATCTCCTCACCCCCATCACTGTAGGTTTTGAGATTTAAAAATAAATTCCTTAGATTATGTAAATGAAGACAACTGTTCTAATGTGCCCATTCCTTACTCAGAAAGTTAAACAACTTCCATTGAGGCAAGCACCATCTTGTGGCGAAATTGTTGTACTGCAGGAATAACCAAAATCACTAACAGTCTGAAAGGCTTTTTTTTTTTTTTTTGAGGGCAATTGGGGTTAAGTAACTTGCCCAAGGTCACACGGCTAGGTTTTTTGTTGTTGTTGTTGTTTGTGTGTGTTAAGTGTCTGAAGTCGGAATTGAACTCAGGTCCTTCTGACTCCAGGGCCAGCGCTCTACTCACTGTACCACCTAGCCACCCCCCGAAGGCTTTTGATAGTCAAAAAGGATTTGATAGTCAAGGAATATTTATTAATCCTCTACTATGTGCAGTGCTCCTAGGAAATAGCATAGAAAACTAGCTTTGGAGTCAAGAAGGCTGGGGTTCCAGCTCTGTGCCTCAGTTTCCTCATTATTTTTTTGAGTTTCCTCATTTTTAAAAGGGGGATGATTACAGAACCCACCTCACAGAATTATAAGCATCAAAATAAGAAGATACATAAAGTGCTTTGAAAACATTAAAAGCCCATATAACTGTTAGTTACTGCTGTTACTAATCTTGTTCTTATCTTTCTTGCATAGTTAATTCAGATAGGAATGGTGCTATGATAAGGCCCTATTACTCTATTATTCTAGCATTCCTATTTCTATTATTATTTTCTCTTCTTTTATATTTCATGGTATTACCATGGTCACAGGAAATCAACCATGGCACAGATGAAATGATATGTATATGTCTGGACAAACAATGGAGGGGGAACTTGATGACTAATTTACCACAGAAGCATTTGGGGTATGAATGAATACTATCTATCACAGCTTCAGAACTGGAAGGGACCCTGGAGGCTACGGAGTCCAAGCACCGCATTTTAAAGAGGAGAAATTAAGAGGCTTCTCCAAAGTTCCCTAACTAGGAAGCATCTGAGGCAGGATTCAAATCCATGGCTTTTGACTGTAAATCCAGCTCTCTCTCTACTCCACCATGCTGCTGCAAACTTGAAAAAGCCAGTAGAAGAAAATATTCTCCAATCTTATAGTCACTTTCAACTCAATATTCTGAACATTCATTATTATGTATTTTAAGGTACCCAATTTTAGACAGAATTTGGACTCTTTTCTTTGGTCCAAACTCTTGCTACCCACTACCTCGTTTCACTACTTGCCTGTTATGGGAATGGGAATTTAAGATCTTCCCTGCCCCTAGGCCCTTTGATAGGCTTAAGTGACTCTGATAACCTTCCCAGATTTGAAAATATATTCTGCCCTCTAACAGGCTGAATGGGGTCACATGGAGTCTGTGGTGGGAGGCTTGGTTTTTAGGAATGCCCATGCCTTGTTGCTTCCTGATTGGGCAGTGGGTCAAGAGGGGTGTGACATTCTCTGAGCCAGGAGAAAGCTATATATACCCTGATGTGAGACTTTGTTTTGGGGCTCACTTTGAGAAGAGTTATGTCATTTGACCAGACGAGACTCTGGGCAGCCATTGAGCCCCCTGGCTTTGAAAACCCAGACGTTGATGCTTCCCTCTCTGGTAACTGACTAGGTATGGATGTAATGGTCAGACAGTTGGAGGCCTGTCTGCTGTTTCTCTGTATTTGCTGTCTGACTGTAACTTGTTTTGTATTCTCTGAAGTTCGGGGTGCTGACCTTTTCCCCCTGAACTAGGTAAATGACATATGTTTGATTAAAGCAAGGTTGTTAACCCATTTTGAGTGGCTTTCCTTTAGAAAAGCAGATCTAAGAACCTGTGTTGGCAGCTACCCTGGGGAGGCTGGGGTGCTTGCTGCTACATTGCCACAAATTGTAAATACTTTTGAAAAGGGGCAAATTGGCAAACCAATTGTCCCAGTTACTCATTGTCTTGATCATTGATTTTAGGGATGGAATATAGGTCACTGGGTCCAACCTTTCCATTTTAGAGAAGAGTAAGTGGAAGCTGAGAGGGGTTAGGGAGCTTTCCCCAAATCCTATGACTTGAGCCCAGGTCACTGACTACTAAATCCAGCACTCTTTTTCTCTGTGCCATTCTCTACTTCTCAAACGCTTTTACAAAAAATAAAAGGTATTAGATTTGAGATTCCAGAAAATCCTGCTTAATTGAAGTATCACCTTGTAAAATGTAAGAGAAGTCTATAAAAATAAAGATTTAGGTGAAGATTCATCTTATTGCTGAGTATTGATAATTGTCTTATAAAAAGATATAGCAAAGAAATCACTATGTTCCATTACAGAGAACTAACCCAAGGAATGGATATCAATTAAAATGGTGAAACAAAAAAGTTGAAATAAGAAAATCCAGGCTGAAGTAGTTTAAAATAAGGACAGAGAAATAGCATGTTAATAAAAGGAGCCTCCTGAATGCATACAAACCATGCTTGCACTCAGACTATATCAGAAGATGCTCATAGCTTTAAAAGAACACAAAACATTAAAAGTATTTTCATAGCCTTTTATTTAATGACAGCCAATTTCACTTTAAAGACAAATGAAAACTTATCCCATTACATTTTTGTTTTCTGATGCATGAGCCAACTGAACAAGTTTTTCCAGGCAGTCTTGGAATGAATTACTTACTCCATCAAAAGAGAGGATTCGATCTCATCTGGCCTCTGGATGTCTTAAGGGGATCTACTTAATGTTATGAAACGGCAAGACCACTAGTTACAGCTCTTGCCATGTGAGATTCACCCAAGTTAAGTTTATTCTCATAAAATATTGATTAAGTAAAAAATCACATGTGGCTTTATAATTTCTCCCCTACTATAAACTGCTCTCTTCCCCATGAAGCTTTGCTCTGTATCTCCATCACAGAACTTCAAAAACAAAATCCAGAGTATAGGCAATTATGCTTTCAAAACTGTATTATAAAGTTATATATGTATAAGTCGCTCCAAGCAGAAAACATATATTTGAATCTCCTTGCTCAATGAATTAATGCACTTACTTAAATGCCCATTAACTAATACTTAGAGAGCTTTTGAAGAGTCTTAGAACACTGCTACTGAAATACGATGAAAAGCATACAAAACATAGAAAGAGAAAATTATAGGTAGAAATCCTGGGAATTTAGAACATAATACAAATAGTTATTTCCCTGAAAATATAGTGCATTTTTTTTTAGTACAATACATTGATCATAGCAGGTGTTCAATTATTATTGCAGTGAAAAAGTTTTTATAACACATCCCAAAGTCCTATTAAGCTATTATGCTTAATTTTGATGGGACTAAAACGTGTGGTTAAAATGCAATGCATGAACTATTTACAGTATTACAGTGTTTAAAAAAAAGCATGATCGTGTTGAGAGCCATTTCTCTACTTACATAATGTGTATATTAAACCACTGCACTCTCTGGCTGGCTTATTTGGTAGATCCACGCAGCTATGGCCTATACAATAATTTACAAAGATAAGTTTCTCCTTGCGCAGATAACTACTTGAAAATATAATCACATCAGCTATAAATAGTTCTTTACAAATTACTGTAAAATGAATGTATCAGAATAGCCTAAATGCTTCTCCAAATAGGTTTACCGTATGAATTAGTTCAAATAGCATAGAGAAAGGTTTGTGCTTCTTAAACTGCATTTAATAGCACTGAAAGGCATACCTGAAAAAAAAGCAAAATTGCCAAATGCTTCAAGTAAGAGGTTGTAGAATCAGTTTTATGTCCTAATTGGAAAAGCCATTTAAACTGAAACTTCTCACAATCCTCTCAAGGACACACACCCTCAGATGAAATGTACCTATGGAGAGTCACCTTCGATTTATAATGCAGCAAAAAAAACCCAAACCCACAGGAGAGATGCTCGATCCAGCTTTGGTACCTATGCAGGCTGCTCTGGCCAGGCACGGACTTTTAGAAAATATTGACAAGAGCAGCATAGCGGTGACATTTAGAATGAGGCTATAAGGTTTTGCCCCAAACTGAAAACCAGCCCCTATTTTAGACTTCTTGAACAGATATTTAAAAATGCTTGGAAAGCTCATAAATGTTTTATCATGTTTAATTGAGGCCTACCAGAAAGATGTTTTCTTGGAAAAATAAACCTCTCTTCAGCCTACTGCAATGGATGTGCGACTGCACTGGCGGGGGTGTGCTCCTGACACATCCCTGTTTGCCCAGACTGTTTGTCACTTTTCTACGTCCTTCATTAAGTTTGCCATGGGGTGACTTTAAATATGTCTGAGACAAAGCGTCATTTCCAAAATAAGGAAAAACTCTCACCTACAGTGACTTTTCCTAAATGCATCATTTGCAATGGTAAAGAATTTGGCCATTATTAAAAAAAATCTTACTTCTGGAGACCTACACTAAGCAAGTTTGATTTTTATATTGGCATTAACACTAGCATCTTTTATATCTGGTTGCATTTTAGACAATGTAAAGTAACTGTAAGCTATTAGAATAAACTCGGGAAAAAAAATCTATTCCTAACTTTTAAACCCCTAATTCAAAACACTGATGCTTTGTTTCAATACACAAAGTAGATTGTATCCATAGCATTTAAGATGTAAACTACAGTTATATTAATGAAAACACTTTAAAAAACTAATTGCATTACATCTTTCTCAAAACCCTTCCTAGTATTCCGATGGCTGCGAGGACGCTGCATCTCCCTCCAACGATGAACTATGAAAGGCACATGTTTAAGAGGTTAGGACTGCGCTAGTTCAAGCTCTATGTGGATGAAAAAATAAACAAACAAACAGAAAATCCCTAAGAAAAATGTGCAAATCAGAAGCATTCAAATACTCCTCTTTTGGAACAGAAGGCCTAAACTAGCGCGGCCTTCTCCCTTTAAAAGGGAGTTTGGACGTGGGGCATCATCTGGGAGGCGGCCGCGGAGGAAGCTGAAGAGCCGGCCAGCTTGGCGGAGTTGCTCATTTTCATTTCTTCCAGCCTCTTCACATATTCATCCCGTAAAGCCAAGAGCTCCATGTAACGCTGCTCCACTGGGTTTGGCTGCTGGAGAAACACACACACAAAAGGGGCGCCTTTACTGTGACCGTAAGGAAAATGCCACCGGACTCACTGAATTTGCCTCGAAACCTTGACATCGCTAAATTTCAGCAAAGATGATCAAAGAGCAAGATTCCATTTCTCAATCTCCATTTCCCCCATGAACTTGAAATTCTGAAGATCCCCATGACAAGATCCGGTATGTCCACCAGGCAGCTAGCAATGCTATTAAGACTATGTAAGGTTATACTGTGGGACTGCTATTCTGGGGTGGTGGGTAGGGGAATAGTGGGGAAAAATTGTAACTCAAAATCTGGAGGAAATGAATGATGTAAACCAGAAGTTAATAAAGCATTTGTTAAAAAAAAAACAACTATATAAGTCCTCAAAATGCAAGCTTTTCTGTTTTCCCTTTAATGTTTCTAGTACTGTTGGAGTGGAATACCATTTTGGAAATAATTAAACAAGACTCAATCCCACGTTGTTCAGCTTGCTACCATCTACTGCAATGTTTCTTTTGTTTTTTTCCTTGACCTAATAGGGTCCTAACCACATCCACCCTGACTCAAGAACATAAACAGACTCAAAAACATAAAACATAAAGCAGTTGTCCTCAAAGGACGCTGGGAGAATGATGGGCAAGCTAACAGGTGAGAGGCGAAGGGAAGGAGCTGGTCCCTCAGGGTGTTGATGCTCCCAATATGACAAAATGGCTACTCCTGATTCTGTTGGGAATGTTCTGATTCTAGCTAATGAAGATATTGCAGAACGTCACTGGTGCTCCACCAAAAGCACCATTAGTCTTGTGAATTCTGCCCAGGGTTTTTTGTTTTCATTTGGGGGGGGGGGGCTGGAGAGGAGCTGCTGGCCAGGCTTAGACCAGGTTTCTTCTTTTCAGCCCCAAACACCCTTCAGGTGCTCCATCAATGTCTGTTTATCAGCTAGGTCACTGCAGTTGCTGACTACTTGGCTTCCTGACTAATCCCTAAGTGCAGGGCAGAATTGTGCCGCTCACAATTAACTCACAATTCCATTTAAGGTCTTTTTCTCTCCACAAATCCTATGAAAAAAGCCCAGGCGCAGAGCTCCTGGATGTAAAGATACGAGCATGCACCCCATTGTAGTAAATCATCCAGACAACTGGCTGCTTTTATTCCTCGGTTGTCTTCCAAATGGAAATCTGCTCAGGGAAGAACACTGCTATCCATCCAAGCTCAATTACGTCCCCAAATCTTCAATTACTCTAAGCTTATGTGAATATAAAGGAAACAGATTCTACTTGCTCTTTCCAAGGTGGGTTCAAACCCAATTCTTCATTTATTATTTCTCCCTTTATCTGGTCACAAATGAATTGCTTTTAATTCCTCTGATTTTCAAGAAGACCTCCTATTGCCAGAATGAAAAGGAAGCCTACGATCTTTACAGAAAGCACTGACCTATTATTTCCAGTTGCCAGTGGCAAAAAGGTCAAAATAAACACAGAGGAGGCACATTTTACAAGAGAAGTGTAGTATTGTGGCTATGGGCCATTATTAAGGAAAACATTTTCTGTAATTGCAGTGAAAAAAAATTCTGTAACCCTAGAAAAGTGGTTAGCTCTTTACTTGCTATCGGAAACACGGGAACTCTTGCTAAGTAAATTTTCCCAGTGTGCTTCTGAAATCCCAGATTCAGCCAGCCAACGTTCTCAGGCCCGGGAATCTCACGCTTCCCAAAAGAATACACATCACTAAGCAGCAAGAGTCTTTTTCATGCAAGCATCAGAGACCTTAAAACACAAGTACCAGCCTGAAACTGGCAAGATCCCAATGAGAGAAAAGAGTACCCTGACTGGCATCTTACCAGCCGCCTGAATGGCATAAACAATATAGGAGACAGAACACAGAAAAGGGAATCTGCTGGTGCCCAAAAATTCCTGTCTCAATAAAAGCATGTTTCTTCCCAAAGGCTGGATTGTAAAGGTTGGTCTGTTGGATACAGCATGTTCCTAAATCTCCCCATCAAAACTTCAGGGAAAAACTTAAGCACAAGAATACTGAATACTTGTAATGCTCCAAACAAATAGCTAAGTGAAGGGATACCAGGCTGTTCAGTAAATGGAAGGCTCCATGGACTCAAAATGAGATGCAGGGCTTTTTTACTAAACAAAACACAACAAAAAAACCACACACATGGCTTTCAGTTTTGGTTGGCCAAAGAAGACTTGCTGTTCAATAACCGGTCAGTTATCCTTACTTTGGAGTTAAGGCCCTCAACAACAAGAAACAATTCTCATGCTTGTACCCTAGAAGATTTAGCAAGATCTGAATGGGGAAAAGGGAACAATCCATTTTCTCATCCAGAGAGTTGGCCTCTAAGGAAGGGTAGATCGATGGATGGGAGTGTAATATTGTTTCAGTGATAGCTGACAACTTTATGATATTAACTATACATATGGACCAACACAACTCAGAAACTTCTGTAGATGGTAGGAAGTTTAGAAATTATCATAGTGTCTATGTTGGCTTTTATTATCTTAGTTAATGGCTGAAATAAACTTTTCAACAAACAAAACCTCATTTCCAAGTACTTCTTTTGGGTTTAATAGTTTCTCTCATGATGTTCAAAAAGATTCCCACCAGCATGATCTAAGATGGAAAAGAATTACTCAAGTCTAGAACATCACTGTCTTGGTAATAATTTTATTTCACTTACTTGTTGCCTCATCCTTGTGTTCCATCTAATGTAATAATTCACCCAGAGTTCCAAATGACGCATGCTAGCAACTGGGTATAAAGCTCGGTTCAGCTCCTTAGTATAAAAAGGGTTTGTGTACTTTCCTTTATCACTGTTTATCATTGACCACAAAGAAAGAGTTTTCATCATAACTTTCTGTAGAAAGAAGAAAACCAGAAAGCCTGGGTCAAAAGAGAGACATACATCCAAACAGGTAAGCATCAACTTAGGCTGTGTCTGCATCTAGAGCACAGGTCCCCAAACTTATTTGGCCTACTGTCCCCTTTTCAAAAAAAATTACTTGGTATCCCCTTGAAAATCTGATTTCTTAAACCCTTTAACATTTTTTGAAAGTCTGCATCATTTCAAAATATATATATATATATATATTTTAAAATGATGCATCTTAAATTTAATAATTTATTGCAAATTTGTGGGTTTTTTTCTGCACTGAAATTGTGATGACAGAATATTGCATCATGTAAACTGTATAGTATATTGTATTATAAACAAGTCATTGCACACACATATTCTTGCCAATGCATGCTGGACTTCCCAACAACGTGCAATGCCATTGTCTGTCAACACGCTTTTTAAGACCTGTCAGCAGATTTAACTGCTGATAAGTTATAACTTACATTTTCTGTGTTTATTTGGAAAATAATGTAATCACTATGACTTTAACTTTGTTATACAACAACATGTACAAATGGTTTTTCAAAATTTTCTCATCTTCCCTTCCTTCCTTATGCTTCCATTGCCCTTATTTTTATTCAACACCCCTCAATTGCACCCAAGGTTACTGTTGCCACCCCCTATCATTCCAGTGCCCCCTAGGAGCAGTATTGCCCACTTTGGGAACCTATGCTCTAGAGGGACAATCAATCTGGACTACTGTCAATAACAGGTAGTAAAGATCACAGAAACAAAATTAGAGGCAGAAGGGTCCTAGAGATGCAGCCTGGCTGAGAAGATAAGACTACAGGATTTGAAGTCAGGAAGAGCTGGGTTCAAATCTTACCTCTGGTGCTTACTAGCTGAGTGACCCTGGGCGAGTCTACTACTACTGTGTGCTTCAATGTCCTCATCTGTAAAATGGGAATAAGATAGCACCTACCACCTGGCACTGTTGTGAGGATCAAGTAAGGTAATATTTTTTTTTCTTTTTGGAGGGCAGTTGGGGTTAAGTAACTTGCCCAAGGTCACATGGCTAGGTTTTTGTTTGTGTGTGCGTTAAGTGTCTGAGGTCGGATCCGAACTCAGGTCCTTCTGACTCCAGGGCCGACGCTCTACTCACTGTGCCACCTAGCCGCCCCAAGTAAGGTAATATTTATAAAGTGCATAGCACAGTGGCTGGTACATAGTAAGCACCATATAAATGCTAGTTAATTGTTATTATTATTATTATTATTATTAGACACTGGGCAAGTTTCTTAATCTCTCTAAACCTCAGTTTCTTCATCTATAAAATGGGGATGAGAACAACACCTACCTCAAAGGGTTGTTGTGAGGATCAACTAAATGAGCACATGTTAAATACCTGCCAAAGCTTAAAGTACTCCACAAATACAAGCTGTTATTATTATTATTGTTGGTCAATGAGTGCAACCCCCACATCTGGCATATGAGGAAATAAGTCCCTAAGGGTTACATGACTTGGCCAGGGTCAAGCAGCAGAGCTCAGATCTCAGCCTGTTCCTCTGACTCCAAACCCAGTGCTTTTCCCATAGGACCCGGCCCAATGGGAACTCCATCATGATCCATTTTTGGTGATAATTCTTTTTTGGGGGGCTTAAGAGGAAGCAGCACCACAACACTGAGTGGCCTGTGACCCAAGCAAAAGTGTTTCTGGAAAAAACAAAAATGTTTTTGACATATGGCCTGATCATTTTAGTCCAAGAGAGCAAACAGCTATTTCTTCATTTGAAAGTGTTCACAGGGGCAGCTAGGTGGTGCAGTGAGTAGAGTACTAGCCCTGGAGTCAGAAGGACCTGAGTTCAAGTCTGGCCTCAGACATTTAACACTTACTAGCTGTGTGACCTTGGGCAAGTCACTTAACTCCAACTGCCCTTCCCTCCCCCTCCAAAAAGAGAAAAAAAAGAAGTGTTCACAGCAGATAACTGTATTCTTGTGAAGAAATGAAGTTTTCAATTTAGTCTGAATCTGAGTAAAAAGGGAAGGCATCATTTAACTGCCCAGATGGTTTATGGACACAGAACCAACATCCAGGTGATCTGGAAGGGCCATCCAGATGACTAAATGTTCATTTTTCAAATCTAGATGTCTGTTATATTGTAAAAGTCAGTTTTTCCAAGTAACTTCTAACAAATGCTAGCTATAAATGAGAGAAAGAAAGGGCGCTTAGGAAATAAATAAAAATACATAAATAAATGCAATAAATAAAATGAAAATACATAAAGACAATAAATAAATACAGAATAAAATGATTTCTTGGGCAGTTACTCTATTATGTAGTCAAGACTCAAAGCTATTAAAGAGGCAATAAATATTTATGAAGCACCTACTACGTGCCAGGCACTGTGAGAAATAGTGGGGATACAAAGAAAGGCAAACGACAGTCTTTGCTTACAAGCTCAGGGGCTAAGGGGGAGACAGAGTGCAAAGAGCTATGCACAAAGATGCTATAGATGGAACAAACAGGAAACAGTCACTAAAGGGAAGGCATTAGGCCAGGGGTGGGGAACCCTCAGCCTTGAGACCACATGTGGCAGGTGCAGCCCTTTGACTGAGTCCAAGTTTTCTAGAACAAATCCTTCTATTAAGGAGATTTGTTCTGCGAAGTTTGGATTGGTGGACGGGCTGGAGTGGGGAGAGGCTTGCTTGTGACAGGGAGGCCATTGTGACAGTCCAAGTGTAAGGTGCAGAATGGCTATACCAGGGTGGTGACCATATTAGAGAAGAAAAAGGACTGTATGTGATGTATATTAGGAAGGTAAAAATGAGAGAATTTGGCAACAGAATGGACATGGGAGGTGAGAGCGTGAGGAGCCAAGGATGGCATTTAGGCTGTGAGCTATTTGACTGGAAGGATGGTTGTGCCCTCCATGGTAAGAGGGACTAATAGGGGAAAGCTGGAGGGGAGAGAATGAGTTCAGTTTTGGGCATGTTAAATTTCAGATGTCAGTTTTTAAAGATTCATCCATTTTGTATACATTTTTTCTCTCCAGGCTCCACCCTTCGACTTCTCACACTAGAAGTACACTATGCCCCTGCGGTTCATTCCTCTGATTGGGGGGCTCCTCCCTGAAATTTTCCTTTAAGGAAAGAGCCCAGGCCAGTCACGCCTCTATTCCAATTCAGGCTCCGTTCCTGACTATGCCAGGAACCTTTCTCCCTCCTCCTATTCATTACTTCCTGTTCCCCTCCCCACCCCTTCAGCTTCTGTTATGTGCTGTCTTCTCTCGCTGGAACATAAGCTTCTTGAAGGTAGGCAGGGATGGTCTTTCTGCCTGTCCTTGTATCCCCAGTGCTCAGAGTAAGTGCTTTAGGAGTTATTTGTTGGGCTTGCACTTCACTACCATGATAGGTCTTCAAGTCACTCTCTTCGGGGGGATTAGGTTTAGTGTGAATGACCAAATGGCAGCAAGCACAATAAGGAGCCCCCAGATCTTCAGCTTCCTTTACATTTGCCTTTGTTATGGCAGACTTCACACAACCAGAGGGTTTGTATGAAAAGATGAGTAGTTTTTACTAATAAACGTTTATCGTATGCCACTGGCATCTACCCACCTCTTTTTCTCGAGCATATTCACTGTTGAATAAGAAAGTACCAAAGCGACAACTGTAGAGATTATCCAAAATGGTTATCAGGAATTGTTCATTGAATTCAAAAGCTGTGGGAAACTGGCAAAACACACACAGAAAACAGACAAAGCAATTAGATATCGGTCTCTGAGGCAACTTTAAAAATGATGAATTCTAAGATGAGCATTTCTACTCGAGAGACGATGCAACAAAATCGCTCGCTGTTCCGCACAGGGGACTGAGCTTTGCTTTTCTTTGTCTGCTCACTGTTCAGTACTCTGACTGGCACATAGCAAACACTTAAGAAATGGTGTTGCCTGGAGTTTGAGTACAGTACTATAGGTGAATGCAAATGCCGTGAGTACTGAAGGACCTTCCACCCAGAGCCAGGCTGGTCTTAGACGCCTGTAGTTCCATTGGAGGTATACATGCATCATGTCACACATAGGAAGCTAGTCTGCATTGACTGCTTTTGAAATTTTTTTTCTCCCCCTCTTTCACTCTGTGTTCTAAAGAATTGCTTCAATTGGGGTGGCTAGGTGGCGCAGTGAATAGAGCACAGGTCCTGGAGTCAGAAGGACCTGAGTTCAAATCTGGCATTAGATACTTAATACAAAACTAGCTGTGTGACCTTGGGCGAGTCACTTAATCCCAATCACCCAACCTTCCCCCCTCCAAAAAGCAAAAAGCAAAATCTAAAAAAAGAGAAATGCTTCAATAGTCATCAGACTGACTATAAAGACAAGGACCATAATTAACCAAAAGGGTAACTCCAAATATTACCTCTTCCAATCCTTGCCATGTACCCACCAACACTTTTTGCTTGTGTCATGCCTGGAATCTCCTCTGGGAAGAGAGCTCCCCTCCCCAAAAGCTCTCCCCCATCATTTTCCCTCTGGCCAGGCAAAAAAGAGCACAAAACCCTACCCATTTACACTGTAGCCAACACTGCGAAAGCAGTGAAAGTGGGAATGATGGGAAAAGCTGGTGAGCTCAAACAAATCTGGGATAGATTTTTCTTCCTTTAAAATGTGACCAGTTTTATCTCATTGATATCATATTGACAGAGTCCTTCTACCAATCAAATCAAATCACTGATACATGCTTTACCTGTTTAGACATTTGCCATACACAATCCATGAACTGGAGAAAAATAGGAGAGCGGTCAGTATCAGCATAGTTTTTCTCCCCATGACCTATTCTCTGAAATGAAACAAGGAAAGACATTTGGTTCAAATTCCAAGGAAACAAGTTTGCACACTCATTTGCCTTCTTTTCAGAGGTACAACAGACAAGTACTTTAACACCCAGGATTCCACATTTTATTGTTACAGCTATTCCCTTTACTGATGTGGCTCCCAAAGTCCCCCATCACTTAGAAGACAATCTTCAAGAGCTGCTGTGGCCAAAACCACTATCCCCCTGGCCTCAGCCTGGTCTGCAGCCCACTCAAGTTCCGGTATGGCCAGTTTGATCACAGTAGCAGAGCTTGTACAATGTTTCTACACCACAGCAAATGACTAGAGAAGGATGACAGTAGAGGCTTACAAGTCAGTATACAATGCAGAAAAAGGCAAGTGTACCTGGCTTTTGAAGTGCTAGGAATTCAGTGTGTGGATTCCTCTATATAAGGAATTCAAACCTGGACACTTGGCAATATCAATATAACAATTTTGTGTTATTACAATAAGGATCCCCATCTATTATTTTTACTATCAGGGACACTTGCAGATAGAAAGGAATAAGCTACCTAACAGAAATATTTTAGGAATACAAAAAGCTAAAGAGAGCCCAGAAGGTTTTCACAGTTACCAAGACACCAATCCTTACATGGTACAACTATGAACCAGAGAATCGGCATGGCCAGTGAAAAGAGCACTCAATAAGGAATCACAAGGATGCAGTTCAAATCCTGTCTCAGTTTTTTCATCTACAAAATGAGGGAGTTGGATCAGAGATTCTCTAAAATCCCTTCCAGAATGAGATATATAATCGTAAGATCATGGACAAAGCAATGAGCCTCTGCCCTTAAAAACAAGAAACAAACATATTTCTTCACTGCTTTCTTTCCAATTACTTTTTGGTCCCCAATGGGATTTAGATGAAGCATCAAAGTCTATATAAGATGATTAAAAACAATTTAATACAGGGCCTTTATAATAAAAGGCACTTAATAAATGTTGGGTGAATTAAAATGACTACACAAGTTTCATAGTTTGTAAACTACAGAAAGCAGCTATTTTTGTTCAGTGTGATTTTAGAAAATTTTCAATACTGAAAAAAACCCTTTTTATTGTTTGCAATTAAGAACTCAACTGTGATGTTGCATTTAAATGGAAAAACATGGTTTTAGAGACACTTTTTCAAATGGTGTAAAATTCTAATAGTCCACAGGTAAAGGAAATGTATGCTTTAAACAGCTAAGTTTTTTTCTTTGTTTTGTTTTCTGCTTTTTTTGCAGGGGTGAAGGCGGAGCAATTGGGGTTAAGTGACTCGCCCAAGGTCACATGGCTAGTAAGTGTTAAGCATCTTAGGCCGGATTTGAACTCAGGTCCCTTCTGATTCCAGGGCCGGTGCTCTATTCACTGTGCCACCTAGCCGTCCCAAACAACTAGTTTTTTCATCACAGATGCCTGTAATATTAAACTCTAATATAACAGATTTTGCTTTTAAAAAAATTACCGATGCAAATTTGTGTCCAAAGCTGATCCACTCTTTCTGTATCAATACTTCAAAGCCTGTAATGGTCCGGTAGTAGCTGTCTAACATTAACATGGCTAGAGAAGTGAGTTGTGCTGTTCTGTCCCATCCATCACTGCAATGCACCAATACTGAGCTTCTCCCAGAGGCCACTTTATCTGCAACTTGAATAGCTCCTGTCAAGACAAACTGGAAAACAACAAAAAAAGCACCTTTTAAAATGATGATAATTAAGATGATGAAAAAATATTGCTGTAATTAAAATTTGTTTTAGATATCAGCAAAACCTGTTTTAAAAAGCAGTTTATTTCTAAAACAGAGAAATTTCTATGCATGGAAGATCTGAACATATAGAATCAGCTTTTTTTTTCCAATATGAACTCATTCAAGAAATAGAAAAATTCCTAAAGGATTTGCTTACATGGATGTATTTATTAGCATGAATAAGATTATGAGAAGGAATGGTGAAAAAAGGACTTAAGAGAAATGAGTCTGGAGAACTTGGCACCCAAGTGGCACCCAAGTCCAATCACACTGAGAGTCCATGTACTTGGAAGAAGAGGGACAATGAAGAACAAGGAAACAGGCTGAGTCCACAGGCGTTTTTCTAGAGGGAGACCAACTAAATTTGCAGAAAACATCTCTGCTCAAGAAAAGATGATTTTAAAAACAGATTTAGCAGTGCTGGAGCTTCAACATCTAAGAGGTGAGGGTTGCAAAAGAAAGGACAAAATGACAGGTGAAAAGGGCGACTGAGAAATGCCAGCAACTGCTGATTTCTCGCCTCTTGAAAACCTCTGTCAATGGTCTGTACAGGAATTTGAGGAGGAAATAGGGAGACCTTTCCCAGAGGACTTCCCACAGTAAGCCACACCTCTGTAGGAAGGGCACACAACAGACCGAAGAGTGTGGAGAATATGAGATCCCACCAAGTTAATTGTTCATTGAGCTTAAAAAACCAACCTTCTGACTCATTAGAACAAAATGTAGCCCTAAAGGTTTTCCTCCCAAAGGTAGTCACCAGTGGCATGGAAGATCTTCGGCCAAGAGATCAAACAGAAGGATTCCCTACTAATGAGGTTCTCCATGTGTTCTATACAGATGACACCATGCCAATCACATGGGAGCCCCAGAACCAGAATGTGGCACATACCTTACCTCAGTGAGTAGAAAAGACTGGTCAAGCTATCTGCAATGGAACAAAGTGGGTAAAAAACAGACATCGCCCAGGCAATACCATGTAGCTGGACAGGCAAGCCTTTGGGTTAGTCCATTCAGATGAGTGTGTTATCATTACAACTGGCTATTTGTGTAGTCACATGGAAAGGAACTCTCAAAATTCTACTGGCCATGGTACAGGCCCCTGTTTTATTCTTTGACTACAATACCATAGTATAACCTCACTAGTCTGGTACCATTCAAGGAAAAACCAATAGTCAATTACAACATCAAATTGTAGTTAATGAGGTTTTACCAATTTTTTTTAAAGCAACTGGGGTTAAGTAACTTGCTCAAGGTTACACAGCTAGTTATATATGTGTGGGTGCTAATTTTCTGAGGTTGGAACCAATCCCGGCTCCTCCTGACTCTGGGGCCAGCGCTCTTATTCACTGAGCCACCTAGCCGTCCTATTTTACCATTCTTACCATCTAGTCTCAAAACCTTAGTCTTAATTCTTTCCTCCCTTTCCTCTCCCTACCTCCAATCAGTCTCTAAATCCTGTTCCTTCCTTCTTGGAAATATTTTACCTTCCTATCAAATATCATCACAGGCTAGAGTGTTTTAAAGAAACAATGTAAGCATAATACACTAGGGACTGTATAGTAAACTTCCTGGTACCCTGCAAACATGATTAGTCTCACTGGAATGGGTGGGAGAGTCTCAATGAAATTAACACCTGAATCTAGATCCACTGGGACTTCTTCCTTTATTTAAGCCATGTGCCCTACTTCCGGAAGGTCAGTACCAGGCAGCCAGGTTCCAGGATTAGTATATACTGCCAATTCAGTAACATACTAGGCTGTCTTCAATAAATGAACAGCAGTAACAGATTCAAATATCCTTGATTCCAAATATATATTTTTCACAAATTAGTTGATGAGGTAAATTAAAAAGCCCTTGATTTTAATTTTTTTGTTTTTTAAAAAATTTATTTTTAGTTTCCATCATTCACTTTTCTAAGATTTTGAGTGCCAAATTTCCCCACCCCTTTCCCCTCCTCCCTCCCCAAGATGGCATGCAATCTGATTTAGGCTATACATGTACAATCATACTAAACATATTTCCATATTAGTCATGTTGTGAAAGAAGAACCTTGATTTTAATTTTTAAAGTGGACTTACTTTGACATGTTCTAGCCAATGAGTTGATTCCAAGCTTGACAGCCAATGAGATTCTTCTACATTAGGATAAACTATATCCTTCAGTTTTCTTAAGGATTCTCTCATGACATGAATATTGTGAATATCCAGGAAGAAAATTTCTGCATTGTGATAGACATCATCACTTTCATATCCACCTCCTGTTGCCTAACAAAGAAAAAAAACTGCAATATTTTCAACGTTCTTTTTTTTAAAATTTATTTGTTTATTTTTAGTTTACAAGATTCAATTCCATAGTTCCTTGAGTTTCAAATTTCCCTTCCCTCCCTCCTCCCACCCCCCACAATAGCATATAGTCCAGTATAGGATCTGCAAATACTTTCACAATAGACATTAGTCAAGTTACAAAGGCATATTGTACTAGATGGGATGAAAAATGGTAAAGAAGAAATAAAACCAAACAATGAAAAGAAAAAGATCAATTAGTTTTCTTCCATCAGGATTCAAGCTCAGTTCTTTCTAGTTCTTTCTCTGGATGTTGCATCTCTCTCCATCATGAGTCTTTCGGGATTGACTTATATCACTGCATTGCTGAGAAGAGTCTAGTCTGTCATAATTGTCATCACACATATGTTGTGTCTGTGATTGTATACAAATTTCTCCTGGTTCTGCTCTTCTCGCTCAGCATCAGTTTGTATAAGCCTCTCCGGGTAAATATGAAAACCGTCTCCTCATTTCTTATGGCACCATAATATTCCATTACATGCATATACCACAACTTGTTTAGCCATTCCCCAAGTGATGGGCACCCCTCTCATTTCCAATTCTTTGCAACCACAAAAAGAGCTGCTATAAATATTTTTGTACATATGGGTCTTCCTCCCTCGTCTATGATCTCTTTGGGATATAACCCGAGAAGTGGTATTGCTGGGTCAAAGGGTATGAAATTATTTATAGCCCTTTGGGCATAATTCCAGATTGCTCTCCAGAATGGTTGGATAAGTTCACAACTCCACCAGCAATGCATTAGTGTTCCAATTTCTCCACATACTCTCCAGCATTTGTCATTTCCCTTTTTTGTCATCTTAGCCAATCTGACTGGAGAGATGTGGTACCTCAGAGTTGCAAAGTTCTTTATAATCACAAATTCTTACAAGTAAATGGAAGCAAGTGGGTCAGGGCTTGAAAGGTCCACATTCTACACAAATTCCCAAGTATAAAATTAGCGGAAGGAAAGTGAGTTAATCTTAGAAAGGGAACAAACTCTACCACACTGAGGGAGAAATAAATATGCTTGACTTCATATTTCAAGTGATTTTTTTTAACAATGTAGCCAAAGTCATCTTTTTGGTCAGCATTAAATACTTAGGAGAGGAGACAAAGGGAAGAAAGCTGTCTGGTAATTACTATGGCCTCTCATTTTAAAATCTGCTCCACCTATCATTGGCTCATCTTGTCACTGTGACAAGGAACACAGATTTAAACCCTAGTGTCCATCTGTTTAAAGAGAGCTGTGGGCTGTGTTGTGGCACATCCTAGGGAAGAGGCTGAAGAACCTTGAAGGAACACAATCCTCTGTACCAAAGGCTAGTATAGAAGGAAAGTACACACTAACTTCAGGCTGCCTGTTAAAAGAGTGAGCAAGAAGGCATTAGGAAGGCTGGTTGCCAAGAAAACATCTGATTGGAAAAGGACAGTCACAGGACAGCTGTCACATGAAGGTTCCCTTTCCTGTCTATTTCTAACCCGGGGAGGGAAATGATGAAGTAGCCATAAGGAGGGCGGGGGAGGGGGGAAGGAAACACAAAGACTCTAAGCCAGGCACAGAACATCCAGAATCTTGACTGGGTGATGAATATGGACTGAATGAACCTCAAAGGAGGAGACAGTGCCAAATGATGGTGGTAGAAGGAATATTTGAAAGTGACAGTGGGGAGCAAGGAGTGTTCTGACTCCCTACTACAACCAGTGGGTCAGGGATATGAGTGAAAGTACAACCAACAGCACCTTTTTCCTCAACAGGTGGAAGCCAGGTCTCAGTAAATGCCATAAGATGGAGGGAATGAGAAAGAAAAAAGGTTTCAGATGAAAACAAGTTTATTAATTAGGGAACAGGCATTCTAGAGAACACAGCAGAAGGGAAAGATAGATCTGGAGTGGGACATTTGAAGGGGCTAGGGTTTAAGGAAATAAGAGTGAAGGATGTGTCGATGATGTGGGCAGGAGGTGATGTTGCCAATCAACAGTCAGTTCATAAATATTAAGTGTCTACAACATGCTAAGCACTAGGGATAGAAATTTGAAAAAAAAAAAGTCCTTACCCTTAAGAAATGTACAATATAACGGAGGAAGATAAGACACAAAAGGAAGCTGAAAACCGGGGGGCCAGGCTGGGGTTAGGGGGATGCTGGGGAATGTCCCTGTTGGGGGGGTGTTATGGAAAAGTCCCAAAGTAGATCGGCCAGGTGAGTGATGAGGAGATGTTGGCTTCTTCAGGTCAGGGGTGTATTAAACCCATCTAGGTGGTGAGGGGCAGGGTCAGAACTTGAACCCAAGTCCTCTGACTTAACAACAAACACAGTCACCAGCAGCCCTACTATTGCAGCATTTACTGAGAGTGACACTATTTTACTAAGTACAGATGTAGATGGAATTGAATTTGGACAGAGATATGACTGAAGTATTCTACAAATTCAAATATGGTTTTTAAAGTACACAGCTACCTTTTGGATACCTGAAGTAATGTTTTAAATGCCTGAATAACAAAAGATTTCTGTGGAAATGAGGTATACTTTTATATATGCCACTAACTCTGTTATAAACCCTAACAGAAAGGAAATAGAACTGGGGTCAATCCAAGACCAAGCCCATATTTGACTTGGAAAGTCATTATGGGCTTCTCTTCCAATTGTAGGGGTCTCAACTTTAAATTGGATTTGATTCGTACTAATCCTAAAATGATCTGAATCACTGATGGCACAGACAAGTAGCCAGAAGCATGCTGAGGAGAGCTCACCTGGTTGGGCTTAATGAGTAAGAGCTGACATTTATAGAAGCACCTGAAGGTTTTCATTCCAGACACTATCACAGGATCATGGACTTAGAGGCAGCAGACACTCTGGAAGTCAGCTAGTTCAGCTCCTTCATTTTTACACATGAGGAAACTGAGGTGCAGAAAGGTTAAATGACTTGCTCAAGGTCACAGAGGTAAGTGGCAGAAGCAGAGGTCAGACTCAGGTACCTCTCAGTCCAAATCCAGTGCAAGGTGGTTGCTCTATGTATTATTATCCTCTGACAAACAGAGATACATATGTAGAGTTATCCAGCGATCCCAGATATTCAGAAGATAGCCAGGGAGGGAAAAAAAAACATTCTGAGCACCCAAAAGAGATATTGCCAAGCCAGTGCCCTCATGGCTCACTGACTAACTGCAGAGACAAGCCTAACAAGCGTGCCTGTGTCTTTTTTCTAGCTGAACAGCAGAGTAGGACCAGCACATTAGAAGAAGGTAAATCAGAGGCCTATTTGATGCAGGCAAAAGGACAGCAGTAAGAAATGCCAGCTGACAATGCAACACATATCAGGGAAGAGGGCCCCCTGCCACCTGCCCCAGGACAAAACCATCAAAGGGAGACACAAGAAGTTAAACAAAAAACCAACCACCACCACGCAACCTGGAGTCACTTGGTATAGAGGGCCTTTCACATCTCAATGGGTCCTGAGGGTACCCAATGAAAGCAATAATGAATAATCATTAGCCATCAAGAAAATGTTTAATTATGTTCAGGAGCCTCCATATAAGGGGGGCAGAAAAGTGCTACATTTTATAAGGTTTGAGGCGAAAACATTTAAAATAAAAAAGACAGGCGGCTAGGTGGCGCAGTGAATAGAGCGCCGGCCCTGGAATCAGAAGGACCTGAGTTCGGAGCCGACCTCCGCCACTTAATCCGCACAAACAAAAACCTAGCCGTGTAACCTTGGGCAAGTTACTTAACCCCAATTGCCCTAAGGGGCGGCTAGGTGGCGCAGTGAGTAAGAGCGCGGGCCTCGGAGTTTGGATGACCCGAGATCAGATCCGGCCTCAGAAAATGAGCACCCACGCATAAATAATGACTAGCCGTGTAACCTTGAGCAAGTTACTTAACCCCAATTGCTTTAAAAAAAAAAAATAAATAAAATAAAAAAGACTCTAGCACTTAAAAGGATAAGCTTCAGTCATCTGGAAAATTCTTTTATATGCCACATGTCTTCAAACAGGCCAGTAACTGAGCTGGTACTCCATCTACATAGCATGTGGAGGTATAGAAGACTGGGATTTATAATCATCTTAATATTTTGGTAGCTTTCAGTAACTCTGGGTCCAAATGTCCCGAAGCACAAAGTGAGGATCTTGCAGTTGCCAGAGTGTGCTGACTGGTGTTTAAATGGCTAGACCATGATATAGCACATTACACCAAACTACTCTGACCAGAATCCACCTTGTGGCCAAAACTTTCCCCTTAAACAAACTGAAGTCTTATTTCAGTTTTGATACTGACTTCGACTTCTACATTTCTTCTGCTGGAAAAGGAGAAGGCTGGACTAAATGATCCTAACCTCTCTGGAGCCTCAGTTTCCTCATCTATAAAATCAGAAGACTGGACTGTGGCCTGGACTGTTCCTTCTAGGTCTAGGGTGCTAGGATTCCTATGATTTTTTCCAGTTCTGATTAATGTGGCCTGTGAGCTCTATTAATTTTAATTAATACCAAAAAACATAAACTATACCTATAAAATACTTCCTTTCTTTAAAAGAAAAAGCAATTCCAGTAATGTCATTAACTCAGTATGCTTACCTTGTTGGCTACTGCATTTACACTGGGTCTCGCATCAAAGATTGCAAGTTTGGAAATCTGTCCATTAGCCTCCCTGATAATATCAAGATACTTCTCATCGTCTTTATTCCTTTTGCCGCCCATGCCGACAAGAGGCTGACTGCAGCGCATGATGACATTCTTATTTTCTGGATGAATCCAAGACAGCACCTAGGTGAAGTTTAGAAATTGTCAGCCCCCGAGAAGCACATCGATGAAGTGTGCCACTGGGAAGGAAAGCAGAGCAATCAGTCCAAGATCATTATTATTTCCATGCAATCTGATGGCCCTCCCTTTCCTCCGCAACATCGAACACTTCTGAGAACACTACACAGTATGATTAGGTTGAATTATAGCAACTAAAAACAGATTTCATCATTTAAGATTGCTTTTTGTTTTTTTGTTTTTTTGCAGGGCAACTGGGGTTAAGTAACTTGCCCAAGGTCACATGGCTAGGTTTTTGTTTGCGTTAAGTATCTGAGGCTGGAACCAAACTCAGGTCCTTCTGACTCCAGGGCTGATGCTCTACTCACTGCGCCACCTAGCTGCCCCGAAAGAAGGATTTTTAAAAATAATTTTCTATATAAACTCCTGAAGTCCCTCGTGGCTAACAACCATCCAGAATACCGCCGAGGGCCCAGAAAGAAGTTGTGGCAGGATGGGGTGGTGGTAGTGTGGTGTATGGATATGTGTGCATGTATGTGTGTGTGCACGCAAGTGAAAACAGCAACCAAAAGATCTCTGAACACATGATGTCTTTATGCTTTTTAGCACTAATGTGCAGCTCTTTCCTTCCAGGAAGAACTCTCCAATCTTTCCTTCTGAGCTTCTTTCTTCTGATTTTAGACAGAACGCTAATAAACAGGAGTCATTTCATCTCCCAGGCACTATCGGATAAGAAGCAAGAAATTGGGGGAGAGGAGAGGACTATTGGATGGCTAGCTGATATTAGCAAGAAGGAACATCTGACAGAGAAGGAAGGGACAGGAAAGTTATGAAAAATATAAAAATTAGAAAAAAGCAGGAAAAAGCATAAGAGCATGAGCACAGTGTTAGGCAGCTTTGTGGGAGGGCAGGGGCCACCAGCACATGCCAGTGTCTTCTGTGGGCAGAATGCATAAGTTTATACAATATTTTACGTTCAGAACAACGAGGAAAAGGGTGTGGGAATGTTTGAGAAATGCCTGCATCACAACAATCAAAGAATCCCAGTACTTAAAGAGAACCAATCATTTCCTCACAATGCGAGGTAAAGGAAGTGTAACAGTATATTGTATTTGTCATTTGGTTTCGCTGCACCATAATTCTAATCTCCCTTTCTGTTTACTTTTTTCTAGGAGAGCACTTTCAAAAATGGAGTTAAAAATAACATGTGAAATGGTACCTAGAATTGGTTTTGTCAAACCCATAATTAAAGGTACACACATTTGTCAGTACTGTCAAGAAGTTTGAGTTTAAACAAAATGATAAAGCTTAAGTTCTAAAGTCATCCTTAGGAAGGCAGGATTCATTATCACTTTTCAGCATATCCAACAAAAACCGGCCTCCATAAAGGAACAGAAGAAAAGCCCTGGTTTGTGCTCTGTCACAGAAGCCAAGCTTCCAATGATGGTGGTTTGGTGAGAAAGGCAAAGCAGACGGCTCTCTGGAGATGAAGTCAGGGAACCTCTTCTGAGCACTCTATGATAAAGCTTCACTAAGAAGATGACCTAGAGAGGAAGGCCTGGCGGACAGTGACAAGCTATTGCTGTAAAATATTTGGAGGAACAAATGTAAGTTAATAACTCTCAGGTGTAATCGGTGCTGTCTTTCATGCACAAAGATGTACATGTAAATGCCATCAATGGGGGATGTGCTGTTTTTCTCGTAGGAGTCTTGGCTATACCCTATGCCCCTTTGTGACTAATGGTGTACCCTGGCAACAGAGCCAGGGGGAGTGAGCCATTTAGGCTTTGACAAGGCTGAGAAGAACAAAACTAATGAGACTATGAGGGCTGAAGCCATGACCTTGGCCTTAGTAGGGCAGTGCTGTGATCAAACAAGGCAAAGAGTTGTGTACCTCTTCAAATACAGTCAGTTTAGTATTTATTAACCTCACCTCATACTTTAATCAATCAACCAACATTTGATTAAGCACTTATTGTACACCAGGCACCATGCCAAATGCAAGATATAAAGACCAAAAACAAATAACCCCTGACCTCAAGAAACTTATGTTGTCTTTGTTTTAGTTGTTTCAGTCATTTTCAGTTCTCTGTGACCCCACTTAGTGTTTTCTTGGCAAAGATACTGAAGTGGTGTGCCATTTTCTTCTTCATCTTCAGATGAAGAAACTGAGGCAAACAGGGTGAAGTGACTTGCCCAGGGTCACGCAGCTAGTATGCACCTGAGGTCACATTTGAACTCAGGTCTTCCTGACTCCAGGCCTGGCACTCTATCTACTGTGCCATCTAGGTGCCCCAAGGAACTTATATCTCAGTGGAAAGGACAGCACATACGCAAACAGGCATCTACAAGCTACATATAGACAAGATACATTTGGACCTTAGAGAGGAAGCACATTTACCTCAAGCTCCCTCATCCTCCAATTCCCTGACCCCATCCCCCACTAGCTTTACTCTAGTCTGATAAAGAGATGACACTTGTGCACAAAGGGGTGGGAGGGGAGATGCAAAGCACAGCATCATCCTTACTGTCTAGCAGCTGACCCCACGTGCCAGTCGGTCAACTAGGCTTTAAGGGCCCTCTATGTGCCAAGCACTGTGCTCAGTACTGGGGAGAAATAGAAAAGAGCCACCCCTGGCCCCTGCTTCACTTCCACAGCCCATCCTGCCGTCTGCCTGCATCCTGGCTATGTCAGCCTGTGTGTGTGTGTATGTGTGTGAGTGTGTGTGTCTGTGTGTGTGTATGTGTGTGTGTATATGTGTGTGTGTGTGTGTATGTGTGTGTGTGTGTATCTGGTTACATATGTGCTGATACACACCTGTATCTACACCCATCTTTCCTTCTCATATGTGTGTGGCTGGTTACATGTGTGTTGACACACACCTGTATTTCCTTCTCACATGTGTGTGGTTGGTTACGTGTCCTCTGACATATATCTGTATCTACATCCATCTTCCTTTCTTATTTCTGTATGTATGTAGCTGGTTACATGTGTGTCGACACACACCTGCATTTCCTTGTCATATGTGTGTGGCTGGTTACATGTCTTCTGACATATATCTGTATCTACATCCATGTTCCTTTCTCAGCCAAACTCCTAGAAAAAGCTGGCTTCATTCAGTGCCTCCACTTCCTCTCCTCTCACTGCCTTCTACAATCTGGCTTCTAATCTGCTTACTGAGCTGCAGCTGCTCTTGGCAAAGTTACTAATGCTTACTCAATTGCTAAAACCAAGGGCCTTTTCTCAATCCTCATCCTTGGGCAGCTTTTGACACTGCTGCCCACTAGCTCTTCCTGGCTACAATGGCCTCTCGGGGTTTTTAGGACACTCTTAGATCTCGTCCTGCTCAGCCTCCATTCCTGGATCTTCATGCGTGGCACACCCATTAACTGTGGACACACACCGCAGCTCTTTACTCTCTCCCTGTTGACCTCATCACCTCACATGATTTCAATCATTACTTCGATGCACATGACTCCCACCTCTCCACATCTAGCCCAGTTTCTCCCCTACACTCCAGCTGGGCAATACCAACAATGCCCCATGGCACCTCAACTTCAACTTGGCCAGAAACCAACCCGTCTCCCAACTTCCCTATTTGTGTTGAGGACAACATGATCCTCGTGACCCAGGCTGAAACTTCGGGGCGGTTGCTCCTTACGCTTTCCTCACTCCACAAACCTAATCAATTGCCAAATGATGTGTTTCAGGTCTCCACAGATTCTCTTGCCTGCATCCCCTTCTCTCTATAACCCTTATTAAATCTCACCTGTTCTAAACAATAGCCTTCTATTTCTCCCTCAACTTTCTCTCTACCCCAATCTATCCTCCACAGCTGCCAAAGTGATTTCCCGAAAGTGCAGCTCTGTGTCACCCCATGACTTGATGTACTACAGGGGCTCCCTATTACCTCTAGGACATAACCTGATTTCTTCCTACTTTTCCAACCTTCTAATATTACTTCCCTCGATATACACTAGGATCCAGCCCAAGCCCAGCCACAATGGTGCACTTGCTCCTCATATACAACAGCTCACCTCCCATCTCCCTGACTTTGCACTGGTTTTCCCCAAAGCCTTGCATACTCTCCATCCTTACCTCTGCCTCCTGGAATCCCTACTTTCTTCAAGACTCAGTTCAAATGATACTTGTGCATGAGGCCTTTCTAGTCCCATCTTGCCTTTTATCTTCTTTGTATCTATTTTGCATATTCCTATATACCTATATGTTGTCTCCTCTCATAGAACGGGAGCCCCCCAAGGGTTGTTTTGCTTTTCTCTTTCCATTCCCAGCACCTACCCCTGTGCCTCATGCCAGGTCCTAGGAGAGTAGGTAGTTCTAAACTCTTGTTGATGAAGATATGAACAGATACCAAAAAATGCAAGTGAATTTAATAAATAATTCACACTAGGTCTACATCCCATAACTATTATCTCCTAAACATTCTTTAATGCACATGAATCACTGGACTCAGATGTTAACAGCAGGCTTAAAGAACTCTTCATTTCTGAAGTCTTCCTTTTGAAAAAGCTACCAATTTCAGAATGGATTTCTGACTGAAAAGACCTGGAAGTTTGCAGAGGGAGAAATATTCCAAAATATGTACACAATAAAAATATCATGTACACAGTACATCTCAGAGTACCAGTAAACCTTTTAAAATAAAAAATTGCTCCCCAGGGGTCAACCTAGTAAGCCATTGTCAACATCTGAAATATCATGGAAAGCAAGAGGGGTATTGCAAGAATGGAAGAGGGCACATGCCAATCTAATTTTCAAAAAAGCAAAGAGATAAGAGTCTGCAAACTATGGGCCAGTGAGCTTGACTTTGATTCCTGGGAAAATTCTACAGCTGGCTGCTAAATTCCTGGAAAAGGAAGCAATGATTCCAAAAAGCCAGTATGGCTGGAGGGGATGTGGGAAAATAGGGATCCTAATACACCTACTGGTGGAGCTATGAACTAATCCAACTATTCTGGAAAAGAATTGGGAATGATGCCCAAAGGGCTGCAAAAGTGTTCATACCCTTTTACTCAGCACAATGCTGTGACTAGGTCTACATCATAAAAATTGAAGCAGAAGGAAAAGGACGACCCACACGTTCAAAAATATTTCTAGCAGCTCTTTTTGTGGTAACAAAGAATTGGAAACTGAGAAGATGCCCATCCTTCGGGGAATGTCTGAACAAGTTGTGCTATATGAATGTTATGGAATACTATTGTGCTATAAGAAATGATGAAGGGGATAGTTTCAGTAAAACTTGAAAAGACATATTTTTTTTGGTTTGGATTTGCGATTTCATTGTTGTATGTAAGTCCCTTTTAACAATAGAGACCAGGGGCGGCTAGGTGGCGCAGTGAGTAAGAGCAACCGGCCTCGGAGTTGGGATGACCCGAGATCAGATCCGGCCTCAGAAAATGAGCACCCACGCATAAATAATGACTAGCCTTATAACCTTGAGCAAGTTACTTAACCCCAATTGCTTTTATAAAACAAAACAAAACAAAAAAACAATAGAGACCAGCAACTGTTCTGCAATACTACTATTCTGTAGCTCATAATCTCAGAGAATTTTCTGAGACTTTAAGTGATTTACCCAGAATTACAAAGTGATAATGCAAAGGGGAGTGAGAAGAACTAAGGGGAACAATTTACATTGTAACAGCAATATTGAAATGATGATCCACTGTGAGAATTCACTATTCCGATCAATACAGTGATCCACAGCAATTCCAAAGGACTCTTAATGAAAAATGCTAACCAGCCAGCTTTGGATGGAGAACTATGCACTCCGAATTTAGACTGAAGCATATTGTTCTAATCCTCCTCCTCCTTCTTCATGGCTAATGTGGAAATACGTTTTGCATGACTTCATATGTAAAACAAAATAGCAAAGAGTCTGCATGGTGCTTCCATCAAGAATGGCTCCTACCAGACTAACCTTAATTCTGTGGACAGCATTACACAACTAGCAGATGAAAGGAATGCTATGGATGTAGTCTGCCTAGACTTAAGCAAAGCTTTGCTAAAGTATCTCAGACTATTCTTGCAAAGAACATGGATTCGACTGCACGCATATAACCTATGTCAAATTGCTTACTGTTTTAAGAAGAGGGGAAGGGGAATGGAGAGAACAATTTTGTACTCAAAATTCTGTAAAATGAATGCTAAAATTGTCTTTACATATAATTGAAAAAAGTAAAATATTATTAAAAACAGAAAGAAGATGGAGAGACGTGGATTAGATGAGAACAGTAGATGGAGTCAGAACTGTACTTGGGAAGAGGTCAATGTCGATGTGGCATGAGGTCTCCAGGAAGGACCTGTATAGAGTGGGGTCACATTTTTATCAATCAATTCAGCCATAGATGGCATACTCATCGAATCTGCAGCTGACATAATACCAAGAGCTAACATATTGGATGAGTTAGGGTCCCAAAAGATCTTGAGAGACTAGAACATCGGGCTGAATCTAAGATATTAAAAAATATCAAACTCACAAATGTATGATAGGGGAGGCATGGTTAGACAGCAGTTACTATGAAAAAGATTCAGGGGGTTTTAGTAAACTACGAGCTCAATGTGAAGTCAGCAGTGAGATGTGGCAGTCAAAAAGCCTAAAGTGATCTTAGGGTACATTAAGATAGGCATAGTTTCTAATAATAAGTAGGTGATAATCCCACAACATTCTGTCTTTGTCAGACCTGATCTTGAGTACTATGTTCAATTCTGGCCTCCAGAACTGAAATTTAAGCAAATCATTCAAAAGATGGAGAGTATGGAGGAAGGAGGCAACTGGGATGGTAAAGATTATTGCTTCTATGTAACAAAAAAGACTGAATAAGAAAATGGGGATATTTAGCCCAGAAAATAGAATATTCCGGGAGGATTTGAGAACTGTTTTCAAGTATCTCAAGGGCTGTCATGTGGAGAAAGATTAGACCTGTTTTGTCTGGCTCCCAGAAGCAACAGGTTAAAGATGCAAAGAGACAAATTTAGGTGTGATATCAGGAAAAAAATTACCAAACCTAACAATGACAGCTGGCCAAAAGCCGAACGAACTGCTTTGGGAGGTGGGAACTTACCCCAACTTGGAGGTTTTCAATCAGAGGCTGTATGGCCACTTATTTGGTATGTTTTAGTGGGGATTCCCTTTTGGGTTCAAGTAGATAGCTGCTGAGTTTCTTTCCAATTCTCAAATTCTGTGATCTCTGTGATAGAGCAATTATACCAGAAGGAACCCTCTCCATCCTAGCTCCAATCTGCCCCTGCTATTTAAAAGCAGTTAGTGAATAGAGCACTGTCCCTGGAGTCAGGAGGACCTGAATTCAAATCTAGCCTCAGACACCTGACATACTTATTAGCCGTGTGACTTTGGGCAAGTCACTTAACTCCAACTGCCCTCCAAAAAGCAAAAAAAAAGCAGTAAGGTAATAAGGATGAGAAGAGATCAAAATCAATACCTAAGCACTACAATGTAGAATTTTTTTTTTTTTGGTTTGGATTTGCGATTTCATTGTTGTATGTAAGTTTCTTTTAACAATAGAGACCAGCAACTGTTCTGCAGCCCTACTATTCTGCAACTTATAATCTCAGAGAATTTTCTAAGAGTTTAAGTGACTTACCCAGGTTTACATTACTATTATATAAGGTTTCAAAAATATCTTTAATATAATGGATTCTGCCAAAATTCAAGCTCATTAGGTCACAAAAACAGAAGTTTTATGGAATTAAAACTTCATTCCTCAGAAAAAAGAATAACTCAAATAGTCAGGCAAAGTTACTTTGTGATAACTGTTGTTAAGGCAGACTCACCGGAATTCTATTACGGGATCTAAAAGTTGCAACTCTCCTGAGATCATCATCTGTGGAATGATACGGTACCACCAGAATGGAAGGATAAGTTTCACACATTTCAAAGCGTTTATTGACAAAAGATACTCTCCACTGGCCATTGGGCAACCCCTTAAAACAAATAACAAAAGCAAATTCCATTATTTCATGTTTGACTTAACTCCACATTTAATTTAACTTCAAAGTCCCATTTCATTTCTGTAACTATTTTGCTCCTTTGGTGTTAGCTCTATACTAAGCACTGACCACATGGTGGCGATAACCTACCAATTTAGCATAGATAAGCTACAAAAATGACAATTAGACAATTTAAGGACAAGAGACAAACACGGTTTACATAAGCAGCCTTTTAGTTAAAGAAGTTCTCTTGAATTTGAGGTCTCTTTGTTCATATTAAATTACTATTTACTACTTACATAATACAGCTAACAATAACTTTAAGACTAAATAATAGCAACAAAACTCCTATTTTCCTTTCCCCACCAAATGAAAGCCTTGTGTTCAATTTGTGGGTAGAGATGAAAATCAGCAAGGTCCCTCTCCTTCTTCCAAAAGGGAAGGATTTTCCAATCTATTAAAAATTTCTAGGGTAAATCTATCAAGAAAAGTATACAAGGAAACTCCTTTGGGGAGGCTCATTTTGCCACCTCCTATGAGTCTTAAATAAAGTTGTTGGGGATTGATTACAGTCTGTGGTTGTATGGGAAATGTACTAACTTCCAAACCAAATAGACTATAAATGCGGCAGTATGATCCCCTAAGGTACTCCCTTCCTACAACTTAGCTCAGATAACTTCAGGCATCAAATCTAGACAGATTCTGGAGAAGGGCAGACTACTAACTCCCCTTGCCTTCATTTACTGCTATACCCACAAGAAGTAAAGCTGGTGAGGGCATTTGTTTGGTGGCTAGAAGTTGTGCCTTTTCCTCAGGTCTGGGCCTCGAGCTTATGGACCAAGCAGGAGCTGAGTTTGGACACTTCTTAGCCCAGCAGAGAGAAAGAAAAACAAAAGACTGAATAAAATAGAAAAATACAAAATCCTTTTGCCAGTTCATATATGCATGCAATCTTGGAAGCTAGCAGTATGTTGTTCCAAGTAACAAAAATTTAGTTTGGGCAATTAACACTCTAAAAATAAAGTAAATATGGTTCACAAGCTCTACATGTCTGAGTAAAGTTTCCTTTTCAATTTCAAAGATATCCAGTAGAGGCAGAAATTGTGAGTGATCTAACAAATCACCACACAACTCAATTCCAAATTGAATTCCTTTATGGAATATAATAAATGCCTCATATAGACTCTTTTCAGAACTTAATGCTCAGACACAAAATTCTAGCACATCGTATCTGATGATAAACCAAGTGACGATCCAGTGTCCCAGAGTGTCGAAAACAATCAACAAAGGAATACAGATGAATTCTAGGGTCCTCAGGTCTAGAATTTCCTTCAGATAGATCAACTTTTCATTTCAGAAGATTATAAATAATAAAAAAGCACAAATATAAAACATTTGGGTTTGAGTATTGAAACTTATCCTATGATTCCAAATGATTTTTAAAATTATATAGTCATGATCAGGAAAAACAGAAAGTTTAATGAGATGGTACCTTGCTCTAGATATCCCAGATCTGGTTATATGAAGGGTCAAAATCATGCCCCTTCTCGACAGCAGGACATCCTAGACCTCTCTTTACTAAAACTCTAAAGGACTATGTGGATGCAGGTCTTGTCTCCTATATTGGCATCAGGTTTGGGTTCTAATTTCCCATCGAAAAACACACACAAGTGTAACAGACTCTTAAATGAGAATTCCTATTTCTCTGACACATAAAGGTTTACAAAGCATTTTCCCCACAACAACCTTCTGGAGTAGGCTGTTAGATAGTATGATTCTCCTTTTATAAATAAAGAGATTGAAGTTTAGAGATGAAAAGGCCCTTCCTCACAGTCACTTAGCTAAGTAAATACTGAAGGCAACCTTCAGCCCTAGGTCTGGCTCTGGATAACCTTAGGGGCACCAGGGAGTTGTGAAAAAGTTGTGAAAAGAAGGCTGGATATGGAGTCAAGAGAGATTTCAGTTTAAATCTGATGCAGTGGGGGAATATTACTTTCCTTTTATTTCTTCTATGCTCACAGGCTTGTAGATTGAAGCTGGAAAGGACCGTTAAAGACCATCCAGTCTGATGTGATGTGATCTTTAAAGACCACCTTATTTGACAAATTAGAGCAATGAGGGGCAGTTGACTAAAGGGCACACAGATGACAAGGGATGAGGGTAAGACTCAAACCCACACCTTCTGACTCCAAGCCTAGCACTCTTTCTACTGTACCAGGATGTTGCCCTTTCCTAGTCTGTTTCATTAGCCGTAAAATAGGGATGATAATATCTTTAGTAACCTATACTCAGCCCCAAATTCTAAGCTCAGAGAGTTGTTGTAAGATCCATGAGAGTAACACACATCAACATGCTAAAGCACCATTGAAATGTTCAAGCTTGTTGTTCTTGCTAATAACAATGTACTTTCATCAGACCTTCCTCTGGATAAGCAGCTCTGAGAACAAGAAACTTCATGAAGACAGTTTATTTAACTTGGCCAAGTTTGTATGGAAAAGGCCTATATAAATCACCAACTGCTAGCGTATAGAAAGAAGAGTTAGGCTAAAGTATCAATGCAGAAATAAAAAATAAAATATCAAATAGCTAAGTGTGAAAGGCTTAGCTATGATAGTGGCTTATAATTTATTTTGTGCATAAAACAAAGACCTTCCTCAATGATGTAGGGAGAAAAGTTAAGAAATGGAATTGATATGATTCCTCGTGAAATGTTAACCATAGTTATGGGAATATGCTAGGCTTAAGGTAACAGTAAGCACAGGCCAAACTGAGCAGTGCACTCTATGGTGCCTATAGTTTGCATAACACTGTTCGGTTACCATTCAGAAGGATATCAGGATATCACTGCTTTCCAAAGAACATGACAAACTACAGATCATTACAATGTGCATTTTTATTTTAGCCTACTAATTCTTTTTTGCAATTTGCTAAATGAGAACCATGAAACTACTTATCAACTTACCTGCCTTCTATATTCTTCAATGGGATTATATACCATCCATCCATTTTCAGGAAATTTTTCTTCATTTAAAAAAGCAAATAACGGCTAGGGAAGGACAATGGAAAAACATTTAATGTCTACGGCAGGGGAACTAATGATATCTTAATAATATATCCTATAATTAAAATTTTTTTTCCTCTCAAATTTCTACAGACACTTTCAGATATGTAATGTTTAAGCAACCTAAATTATTTTTTTTTTAGCAGGCTTACCCAATTTAAACTAGGAGAAATTAATAATAGTGGCTATTTGAGGAGGTGAGGGTTAGGATTAAAAGCATTTTAAAAAACACCTGCAAATAATGTTGAGTTTTGTCCAGAAAGGTTTTACTTATTAATTGATTCTGTCCTTTTCCTGATGCACCAAGTCATTATTCAGAAGAAGGTTTTTGGTTTCCACAGCAAAAATGTATAAAATAAGTTGCTGCTCTCTCAAAACTGAAGCTGGCGAGTCTGCTAACTGATCAAACATCCATCTTAAAGTCTTTTAAAACTGTGACCTCTATTAACCTATCTCTTTGGATCATACCTTCATCAGTGGAAGGTATTTCCTTTATCAGAGCAGAGTACAACTCCTCCCCAACTCAAGGCCTTAGCAGATTTCTTTTTTAAACCACAACTCATGAAACTATATTTGCCTTTTTTTTGGAGGGGCAATTGGGGTTAAGTAACTAGCTCAAGGTCACATGGCCAGTTTTTGTGTTAAGTGTCTGAGGCCAGATTTGAACTCAGGTCCTCCTGACTCCAGGGCCAGTGCTCTATTCACTGTGCCACTTAGTTGCCCCCATGAAACTATTTTTTCAAAGTTCATCACTTGGTGATTAGCTTTCTGGTGATGAGCCCCTCCAAATTTAGTTAGGTTGGTCCTCAGACAACAGACACACAGTCTACTTCCGGGCCTATACCCTTTCTAGCTTTGTGGAACCGGTGGAAGACTACTCTGCTATAAATATAGTCCTTGGAAACCCAGGATGTCACCTCCAAGTCAAGTTAAGGTGGAGGAAAACTTCTGTGGAGTAGGGAGAATCCCAAACCAGCTTCACTGATACAGCTCAGATAAAAACTTAGAAAATTATCTATAAAGCTTTGCAAAGCTTTATGTCTCAAATGTCTCAAATCATTAGTGGAAGCCAAATGGAAACTGAAGGAACACAAATCGAAACGAAACCATTTAGTAAAGTGAGAGAATGACGAGAAAGAAGTGATCCCAAGAGCTTCGGATTATTGTAACTCCTTTTCTGTATTTTGCATGTTGCAAGTTAAGAGACACTCTTGATCATGCTCCATACTCTCACATCCTACACATTTTCAAAACATGCTTTACAGAGCAGCACTTTTCTTTGAAAAAGCTCAAGGCACTCCAATATGTCTCTTTAATAACCTTACAAAACCAGCCCAAGATTTCCCCTTGCCACAGCGAGGGAAACGATCCAATGACTCGCCCATGCCATACGGCTCATCAGTGGCAGAGCTGGGACCAGAACCCAGATTTCCTGATTCTCGGCAGAGTGCTCTTTTCTCTCCCTTAGTTCAGCAGCCAAATAGTTCATTTATAATCTCAAACACTTTGCTGAAGAAACTAAACAAAAAGCCACGTTTGCTAAAAGAACTATAGAGATTTAAGGTGACCTAATTATTTCCCAAAGCATTTGACTACATTTTATTATGCTGTGTAATGCATCAGACAGATTTTGGGCTAGAAAGAATCCTAGAGATGATCTTGCTCAATTTCCCCACTTTTATAGAGGGGGAAACTGAGACCCGGAAGTGAAAACTTTCCCTTTTTGATTGCAAAACATGTTGATACGAAATTACATTTAAAAAGATATACAGGCCAAATGTATGTCACATTTTCCAATAATCTATTTACAAGAGTTTACCCTTAAGAAAAAAGAAAATGAAAGCAAAGCAATGAATGTTATTTTGAAAATATGAAAACTCCTAAAACTTTATTTAGAATCTGACCAGATTCAGAAATGAGATCAGGCCAGTGAATTCACTTAGAGCACATCTAAGCTGTTCTTTTGTAGGCCATTCTAAGTGGAAGGTAAATAAAGCTCAGTTCCAAGTTCAAGCCACAGAGTGAACAGACTGAATGTTTGCCTGCAACGGGAAGCAGGAGGGGCCAGAGGGTGATTCAGAAGAAGAAAAACACCCATAATCCATTCAATTCATGACTTGACTTGGAATCAAGCTTTTTTATGTTTCCAGACGCTATTTCTGTGGGTCCAAAAGCAAGTGTAACCTGAGCAAGTTTAAATGTGGCTTCAAATAAACTCGAGCAGTCTCCAAAGGGTTGTTGGGGCTTCAGTTCTATCCCTCCCTTGCTATGTAACCTGTTATTCAATTTTTAAATATTTCTAAGACCATGTATGCAGAAGCCAACACAAGCATATCTCACTTTAGGCAGAAGGTTTGTATTGAAAAAGATGCATATAAATGGAGCTTTCATTTTAACAGGGTATAATTTCAGAAATTTCTGAATGTAAAAGCCTGATATAAAATCATATATGATACAGTGAGCCTCTTAAGATGATATACTTATTTTTAAAAGTCCAATAACTTTCTAATAAAAGCTTGGCATATAATTCAAATATGATCCTAAAAATCTAGCCGTGTACATTGGTAGACAATATGGTCAGTGAAACATGGGAATGGAGAAACCCCATTTTGAAGTGTACTCTGGTCTTTTGTGCAAAAATGTTTCACAACATAGTTCCAGAAAGACAAGTTCTTCCAAGGCAGCCTTTTCATCATTTCATCAGGCAGTAACACTATAAGTCTTCAGCATATTTCCACTACACTCAGAATAAGGGTGTACTATCTTCTCTTAAGAGTTAGTATACTGGAAGGCTCTACAAAGAAACTAGGATTAGATGAAATACGTTAAAGGAAAACATGAGCCAGGCTAATACATATTTCTGATCCAAGATAAAGAATTGTCCTTTCTCTCTTTTCCCTTTCATGGCCAATGTCCTTGACCAAACTTTTTTTACTCATTGCTTCTACTTCCTCTCTTCTCCCTCCTCAACCCCTTGAAATCTGCCTCCCGACCTCATTGCTTATCGAGTTCCTGGAATATCACTGCACAAATGAAACTGCTCTCTCCAAGGTCACCAGTGATCTCTTCCTTAAATTCAATGACTTCTTCTTGGCACTCATCTTTCTTGGCCCCTCTGAAGCATCTGACGCTGCTGACTGCTCTGTCCTCCTACTGGAGCACTTTCTCCTCTCTGGCTTTTTTTTGTGGGGAAGAGGAGCCCTGGAACATTCTGCCCTGGTTCTGCTCTCACATCTGTCCTCTTCTTACTTTCCTTGGCTGGTTCATCATGCTTGGCCTATCCCCTATACGTGGGTACACTTCAGGGCTCTGTCCTGGTCCTTCTTTCTAAATCCATTCCCTTGGTAATTTCATCAAGTCCCATGGGTTCAATCCAGATGATTCCCCAATCTACATATCCAGCCTTCATCTCTGCCCTGAGCTACACTCCTGCTTCGCTAACTGCTTGTTGGAAATCTCTAACTCGATGTGGGCATCTCTAAGTCAGCATGTTCGAGACAGAATTTATCCCCCCCAAACTCATCCCCTTCTTAAATTCCCATTTGTGTTGACAGTACCCCCACCATTCTTATCACTGAGGTTTATAGCCCCAGACTCATACTCAATTCTCTGAGCTCACCTACCCCTCATGTATAATCAGTTGCCACGTTTTGTTGATTCAGCCTCTAAAATACCTCCCACATCTGTTCCTTTCTCTCCATTCATGTGGCCACCAGCAGGTTAGTTAAGACTCTCCTCCCCTCTCCTTTCTCCCTGGCACCAGTCACTCCTCTTGCTAATCCAGCCTCTACACAGCTGCCCAAATCAGCTTTGATGAGGCACAGGCCGGCCTGTGTCACTCTCCTGTTCCAAGTACTTCTTCAACATTTCCCTGCTGACTTTAGCCCCCTGAGAGCAGAGACTACTCTTCGTTTTTTGGTCTTTGCACCTACCATAATGCTCAGAAATATCAGGTCCTTCATAAATGCTTGCTTGCTTGAGTGCTTGATTTATTTACTTATTCATTCATTCATTTATTCAAATAAATGTTTGTTGAATGAAACAAGATATAAATAAAATTTTGGAGCACACTCTAGAACTCGAGGGAAAAAAACATTAGCTTACCAAACCATGTGACCGTGGAAAGGCATACTTTGTGAGGACTTCAAATATGTCTCTTCTGCTATGACCTTCCTGTTTCAAAGCAAATCTCAGATTTCTCATATCCTAAAGGGAAGATTAAAAAAATTACCACCACATCCTCAGATACAGTCATACTAAGTGAAAATATTCAGAAAAATTTAAAACTCTTTAATTGAATGAATATCAAAAGGACAATTATTTTATGTAAGTAAAAGAATGTTTGATTATATAGTAATACTAGAACTAAACATTTATTAAGCATCTTCTATGTGCTAGGTGGACAGCTAGGTGGCCCAGTGCCCTTCTATGTACTAGGCCTGGAGTCAGGAAGACCTGAGTTTAAATCTGGCCTCACACTTACTGGCTGTGACCCTGGTCAAGTCATGTTACCATGCTTGCCTCAGTTTCCTCATTTGTAAAATAAGCTGAAGAAGGAAATGGCAAACCACTCCAGAACCTCTAGCAAGGAATCACCAAATGGGGTCACTAAGAGTCAGACATGACTGAAACAACTGAACAACAACAAAAATGTGCCAGGCACTGTACTAAGTACAGGGAAATGAAGGCAAAAAACCAAGCAAACAAAAAACCCAGTTTCAGGTCTCAAGGACCTCTGAGTCTCCTGTGTACAAACAGGACAGAGGCTGGGTAAACTGAGAGAGTCTCAGAGGGAAGGCACTAAGATTAAGGAAGCCTGGGAAAGGCTTTTTGTAGGACTGTAGCTTAGATTTGAAGATTTTCAGGGAAGCCAGGAGGTGGAAATGATGAAGTGAGTTCTAGGCATGGGGGAAGGCCAACGAAAATGCTCTGAGTCCAGAGAAGGAAAGTCATGTGTCACTGGATCACTGACTATATTCAGAAGGAGGTGGCAGAGGTGGGGCAGTGGAAGGTAGGGAGAGGCTCTGAATGCCAAACACAGGATTTGATATTTGATCCTGAGGGCAGCAGGGAGCTGGAGTTGACTGAATTCGGGGTGGGGGGGGGTGAAGGTGTGTGTCACATGGTCAGACTTGCACTTTAAGATCAATTGGATGAACTAGAATAGAAACCTGAAGCAGGAGATCAACCAGCAGGGCTAGTGCAATAGTTCAGGCATGAGGTGATGAATGCCTGCACCAGGATGGTGGCAGTGTCAGGAGAGGAAGCATATATGAGAGATGTTAAGAAGGAAGAAACACAGCAGGGCTTGGAAACTGACTGGATATGGAAGGTAAGAGTAAGGAGTACAGGATGACAGCTTAGATTGTGAGACTGGGTGACTGGGAGGATGGTGGTCCCCTAGACAGTAACAGGGAAGTTAGAAAGGGCAAAAGTTTTGGGGGAAAGATAATGAATTCAGTGTTGGACAAATTGAGTTTAAGATGTCAACAAGACCTTTTAGTTTGAGATATCCAGTTGTAGATGGGATATTGGAGGTCAGGAGAAAGATTTGGGCTAGAAAGACAAATAGATCTGAGAATCATCTGTATAGAGATAACAGGGGTGGCTAGGTAGCACAGTGAATAGAGTACTGGTCCTTGAATCAGGAGGACCTGAGTTCAAATGTGGCCTCAGACACTTGACACTTACTAGCTGTATGACCTTGGGCAAGTCACTTAACCCCAATTGCCTTGCCTTCCCCCCTCCAAAAAAAAAAAAAAAGAAAAAAAGAGATGACAGTTGAATCCATGAGCACTGATGAGATCACCAAGTGAAAGAGTATAGAGGGAGAGGAGAAGAGGGCATATGAGAGAGCCTTGGGGGCCACCCACAATTAATGGATGTGACATGGATGAAGATCTGGCAAAAAGGACTAAGAAGGAGCAGTTAGTCTCGTAAAAGGAGAACCAGGGGGAGATTTGGGCCACAAAAACCTAGAGAAAAGAGTATTAAGGAAGAGGGTCATCAATAGTGTCAACAACTACAGAGAGGGCAAGAAGGATGAGGACTAAGAAAAAGTCATTCAATTTAGCACTTAAAAGATCACTTTAGGAGAGCAGTTTGAGTTGAATGATGAGTTCAGAAGCCTTCTCAATGGAGTTTACTCACAAAAGCAGCGCCTTTAAGGAGAAGGCAAAGGTCCTAAGTTGTAAAATCTCTTGCCTTTTGAATTTTATGAAATCATGAAATTTAAATGGCTATGGGTTAAGGCAACTTGGTGAAGCAGAACGGCTAGACTAGAAATCAGAAGACCCAGGGTCAACTGAGCTCTGATGCTAACCAGCTGTGTGCCCCTGGCAAGGCCCTTAACCTCCTTAGACCTCAGGTACCTCAGGAGGGGGTTGGACTAGGTGATTTCTTTTTTTCCTCTAGTGATTGCAACTTTAATTTTTGAAATTTAAATAATTTTGTGTAAATAAAATAATTTATAAAGTAAATAAGTGTAAATAAAATAATAAAGTAATCTGGAATCATTTGTTTTTACTTTTAAAAAAGGCTAAATATCAATGTCATCAAATACATCTTAAAATATATGAAATTTTAAAACATCTTTAAAAATATGCCATTTTCTTCTAATACTCCTTTGCCAGAGTTTTGCTTAGAAGAACTGAATTGTACCTTAAAGATTCATTCAAGAAATGTATTTTTGATGTACAATCTCACTTTGATAGGTCTCTAAATCCCATTAAAAAGTTTCAAATTATCAATGAACATTTTTTTGGCTAAAAAAAGACAATATTTTGTAGGAACTCTAGCTCCTTGGTAAACAAGAGAATTTGCTTTAAACAGAATACAAAAAAACCCTGCAACTAATTTTAAGTTGTATACTAATACAGAACTGTCATTTTGAGGGGCAATTCAATAGGTACAAAAGTTATTTTTATAAAGCATTCATCCTTCCAGTCACCAGGTTCCAAACCTGGTTTTCTTTCTTGGCTTCTCACTCTCGCTCATCCCACACATCCAATTAGCTGCCAAATCTTGTCATTTCTTTGTCCATAGCATTTCTTGCTTATATTCCCCTTCCCTCCATTCACACAGCCACCACATTAGTTGAAACCCTCATCACCAGGACTCAGAAGTCCAGCCTCCAGCTACTGTCTCTTACTTAATCTTTCCTCCTCAAATCTCTCCTCAGTCCAATATATCCTTCACACTGCTGCCAGTGATTTCCCTCAAATATAGGTCTGATCATATCACCCCAGTATTCAATAAACCTTCTATATTGTGCTTCTATATTGTGCTTCTATATTGCCCCTAGCATCAAATATTGACTCCAGTTCTTAGCATTTAAAGTGCTTAACAAGCTGGCCCTTCGTACCTGGCTAGGATTCTTACATTCCTTGGTCCAGCCCCAACCACCCACTTGCTGTTCCTCCATCTCTGGATTCAATGTCTTTGCTCTGCCTCTCTGCCATGCCTGAAATGCCCTCTCTCCTCACTTGCAGTTCTTCAGATCTCTGGTTTCCTTCAAAACTCAGCTCAATGCCACTTTCTGCAAGGGAGTATTTTCTTGTTCCCCGAGAAGTTATGCTTGCTCTTCTAAGACCATACTGTTTCTAGTACATACATATATCTATACAAGTACATCCTGTCTCTCCCATTAGAATGTCAGTTTCTGTCTCTGAATCTCTGGCAATTGGTGTGGGACTTAAAAGATGCTGGTGAGTGAGCTTGGGCCTCTCGTAGTATCTCCTTACTCAGCGTGGGTACTAACTCCGTTATCCATTTGTGTTCCTTCCTTTCCAGTGGACAGATGATTCTCTTGGGCAGCTCTGTCCTCTCTCAGGAGCCTGCTAGTGCTGTCCTGTCCAGGCCAAGAAGCAGATCTAACTCTCTTTTCATCTTTTCCTTTGCTCCCGAAATTTTTTAACATTAGACTCTGATATGCTTTTGGGGCTGTCCTCTCTGACTTGTCCTTGCTTTCAGCAGCAGCAGCTTTCCAAAACCCCAGATGGTTGGGGTTCCCTGGCATTAACCCATCGGTCTCTTTAGACAACTGCCCCCACCCCCATTCAGAATTATTTCTTTTATTATCTTCAGAATTTCATTCTTGACTTTCCCATCCCCCTGGCCTGACTTCCTCAGGAGAATTTATTCCATGGGATCCTACCTATTTTTGTCTCTTCCTTTCCTTCCCCCCCCTACCCTTCTGAAATCTACTCTTCTAAAGTTAAAATATATGTCAGAATTAAGCCCCAATTTCCTCCTTCTTTGTTCCTTCCCCTTCCTCTTCCCTCCTTTTTCTTAGGGAAAGAAAGGCAGGGTGGTATAGTAAGAGGCAGAACCCCAGAGTGGTCAGGGTGCTTAAATTTGAGTCAGAAAGAACCTGGGTTTTGAATGTGTTAGCTCTAGTCCTTCCCAGCTGAGGAGAGAGACCTTCATGAGGTACATGGCTAATGGACAGCCCATCCACATTGCAATAAGATCAGTTCTCCCTCCTAGGCTTCTGTCCTGTTTGCTGGGCTATGTCTTCCATCTATAGATGGTCTATAGACATCAGTCTGATGCTTCTTTTTCTGACTCCCTCCATCTTCACCTACACACTCTCTTCCATGCTTCCCTGTTTTGCTGAATTTCACCAATAAGTATGGATTCTTAAAATACAATGCCATTCTGCTATTTCCTCTTTGTTCAGTGGAAGGAACAACAGATTTGGAATGAAAGAACCTGAGGTCCAACTTGCTTTCCTGAGTTAGGGGCTCTAACTCATTCTAACAACACTTTGTACAGTTTTAAAAATAGAAATCTGAGGTTATGACTTCGATCCTTAAATCCTTTTTTTGGGTTATCTACTGCTCATCTTCCTACACTGTAGTTACTCTTTTTTTTGCTTTTTTTTGGAGGGCAATTGGGGCTAAGTAACTTGCCCAAGGTCACATGGCTAGGTTTTTGTTTATGTGTGCTAAGTGTCTGTGGTCGGATCCGAACTCAGGTCCTTCTGACTCCAGGGCCAACGCTCTACTCGCTGCGCCACCTAGCTGCCCCTGTAGTTACTCTTGATGGTATTTTCCTTGGAGGATCTAGCTAGCTAGTAAGCTAGCGGCTCTTTCTCTTCTGCCCTTGCTTTTCAGTTTGTATGGTTATGTTATGTTATGTTATGTTATGTTATGTTATGTTATGTTATGTTATGTTATGTTATGTTATGTTGTTATGTTATGTTATGCTGTTATGTTATGTTATAATATTACATGATTCTCAAGATCCTAGGGCAAATGCATTCTTTTCCCCCAGATCTTGTTAGGTCCTTTTTTGCATTATTCCTGTATGTTAGGTCACAGGCCATATTCCAAACTTGTTCTCAGATATCATGTTTTTAACGTGTTCATAGCTCAAATCGGGTGCTCTTATGAATCATTTTTCTTCAATCAGGAAGAGCAGCAGTGATTAAAAGTCAGCCTATGCCCCGAAGGTTCTTGTTTTCTTGAGCATTAGCATGCTTTCTCAATCCCATCTCTGCTGACACCTCAGAAATGGTAGTCATCAGCATGTCTGACAAGTCTTGGGAGGTTCTCTGTCATGGGCTGGGTGCACACCCTAGGAGAATAGAGGAGCTCTCTACTGTTCTTGTCAAGGAGGCACTAACTAGCAGTGCTTGTCTGTTTCTTCCTTACTTGACAATCTCTCATTTAATGTCACCTATCACAGGATCCTGGATTTAGAGCTAGAAGAGGCTTTAGAGGTCAACCAGTCCAACTTTCTCATTTTATAGATGGAGAAAAGGAGCCCAGAGAGGCTGCCTGGCTCAAGGTCATATAGCTGCTAAGCTTCAGAACCAGGACTCAAACACACCCGCTCCGACTCTCACCACATTAACATTCCTTGTTGGACAACAAGCAGCTGCTTAACCTTCAGTAGGTCCAGTTCCCTCGTGTTCAGGAATAGTTTTCTAGTCATTATTTAGCTCTGATAGCTTAGCAGGCCTTCTCTCTTTTTCCCTTTGTGACCCATTCTTCCACTCTCCAACTTCCTGACATTGGAGAGGATTCCCCTTTGACTCTTCAGATCCTATTTCTTTTTTGTTTTTACACTGAAGCCCTTCATCTCCCTTGTAAAGGAACATTTAATTCTCCCCAACAATGTAGATAGTGGAGACACATTCTTTGGGGCCTCTTTAGCTTTGCTTCCAGGAGGGAGGCTACCCTGTACTTTTCACATGGATAAGAACTACTATTACTCAAATTTAGCTTGCAGATAGATAACAACTTCAAATCATGTGATTACTAACATCACTTAATGTTCCTGTAAAGCACTTTGTTGTTCCCAAGGCATTCTAACATCAAATAACTTAAGAAACTTCCAGGAACCTTATAATCCCTCATTTTAAAAACAAACATTTTAAAATTTTGAACATAAAACCAAAAAATGTGAGCATTTCTATATACCAAGTAGAATATAAAAAACAATTGTACCTGAAACTGTGAATCCACACTCCATACAGTGTATTGGTTTTTTTAGCATATAATTCAGCATGTCACTTTCAAAGCTATCCTGCTTATTTAAGCTTCTGTTCTCCTCTATATATTAAAAATATCTTAATGGCTCTTTTCTCTGAGGGGAGGTGGTGGAGAGGGAGGGAAAAATCACTGTTGTTAGCTCCTCTTCCCCATAAAATCTTACCTCCTAGTTATTAAAAAAAACCTTATAGGGGCAGCTAGGTGGTGCAGTGAATAGAGTACTGGCCCTGGAGTCAGGAGGACCTGAGTTCAAATCCGACCTCAGACACTTTACACTTACTAGCTGTGTGACCTTGATCAAGTCACTTAACCCCAATTGCCCTGCCTTACCCCACTACAAAAAGCCAAAAAAAACCCCTTATAATAAACAAGCATATTCTAGATCAATATCCCTAATAAATATTGATGCAAAATTTAAAAATAAAATATTAGCAAGGAAACTACAACAACACATCACAAAGATTATATACACAATGGCTGGTTCTATATTAGGAAAACTATAAACATAATTGACCTTATTAAAAACAATAACAAAAAAACCATGATTTTGTTAACAGATGCAGAAAAAGCTTGACATGATACAACACCTGTTCTTGCTCAAAACACTAGAAAGTATGGGAATAAAAGGATCTTTCCTTAAACATAAGAAGGAGTATCCATCTAAAAGCAAGAATCAGCATAATCTGTAATAAAAATAAGCTAGAGGCCTTTCCACTAAGACTGGGGTGACAATTTCTATGCCATTACTATTTAATTTAGTTCTAGAAATGCTATCTATAGCATGACAAGAAAAAGAATGAGGGTTGAAGCACTGACAAAGAGGAAACAAAATTATCACTTTTTTGCAGATGGTATAATGGTTTCCTTAGAGAACCCTTGAATCAACTAAAAAACTAAATTAAACAATTAACTTTAGCAAAGTTTCAGGATGTAAGATAAATCTACACAAATCATCAACATATTTGTGCACTGCCAAGAAAATAGAAATTCCATTTAAAACAACTGTAGAACAAATAAAATACTTGGGACTACTGGAACTATATGAACACAATTACAAAATACTCTTTAGACAAATAAAGACAGATCTAAATAATTACAGAATGATTATTTGCTCTTGGGTAGGCCAAGGAAATACAATAAAAATGACAACAATATCTCAATTAATTTACTTGTTTAGTGCCATAATAATCAAACTATTAAAGGGTTACTTAATAGAGCTGAAAAATAATAACCAAATTGGTCTAGAGTTTAAAAAAGGTCAAGAATACTATGAAAATTGGGGTGGTTAGGTGGTGCAGTGAATAGAGCACCAGCCCTGGAGTCAGGAGGACCTGGGTTCAAATCTGGCCTCAGACACTTGATACACTTACTAGCGATGGTGGTTTTGAGCAAGTCACTTAACCCCAAAAGCCCTCGAAAAAAAACAGAATATTATGAAAATCAATGAAAAAAAGTTGAAAGGAAGGGGGTCTAGTAATACCAGACCTCAAACTATACTACAAAGCAGTCATAAAAGCAATTTGGTACTGGGTAATATATAGGTTGCTCAGTGGCCATGGTTAGGTACACATAATAGAACAAGAACAGTAGTCTATTGTATGATAAACACAAGCATCTCAGCTACTGCGGTAAGAACTCACTATTTGACAAAACCTTTTGGGAAAATTGGAAAGCAGTCTGGTAGAAACAAGGTACAGATCAACACCTCCCACTGTGACATCATAAACAAATGAGAGGAGCAAGGAAGAAAATGCCTTTTAGATTTATGGATCAGGGAAGAGTTCATGACCATAAGAGGCTTTCAGGAGGTAAAACGGACAATTTTGATTAATAAAATAAAAAAAACCTTTTGCACCAACAAAGCCAAATGCAACTAAAATTAGAAGAGAAGCTGGCACGTGGGGAATTTTTCCCCTAGCAAATGTCTCTGAAAAAGGTCTCATTCATGAGTTCTTTGAATAAAACCTCATAAAGATCTTATTAGAATATATAGGGAATCATGGCTGAAGTGGAAATTTGTTTTGACTGACTATTCCTGGGTATAATGGGCTGTCTTTCTTACATTCTCAATGGGGTTAAGGGGGTTAGGAGTGAGAGGGTGAGAAGTCAAATCTCGGCTGCTTTAAACCATTATATATAAAAAGAAAACTTGGGAACTCTGATCAGTGTAATGACCATTCACAATTCCTGGGGACTCATGATGAAACACGTTACTTAAACTTAACTCCTCATAGAGAGGCAAGGAACTCAGAGCTCAGACTGAGACTTTTTTTTTAGATATGGCCAATGGGAAATTTTGTATTGCTTAACTACACATGTTTGCAATAAGGGTTTTGTTTTTCTTGCTTTCTCAGTAGGAGGGAGGGAGATTGGGAAAGAAAGTGGGAGGGAAAGTTAATCTTTGTTTGAAGATAAAATAAAATTTAATTTTAATTAAGAAAAAGAATATATAGGGAATAGTTTCAAATTTATAAGAAAAAAGCTATTTCCCAATTGATAAGTGGTCAGAGGATAGGAATAGGCAGTTTTCAGAGGAAGACAGCCAAACGATCAATACCTATATGGAAAAATGTTCTACATCATTAATATTTAGAGAAATTAAAACTACTCTGAGGTTCTACCTTGTACCCATTATATCGGCCAAGTTGACAAAAAAGGAACATGACAAATTCTGGACAGGTTGTGGGAAAACAGGTATATTAATACATTGTTGGTGGAACTGTAAACTGATCCAGCCATTCTGGAAAGCTATTTAGAATTATGACCCCAAAGTTATTAATTTGTGCACATTCTTTGACCCAGAAATATCACTACTAGGTCTATATCCCCAAAGAGGTCAGAAGAAGAGAAAAAGGACCCACAAATACAAAAATATTAGTAAGAGCTATTTTTGGTGGCAAATACTTGGAATCTGATGGGGTGACCATCAAATGAAGAAAGGCTGAACAAGTTACAGTACAAGAATAGGATGGAACACTACTGTGTTCTAAAAATGATGAAGGGGATGGTTTCAGAGAAACCTGGGAATACTTGTATAAACTAATGTAGTAAGCATATCAGGAGAACAAATTATACAATACTATTCAGTACAATAACATTACAGTTGTATTGTAAAGACAAAGAACTATGAAAGACTTAAGAACTCAGATGAACACAATGACCAAATGATATTCTAAAAGACTCATGATGAAACATGTTACCCATCTCCTGATAGAGAGGTGATGAACTCAGTATGCAGATTGAGACTTTATTTTTGGATCTAGCCAATGCAGGAATTTCTTTTGCTTGACTATACATAATTGTAACTGGGGCTTTGCTTTTCCTGCTTTTTTAATGGGGGAAAGTAAAAGGGGGAGGGAAGTAGGGAGGATGGAGAGAATGCAGATCTGAAAATAAAACTGAATTAAAAGCAAACAGGCATACTCAGGCAAAATCATATCATATAATGGCAATAGAAAAATGTATGTCTCTTTCTATATCTTAGGTCCATTAACCTTCTGTCAGGAGAACCTTTATCAGAGGTCATCCGGAGTCATTGTTGGTCCTCACTTTGATGAGAGCAAAGTCCTTCAAAGTTGTTTTTCTTTATAATGTTATTATTGAAGAAACTGTTCTTCTGGTTCCATACTAGTTCATAAAATTTTTCCTAGGATTCTCTGAAATTACCTCTTTCAACATTTCTTACATTGCATATTATTCCATTACAATCCTAGACCACAATTTGTTTAGCCATTCCTTAAGTGAGGGGAACTTCTTTAGTTTCCAGTTTTAATGCTACAAAAAAGTGCTACTGTATGTGTATGCGTATGTATACACACATATACACATACATATGGTTCTTTTCCTTTTCATTTGATCCCCTTGGGAAAAAATCCTAGTAGTGGGGTTTAACAGTATAAACAGTTAATTGACTTTTAGGGCACAGTTTCAAATTGTTATGGCTGGATCAAATCACAGCTTCACTGACAGGGCAATAATGTGCCTCTTCTCCTGTGGTCTCTCCAACATTTGTCATTTCCTTTTTTTTGGCCTTCTTTGCCAATCTGATGGGTGGGATCTGGCTAACATTTTGGAACAATGCCAAATAATAGTAGGAAGAAAGGGTATTTGCACCAATTTGTAATGGTTCCACCACTGCTAGGATTACTAGCTCTAATTACTAGAACTAAGCTATTAAGGGGATACTGCTTCTCTTAGTAGAATGTTAGCATTTCAGCATTGTAAAGCCCCTCTTCAATTGCTCAAATAAATATCTGACATTCTAGATTTCTCTTGACCTTTGTGTTTACATTTCAAAGTTATTATTCAGCTCTGGTCTTTTCATTAGGAAAGCTTAAAAGTCTTTTATTCCATTAAAGATTAATTTTTTCCCTTGTAGGAGTATACTCAGCTTTGCAGGACAAGTCATTCTTGGTTGTAAGCCTTTCTTTTTTGCCTTTTGGAATATTGTATTCCTGGATCTCCTCTGGTTTAAGAAGAAGATGCTAAGGTCTTGTGTGATACTGTATGTGGTTCTCTGGAACTTGAGCTATGTCCTTCTGGATGCCTGTAGTATTTTTTTCCTTTGACATGGGAGCTCTGGATCTTGGCTATTCTTAGGACTTTTCCTTTCAGGGTTTCTCTAAGGAGGTGATTGGTTGGTTCTTACTATCTTCACTTTGTCCTCTGATTCTAATAGGTTGGGGCAGTTTTTGTTTATGATATCTTAAAATATAGTGTCTAGGCTTTTAAAAATCATGGTTTTCAGGGAATCTGGTGATTTTTAAGTTATCTCCTAGGCCTTTTTTCCAAGTTAGCTATTTTTGATAGTGAGAACCTTATATTATCATGGTGTCACTGAGTTATGTTTGATCTATTCTAAGTTCTAGGGCATTCAATTTTTGGGTAAGGCTTGCCACTTCCTGTTCTAAGGTATTTGTTCTCCTTTCAGTTATTTCCTCTAGAGTTTTAGTTTATTTTTTTTATCTCAACCATATTTTTTTCCAAGATATTCATGTAGTCCTTGTGGAAAACCCATTTTTTCCTTTGTATCTCAGTTCGCAGTTATTGTGGAGTTATTCAGCCTTCTAGATTGAATTCTTAGGTATTTCTGGTTCTATAGTACCTCTTTATAGTAACTGGTACCTTCTGTTTACTAATACCTCCAGCCTTAGTTCCTAAACTGGGGCTTTGTGCCAGGGCCAGGTTCCACTCCCTGCTGTGCTTTTTGGGTGGAGTGGTTGGCCTCCCTTAGTCTCAACATGGATAACTTGGGAAATGATCTCCATCTCCTAGTGCTGATAGATTTTAGGCCTCCCTGGATTTCTAAAGTTCAAGGCATTAGGTTTGGAGGGCCCTCTATGGAGTCTTGGGGTAGAATGCTAGGGGCTTCAGAATCCCCGAGCCTTCTATGTTCTAGTCTGGGCACTGCCATGCTCAGACTTGCCCTGCTGCTTCTAAAGTCTATGCTTTGGGTTTCTGATTAGTCTTGGGTTTTCTCATGAGAGCCCTCTGATCTTTCTTCCTCTGGATACAAAGTCTTGCAAGCCACAGGTATCTCTAGTATCTTTAGTCATAACAGGAGGCTTCTGTCTTGTCTGATTGTGCAGGCTGGACTGGATTTTCTTGCAGGCCTTGTTTTCTAACTCCCACTGAATTTTGGCTAACTTTTTGTGCAGTTCTGGAGTGAATGAAGTAATTTACTATAATTTCTCATTGGATTTCTTGATCACTATACAGTCAATCCTTAGGTTTTGTCCTGGACTAGATATGCTAGGTTGCCTAACTGTTTATTCAACCAACTTAGCTTGAAGTCCTCATAACCCTTTATTTCAAAGCAAAGGATCAATAAATGTCCCACCATATGTAGGATCCCACAAAACACATACAGCAAGAAGACAATTAAGGCTATGGTCCAAAATTTTTATCTATGATTCAAAACTGATCAAGCTATACAGATGAATTTCTACATAGGATCCTTTCAGTTCTGTTATTCTATATAATTTTAAATGTGCATGACTGCCTAAATACAAATTCTGTCAAATACAGCTGAATTATTCACTTCATACTGAGCTATGGAAGTACTGACTTAAAGCATAGCTAGAAAAATCAGAATACTAGCTGTCTATCCATAAATCAAAGCACCAGCCAAATGGAGGAAGAAATGCACTTTTCAAAGCTAGGTTTTGTCAATAGTAACAACTATAATGGTTGATTATCTAAGTATTCCTAAGGCTGGAAGGTAACGAGTGGCTCCAGCACTCTAAGTAGAAGCATTTCAGTTTTCTAAACTGTCAACAACTTGTTTCTTAATCAATATCTCTCTCTCTCTCTCTCTCTCTCTCGCTTTTGCTTTTTGGAGGGGGGAAGGCAGGGCAAATGGGGTTGAGTGACTTGCCCAAGGTTGCACGGCTGACAAGTGTTAAGTGTCTGAGGCTGGATTTGAACTCAGGTCCTCCTGATTCCAGGGCCAGTGCTCTATTCACTGCGCCACCGAGCCACCTCTGTTTCCTAATATCTATAAGGCATAAAAGAACTCCCTGCTCTTCTCAGCAATGCAAGGTTATAAGACAATTCTAAGACTCATGATGAAAAGGGATATCTACATCCAGAAAAAGAACTACAGAGTATGAGTGCTGATTGAAGCAAAGTACTTGCTCTTCCTTTTTGTTTTGTTTGTTCTTTCTCATTGTTCACTCCATTGGCTATAATCTTTCATTACAACTTGACTAATGTGAAACTATTTGTAGATCCTATATTTGATTGTATGCCACCATGGGGAGGAGGGGGGAGGAGAGGGAAAAGGAGAAAGTTTGAACTCAAGGGATTGTGGAACTGAATGTTGTAAACTAAAAGTAAATAAATAAAATTTTAAAAAAGAACTTTCCAAAAATTATACTTAACCACTCAGCTAAAAAATAATCTGACCAATTTCTAGATTATTTTATTACTAATTATTTTCAAGTGTTAATGATTCCAATGAATGGTCTAATCACGCTAACTCTGGTTAGAGAGTTACCAGCAAAACCAATTTAATAATCACCTTCCTCTGAATATGATAAGAACTGAAGTATCTCTCTGGGAACACCAATAAAATAGAATCCTATAAGCTCCTAAGAAAAACCCCTGGTAAGAGCTTGAGGCACGGCTTTTTGAACTACACGGACACTAAATATGCAGAAAATGTTCCCAATATACTGAATCAACTGAGGCCTCACATTAAACGATTAAAAGTTTCCTTTGCTCACCCAAACTCAGCTTTAATCAGAGATGCGTTTGTCTATCAGTGAAAAAGAAGGAACTGGAGCAGCTTTTTTCCCCAGTAAGGACAAGTCATTACTCTCCATGTTCTAGCTGATCAAGTCACTTAAGTATCAGAGCGTATGATACTGAATTAAGAAGCTGATCAAGGTAGTAGGTAACAGCTAACAGTAATAAGAGAAATAGAACAAAAAAATTAGATATGTTTCTGCTCTGGACAGGATTCCTAAACGTCTTCAGTCTTCTACACAGAGCAGTAAATTAGTCCTTAATAAGCTGGAGAGAAAGCCCACATACTGGGATTTAGATTTGCTATGAAAACTAGAAACCCTATCAGGAATCACTGGACTGGGAGTTGGAAGATCTGGGTTCTAGTTCTTAGTTCTATCTTTGAAAGGTCCTTTGATCTCTCTAGGCCTCAGTTTCCTTATCTGTAACATGAGAAGACTGAACTATATATGTTCTCTCCAGCTCTAAGATTCTATGATATAAATATTCTACACATGGCACATTTCTAATACAAAATATATCAAAGGCAAGCTTTATTTTCAGAGGGGATTTTGTTTTATTGCCTGTTAATAGAAGGATAAATCTCACTGATTAAAAGGCAGTTAATTTTGTTGTCTTCTCTGAAAGTAAAGAAGGCATAGAATCGCTCCATGTTAAACTACTACCTTATTCTCTAACCATGTGGTGATCCAAAAATCGATGGAGTTCTTTCTATTTCATTAAAAACATGCTCTATTTATTTCTTCCCACTTTTCAAAAATATAAAACTTCTGTTGGCACGCTGTTGTGGAGGGCCACCTGGAGAAGGCTTCAGGAAAAACAGTACCTTGTTGTCCCCTGACCTCCCCTGCCAAAAAAAGGCTTGCTTACTTTTGTGCTAACAAATATTATACCAAAGGGATATAGTAGCAGTACTAAAAAGGGAGAATTTCTTTCCCCTCCACGTTTGGCAACAAAAACAGGTACATGTCTTATGTAAACTGTTGCTCTTGATAGTTTTGGAAAGCTACATCTTGAGAATGTAGGATACAATTAAGGAAGGAGGTGAGCATCTGAATGGAGAAACATTTTCAACATCTTAGGTTGATACAGGTGTTTCAATTTCTAAAGATTTTTGTTAGTTGGATCTCATTTATCCCTTGCTTCATGATAAAAGTGTTAAATATCTTACTTTGCAAGTAATGTCTAGTCCATAGGAATTCTCTCCTCGGCTTGAAGCTCCTCCCATTTTTTCAACTCTTGCAATGACACCCAGAGGAATGTCAAGCAATGCTCCAGAATCCTAAAAGAGACACAAAGGAAAATTATCAAGAACTCAAGTGAACCTTTCTGGGGCCCAGGCAACTCTTTATAACTACAGTATAAATTAGTTGTTGATCTGCATTGGCAGAGGGCTTATCTTCACCAGAAGTTTCCTACATTAGTGAAATCACATTCCCATTCTCCTACCCTCAAACAAATCATGAATCTATCAAAACCTTACAGTACTGGACAATTTCTTGAAACTGTAAAACTTTATAGATAAAAGCGTGACACAACAGAACATACATAAATGGCAAGGATTAAAATAGGCTTACATGCCCAAATCTCTATAAACAGTCCTCCAAAGACTAAAACCCCACATGGAACAGATTTTTGGAAGCCCATCTGGTTTCTTTGAACTGTTGATCTCTCTCTCTCTCTCTCTCTTTCTTTCTTTCTTTCTTCCTTCCTTCCTTTCTCTCTCTCTCTTCCTTCCTTTCTTTTTCTTTGATATAGATATATATGTGGGACCACACAATATATACTCCTTTCTGAAGAAGTAAATAGTATTGTCCTTCATAGCTGATTTGAATGTTCTAATTACTCAGAATAGCTTTGTCACTCACAGTTACTCTTCGAACAATATTGCTATTAATGCATGTAATGAACGTTCTCTTGGTTCTGCTCTTTTCACTCTGTACCAACCTGCTCATCTTTTCTTACAGGACAGTAGTATTCCATCACAATCACATACCACAACTTATTCAGCTGTTCCCCAACTGACGGGCATCCCCATAATTTCCAGTTCTTTGCCACCACAAAGAGCTGCTATAAATATTTCAGAAAATATGGGTTCTTTTCCTTTTCCCTGATCACCTTAGGAAATAGATGCAATAGCTTCTGTAGTTATAATTTTTATCATTTCTTAATAGCATAGCAATATTTCATTCATATACCACAATTTGTTCAGTCATTCCCCAATCAACAGGCATGTATTTTGTTTCTAGTTTTTTTGCTACCACAAAAAGTGCTAGCATAAATGTTTTGGTGTATATGAGAACTTTCTTCTTATCAACTACCTTCTTGGGATATATGCCTAGCACTGGAATCTCTGGGTCAAAGGGTATAACACATTTCTATAATGCGTTGGGCATAATTCCAGATTGCTCTCCAAAATGGTTGGATCAGTTCACAATTCCACCAACAGAGTATTAGTATCACAATTTTTGCACATCCCCTTCAACATTTGTCATTTTCCCCTTCTATCATTTTAGCCAATAGGACAGGTATAAGAAGGTATCTCAAAGCTGTTTTAATTTGCATTTCTCTAATTAATAATGATTTAGAACATTTTTATATGTCTATACATAGTTTTGATTTCTTCTTACAAAATTGCCTATTCATATCCTTTGACCATTTATAAATTGGGGAATAGGGGCGGCTAGGTGGCGCAGTGAGTAAAGCGCCGGCCCTGGAGTCAGAAGGACCTGAGTTCGGAACCGGACTCAGACACTTAACCCACACAAACAAAAACCTAGCCGTGTGACCTTGCGCAAGTTACTTAACCCCAATTGCCCTAAAAGGGGCAGCTAGGTGGCGCAGTGAGTAAGAGCACCGGCCTCGGAGTTGGGATGACCCGAGATCAAATCCGGCCTCAGAAAATGAGCACCCACACATAAATAATGACTAGCTGTGTAACCTTGAGCAAGTTACTTAACCCCAATTGCTTTTAAAAAAATAAAAAATAAAAAATAAATAAATTGGGGAATAATTCATATACTTATAAATTTGACTCAGTTTTCTATATAGTTGAGATACAAGGCCTTTATTTGAGAAACTGTCTATAACCCCCCCCCCCCAATTTTCTGCTTTCCTTCTAATCTTGGCTACACTGATTTTATTTGTACAAAATCTTTTTTAATGTAATATAATCAAAATTATCCATTTTACATCCCCCAATGCTCTCTATCTCTTCATAAATTCATAAATTCTTCTCCTATGCATGAATTTTATAGGTTTTAATAAGTTTCATGCTCTTCTAATTTACTTATTATATCTCCCTTTATGTCTAGGTCATGAATCTATTTTGACCTTTTCTTGGTAAGTGGTATAAGATATTTGGTCTATACCTAGTTTCTGCCACAACCAGTTTCCCCAGCGATTTTTTTAACCAAATAGTGAGTTCTTATACCAAAAGCTTAGATCTTTACATTTATTAAACAAAAAGTTACTATAGTAATTTACTACTATGTATTGTATACCTACTCTATTCCACTGATCCACCCTTCTATTTCTTAGCCAGTACCAGATAGTTTTGATAATTATCGCCTTATAATACAGTTTAAGATCTGGTATTGCTAAACCTCTTTTCTTTACATTTTTTTTCATTAATTTCTTTGATACTATTGACCTTTTGTTCTTCCAAATGAATTTTGTTGTTTTCTAGATCAATAAAATATTTTTGGTAGTTTAATTGGGATGGCACTGAATAAGCAGATTAGTTTAGGTAGCATCGTCACTTTATATTGGCTATGCCCACCTATGACCAAGCAAAATTTCTCTAATTATTTAAATCTGACTTTATTTGTATAAAAATGTTTTGTAATTGTATTGATATAGTTCCTGGGTTTGTCTCTGTATGTATCCTCCCAGGTGTTCCATACCGTCTATGGTTATTTTAAATGAAATAGCTTCATACAGGGCTTTATTGGTGATATAAAGGAATGTTGATGATTTATATGGGTTTATTTTACATTCTGCTACTTTGCTAAAATTATTGTTTCAGCTATTCTTTCAGTTGAATCTCCAGGATTTTCCAAGTATACCAACATATCATCTGCAAAGAGAGATAGTTTTATTTCCTCATTGCCTATTCTGATTCCTGCTGTTTCTTTTTCTTCTCTTATTGCCATTACTACCATTTCTAGTACAAAACTGAACAATATTTGTCTTAATGGGTATCCTTGTTTTACTCCTGAGCTTACTGGGAAGGTTTATAGCTTATCCCCATTATACATGTTTGATGATGGTTTTAAGTAGATGCTACTTATCATTTTAAGGAAAAATCCATTTATACCTATGTTTTCAAGTGTTTTTAATAGGAATAAGTGTTGTATTTTGTCAAAATTTGTTGTATTTTTTGCATCTATTAATATAATCATATGATTTCTGTTGCTGCTGTTATTTACATAATCAATTATGTTAATAATTTTCCTTATATTGAACCAGCTCTGCATTCCTGATAAAAATCCCAAGTTGGTCAAAATGTATAGTTTCTGTGATATATTACTGTAGTTTCCTAGCTAGTATTTTATTTAGGATTATTTGGCCAATATTCATTAGGGAAATTGGTCTGATATAGTTCTGAGAGAAGGCTAAAGTCCCCTACTATTATAGTTTTGCTATTTCTACTTGCAATTCATTTACCTTTTACTTTATAAACTTGGCTGCCACAACATTTGGTGTATATATTACTCCATTATCTATGCTACCTTTTACCTTAAGGTAGTTTCCCTGTTTATCTCTGTTATTAAATCTATTTTAGTTTTAACTTTGAGATCATGGTTGCTACCCCTGCTTTTTTTTACATCAGCTGAAGCATAATAATGTCTACTCCAGTTCTTTATTTTTTTTTTTAAAGCAATTGGGGTTAAGTAACTTGCTCAAGGTTACACGGCTAGTCATTATTTATGCGTGGGTGCTCATTTTCTGAGGCCGGATCTGATCTCGGGTCATCCCAACTCCGAGGCTGGCGCTCTTACTCACTGCGCCACCTAGCCGCCCCTTTAGGGCAGTTGGGGTTAAGTAACTTGCCCAAGGTTACACGGCTAGGTTTTTTTTTTGTTTTGTTTTGTGTGGATTAAGTGTCGGAGGCCGGCTCCGAACTCAGATCCTTCCAACTCCAGGGCCGGAGCTCTATTCACTGCGCCACCTAGCCGCCCCATCCAGTTCTTTATTTTAACTCTATGTATATCTCTCATTTTTTTTTAGAGGGCAATTGGGGTTAAGTAACCTGCCCAAGGTCACACAGCTAGGTTTTTGTTTGTGTGTGCGTTAAGTGTCTGAGGCCGGATCCGAACTTAGGTCCTTCTGACTCCAGGGCTGACGCTCTACTCACTGTGCCACCTAGCCACTCCTATATCTCTCATTTTTAAAGGTGTTTCTTTTAAACAATATACTGCCGGGTTCTGGTCTTTGATCTATTCTGCTATCCATTTCCATTTTATGGGCAAACTTATCCTATTTACATTCAGAGTTATAGTCACTATTTGTCTATTTCCCTCTTTCCAATTCCCCTCTTCCCACTGTTTATCCTTCTCTCTCTCTTTTTACCCTATCTGTCCTTAGAAGTCTAATTTACTTCTAACCATAGACTCCCTAATCTGTATACCCTATTAGATCCTCCCTAATCCTATCCCCTTGCCCTATAACTCTATAAGTAAAGACTTTTATACCCAACTAGATGTATATGTTATTCTCTCTTTAACCCAGTTCTAATGAGAGTAAGGTTCCCCCAGTAAGCCTGCCCTCCATGTCATCGTGCCCTCCACTGTTAAAGTTCTTCCATTCACACTTCTTTTGTATGAGATAATTTGCTACATTTTACCTCTTCCTACCCTATTTACTTTTTAAGACCATCCTATCATAACCAACTCAACCCTAAACCCTTTATCTATATATACTTCTTCTAACTACCCTTCCTCCACTGTTGATTTTTCAAAAGAGAAAATGGAAGGCCTGGGTATACCTTGCTATTACTGAGATGTGTGATCATGAGCAGATCATTTAATCTTTGGGTCTCAGTTTTAAATCAGGAAAAATAAGAGACAGGATTCCATGACTACTTCTAAGGTCCCTTCTACCTCTAAAATTTTATGGTCTGTATCTAATCTATAATCTGATTTCTTATTTCACAACCTTCAAATTTTTACTTAAATTGTATTTTTGTACCCTTGTTCATACTTTCTACATTTTTCTTGACTTATTCAATGCTAAAGGCAAATCTCTAAGCCAGAAACTAATAATGCTAGAAAACAAACATCTGCAGTAGATCCTGTCTGGAAAAAAATCAAGGATTAATGACTTGTATTTATAAAGACTTGCAATCGGTGTTTCTATATATTTATTATAAAAATGGAGCATTATCCTTTTTTCCCCAGTGAACTGATCACTTTTTTGGGACACAAAGCAAAGTTTTTAAATAGTCAGTTTTAAATAGCTAAATTATGCAATATTTACTCATAGTAGGATACCCAACAAATGTCTGCCACATGAACGAATATTAAAAACCAATATTTTCTTTATAAAATTTAAACACAACTTTTAATAACTGTCTAGAAATCAAAGCATTTGTGAGTCTGGAATAGAAGAGTTTCACGAGTAAGGGAATCCACTGAAAACTTTGAGATTTTATTTATTCAGATCAATCAGCTTTACCAAAGATTCCATTAATGTTTTGGATTACACTTGGAAAGAAACATTTTCTGGATGTTACCATGGCACAAGGAGAAAACACCACATGAATTGAACCTGAATGCCTTAAGAGAAAATTGTCACCCAATAATTTATTTAAAAGAAAAAAGAAACTTTCACCTACTGCCAAATAACTGGCAAAACATCAGCTAGCTTCAGTAAGGGTGTCTGAGCTATGAGATTTACAGAGTTCTGTGAAATTTTCTAAATGTTAAAATGTATTCCTCAACTTTCCAAATGTCTCCTTAAAAAAATATACTTGCATGCTAAGTGAAAATTCACTACTATACCATCAACATTTATGCCCAAATGCAAAAACAAAAACTATGGAAGACACCATGATGCCATTTGTACCACCCAAAGAAAGCAGAGTAGCACTGCCCCAAGACAGAGCAGAAAGAGGATTCTGAAGAACCAGTAGAGGTATTTGTCATGGTCACTAGGGCAGAGGAAAAGAGTTGGGCTGCAGACCAGAGAGAACCTCCTGAAGCTCCCTGTGTACATGGGTCAGAGAGAATTAAAGTATTCAATCAAGGCCCACCCTGAAGCCAACACTGTTGTCAATACTGCTGGACAAGGGTCAAGCCAGTCAATCCTTTGTAAGGTTCATGAAGAACTATGCTTAAGGTAAGCAGCCAGAGAGGCTCTGGGGAACTCATAGGAGACATAGCTATAATAATCCACTGTTATTTTCCACTTACCTCGATGCTAGGTGTGGCCCTGGACACTAACCTGTCTGAGAGAGGCAAGCAAGAGCTCACACAGCAAGTCTGTATTCCCCAAGTATCTAGCATGTGGCTTCATGGTCTAGTCTCAGGCTGGTCCAGAGGCAGTGGCGATTATGAGTAGCAATGTTGTGTTCTGGAAATTAAACCTAGACATGTAGATTTTATCTGCCATGATTGAGTTCAATGACCTATCCAAAGGAAAGGTGGACCGAGTATAGGGAATTTCACTGACAGGTTATCTACTGGCCTACCAATACAAAAATGCTGTTATGGGGGGGCGGAGCCAAGATGGCGGAATAGAAACAGCATTTCCAATGTGCTCTGCCCCACACAAATTTCAAATAATGTGAAAGGGGGCTCTGAACAACTTCTGGAGCCACAGCACCCACAGAATGGCACAGAGAAGCTAACCTCCTGCTGAGGACAGCCCAGCAGCCCTGCAGGGAGCGGCCAGCGCAGCGCTCTGATAGAAGGCAGCACAGCGCGCTGGGAACCGACAGCGCAGTGCGCAGAGCCGAGCCCAAGTCCGCGGTTTTAGCCCCAGAGCGGCCGGGCCTTCAGCCGGCTGGAGGGACCCCAGAACACCAGCAATTGTGGCGATTCCAGAATTATCAGCACAGATATGCCTAGGACAAAGTGAGAGGTTAGTGCCCTATGGACTTTGGGACCAATATTTGGGGAACATGTGGCTTCCTCCCCTGGGGGCAAAAAGCTGCTGAAGAAACAGCTGCACAGAAGCCATTTTGCAGCGTCAGTAGTGGCTCTAGCTCCTGGTCTGCGAACTGTAGGAAGATCCAGCAATCAGTCTGGGGGTTAATCGCTTTTGCTTTAAACTGCCTGGATCTGGATTGTGGTCTGGGGGGGAAGTTTGGGGTGGGTATCCAACTTGCCAGAGTGGATGGAGGCTTTACAGAGGCCACCCAACTGGCGGAAGTTGTGAAGACCCCACGTTTGGGCGGAAGCTCCCCTGTCTGGTGGCAGAGTCCTACTGTGGCAACAAGCCCAAAAATCAAGTAATTAAGTGGCAACATGCCTAGGCAAATGAAACAAAATAAACAGAAAAGTTCAACATTGGACTCCTATTTTAGGGGCAAAGAGGCTCAAAGCATGGAGGAGGACTGTGAGGTCAGAACTCCTGCACCAAAAGCCACAAATGAAAATACAAGCTGGCTACAGGCCATAGAGGACCTTAAGAAGCAGATAAGAGAAGTGGGGGAAAATCTGGGAAGAGAAATGAAAAAGATGCAAGAAAAGTATGAAATGACAGTCAACAGCCTGACTGAGGAAAATAACACCTTAAAAAATAGACTAACTCAAATGGCAAAAGAGGCTCAGAAAGGCAATGAGGAGAAGAATGCCTTAAAAAGTCGAATTTGCCAGATGGAAAAAGAATCTCAAAAGCTCACTGAGGAGATTCATTCCTTCAGAGTTAGATTGGAGCATATGGAAGCTAGTGACTTTATGAGAAATCAAGATACTATTAAACAGATCTAAACAAATGAAAGAATAGAAGGCAATGTGAAATATCTCATGGGAAAAACCACTGACCTGGAAAATAGATCCAGGAGAGATAATTTAAAAATTATTGGACTACCTGAAAGCCATGATCAAAGAAAGAACCTAGAAATCACCCTTCAAGAAATTCTCAAGGAAAATTGCCCTGATGTTTTAGATCCAGAGGGCAAAATAGAGGTTGAAAGAATCCACGATCACCTCCTGAAAAAGATCCCAAAAAGAAAACTCCTAGGAATATTATAGCCAGGTTCCAGAACTCCCAGATCAAGGAGAAAATACTACAAGCAGCCAGGAAGAAATAATTTCAATATTGTGGAAACACAATCAGAATAGCCCAGGACCTGGCAGCTTCTACACTGAGGGATCGAAGGGCATGGAATATGATATTCCAGAGGGCAAAAGAGCTGGGAATGAACCCAAGGGTCACCTACCCAGCAAAACTGAGTATTTTGTTTCAGGGGGAAATATGGTCATTCAATGGAATAGAGGACTTTCAAGCATTCTTGATGAAAAAAACAGAGTTGAATAGAAAATTTGACATTCAGATACAGGAAGCAAGAGATGCTTGAGAAGGTAATCAAGGAAAAGAAATCAAAAGGAATTTATCAAAGTTGGACTATTTACATTCCTACATGGAAAAACAATAACTGTTTTTCATGAAACCTTTCTCATTATGAAAATAATTGAAGAAGGGTACATAGCATATGTTCACAGGTATACATGGATAGAGGGCACAGGTTGAATTTGATGGGAAGGGATGATTCTTTTTTTTTTTTTTTTTTTTGGAGGGCAATTGAGGTTGGGTGACTTGCCCAGGGTCATGCAGCTGGGTTTTTGTTTTGTGTGTTGGGTGTCTGGGGCCGGATCCAAGCTCGGGTCCTTCTGGCTCCGGGCCCGGCGCTCTGCTAGCTGCGCCACTTAGCCGCCCCAAGGAAGGGATGATTCTTAAGGGGTGAAGTCGAGAGGTGAGAGAGGAAAGTGGCAAGAGGAGATGGAGAGAGACAGGGTAGGGTAAACTATCTCATGTAGAAGAGGCAAGGGGAAGTAGTTGCAGGGGAGGGGAAGAACAGGAAGTCAAAAAGGCAAAAACATATTCTCATTGAAGTTGGCTCAAGGAGAGAATCACATACATACTAAATGGAATATCTTACCCTCACTCACTCTCCTGAGTAGGGGAAAGGAGGATGAGAGGAGGGATGATGGAGGGGAGGGCATTCTGTGGGGAGGGGAGGTTGGAAGTACCCACTATCAAAGAGGGACAGGATCAAAGTAGGGAATGGACCAGGTGGGAGGTGAGACGGGTGGGAGGGAAATATAAGCAGTCTTTTACAATATATCTACTATGGTAATGTTTTACATAGCTATACATGTACAACACATACTGAATTGCTTATCTTCTCAGAGGGAGTGGGTGACAAGGGAGGAAGGGAATGGATCTGAAAATCAAAGTTTTAAAATTAAATGTTTCATAAGATGTCCAGGCATTGGGGCTCAGAGATTCACCTTGCCCTAATGGCAAAGTTGAGGGGGTTATAGGAGAAGATATGGGAGAGAGCAGATTGGATGAGGGGATATCTAGTGGGACTGCTATTCTGGGGTGGTGGGTAGGAAAAAAATGGGGGGAAAAATGTAACTCATAATCTGGTGGAAATGAATGATGTAAACCAGAAGTTAATAAAGCATTTGTTTAATTAAAAAATGCTGTTATGTGCTATGTTCAGCCTAAATGAGCTCACGAAGACAAACTGGAAGGTCTAGGAATAAGACAATTATTTTTGCCTTCTCTTGATATTCTAACTGACGAAATATTATTAAACATTTAAATAATCTCTAAGATTCCTTCTGGCATTAAAATGCTATGAATATGACTAAGTGTGTAAAAGACTTGAATATAATTTTGAGTAGAGGTAAATAAAACTATATAAGAATAATAACTATGTCATCATTAGAGAACAGAGATAAAACCTTAGCACATTCATTTCTCCAAACAGCTGAACCTTGAGGCTGGAAGGTAGGTGAGTGCACTACTAGCTATATGCTACGAGGTCAAGTACTACTGGTTGTCATTTTCATAAAAATGGAAGTGAAAAGAGATATCAAAATCAGATGGAAAGGAGAATGAACTGAGATAGTAATCTTGAGAAGATTTAAAGCTTTTTCTTCAAAAAAAAAAACAAAAACGAGGAATCTACCAGTAGACAATTCAGCTGCCTACTTATTGGTGCTAATATAAATTGGTCTGAGAAAGAATCCAAGGCTACCTCAAACTGCTACCAAATTCATAGCTCTCACTGTAATGAGCAATATAAATTATTAGCACTGCTGGCACTTGTTAGAGGATTTTATCCTGAATTCAATGAGATCCAGCATCTATCCAAAGATTAAGATACCTAATATTTGGGAGTTGAAATCTAATGGGCACATTAACTATCTATTTCTGGCCCTAGTTTCTCCAAGTTGTATCCCCATTTTATCAACAGAAAACCAACCAATGTATCTCAAGCTCCTGCACAAATCCCTTTGCTGAGTTATAATATGATGACGTTGTATAGCAAGGTCATAAGAGAATCTGACAGTTTTTGTTTATTTGTTTATCTTTTGCAAAGCTACAGCTGAAGGTAATTGCTCACTATGCCGCTCAATAACCTTTATATAAGAACTCACGCAACAAATCTGTTTGACTTTAGTTCCAGGAAAAAATTCTGTCTCTGTAAATGAATTTACATCTGTTCTTTTGTCAGAAAACAAAATCTCTATAACCAAATGCGTTTGCTTTGTCTTAGCAGCCAGAAAGTTCACAGCCATGTTGACTGCCCAAATATTCAAAGATGTCTCATTCTTGTGCCTGAAAGTACATACTCCTCCTGCTTCTTTCAAGTTCTGTTTGATTCTTTTTTTTTTTTTTGCTTTTTTTGGAGGGGGGAGGGCAGGGCAGTTGGGGTTAAGTGACTTGCCCAAGGTCACACAGCTAGTAAGTGTGTCAAGTGTTTGAGACCAGATTTGAACTCAGGTCCTCCTGACTCCAGGGCTGGTGCTCTATTCACTGCACCACATAGCTACCTAGCTGCCCCCGTTTGATTCTTTAAAGTAATATTTTGCACTTCTTGTAGTTTGTGAGTCATCTCAAGTTCTTTTGTAAAGTAAGCAGCTATTAAATCTTTATATTAATATTTTACATCTTATATGTATAATGTAATACTATATTACATTATATTAAACATATAACAAAGTGGAAGGATCTCACTTTTGCAAAGAGGACTAGGAGTGAGACTAGATTTAAGCTGCCAGTGGGACGACACCACTGGACTATGAGAAAACCGCATTATCTGTGCCACTAGGCCCTAATCAATTAATCCTTCAACAAGCATTTACTGAGCCCCTGCTATGTGTGAAGCACTGTGATAAAAAGACAAAAATGAAACAATCCCCATCCTTGTTTTCTAGACATCTAGGGAGAAACACTGTCCATATACAAGCATATACAAAAGAAACACAAGAGAATTTTGTAGAAAAGGGAGGCAGTGCAGAAAGGCTTTAGGAACAAGGTAGCATCTGAGCTGACCTTTGAAGGAAAGAGATTATTCTAAGAGGTGGAGGTGAGGAGGGAGTGCAATTCAGCCTTGGGGGCAGGCAGTGTGGCACAGAGATAGGAGACAGAATGTTGTGTTCGAAGAATAGCAAGGCCAATCTGGCTGGACTGAAGTGTGAAGGAAGGGGAGTAATATATAACAAGGTTGAAAAGGGAAGTTGAGTCAGGTTTTTTTTCTTTTTTTTTCTTAAACAAATGCTTTATTAAACTTCTGTTTTACATCATTCATTTCCACCAGATTTTGAGTTACAATCATTTTCCCCCCGTTATTCCCCTACCCAACCTCCCAGAATAGCAGTCCCACAAGATATCGCTTCCTCCAATCTGCTCTCTCCCATACCTTCTCCCATAACCCCTTCGACTTTTCCATTAGAGGAAGGTGAATCTTTGTGTCCCAATGCCTGCACATCTTATCTCCCCATTACAAGCAAAAGAGTATTGATAATAGTATTTATATATATTTGAAACATTTAATGTTAAGACCTCGAATTTCAGTTCCATTTCCTTCCTCCCTTGTCACCCATTCCCTCTGGGGATATAAGTAATTCAGTATATGTTGTACATGTCTAGCTATGCAAACCATTATCATAGTAGATATATTGTACAAGGCTGCTTATAATTCCCTCCCACTCATCCCACCTCCCACCTGGTCCATTCCCTACATGATCCTGTCCCTCTTCTATAGTGGGTACCTTCCAACCTCCCCTCCCCCCAAGGATGCCCTCCCATCCACATCATCCCTCCTCTCATCCCCCTTCCCACTATTCTGCTGCAGGTTGAGATATCCCATTTAGTATGTATGTCATTCTCTCCCTGAACCAAATTCAATGAGAATGTGGTTTTGCCTTTTTTGCCTTCCTATTCTCCCCCTCCCTTACAACCACTTCCCCTTGCTTCTTCTACATGAGATTGTTTACCCTACCCTGTCTCTCCCCATCAAGTCAGGTTTTTAAAGGCTTTTAAAGCCAAACAGAGTTTATAATTGATTCTTTTTTTTTTTTTTGCTTTTTGGAGGGCAGTTGGGATTAAGTGACTTGCCCAAGGTCACATAGCTAATTTTTGTGTTAAATGTCTGAGGCTGGATTTGAACTCAGGTCCTCCTGACTCCAGGGCCAGTGCTCTATTCACTGCGCAACCTAGCCGCCCCTTATAATTGATTCTAAAGGCAATAGGGGGCTACTGAAGTTTACTGGTAGTGATGAGGAAGGGCAGGGAGAAGGAAAGAAGAAAAAGGGAGACATAGGGAGAGATAGAACGACTATGATCTAATAAAGGAATTTCAGAATTCTTTATTGTTAATGAAGCTCAAGGAGGCTTCAGGAATTATCAGCATGGTGCTAAATACTATCCCAAAGTCATCTCCAGCATGTCTACTGTAAGCCCAAAGATGGCACAGGAATGAATTAGCTCTGTCTTTCCTAGCTACTGTCCCTTCTCTGACCCCACCCAAGGACCACTGATGCCCTAGCAAAGGGGTCTTGATGCTGTGGTGCAAACTAGATCTTCACCCAAAAGTAGTCTATAAACCCTGGAGGTAACTACAGAATATACCTGGTGCCCTGCAAGTCTCACAGATTAGGCACTAGCCTAGGTTTGTACCTATGGGGCAACTAAACCTTTATATTATATTACATCCCAGGCAAAATTCTAGAGCAGGGGTAGGGAAGCTGCAGCCTCTAAGTGGCCCTCTAAGGTCTCAAGTGCAGCCTTCTGACTGAATCCAAACTTCAGAACAAATCCCCTTAATAAAAGGATTTGTTCTGTAAAACTTGGACTCAGTCAAAAGGTCGCACCCAAGGACCTAGAAAGTCACGTGCGACCTTGAGAATGCAGGTTTCCCACTCATACCCTAGAGCTATCCTAGGGTCACATAGTAGGAACATGTAGTCTGGAAGCAATATTGGTGCTTAACTATAGGGATGCTGAAATGCTGTTGAAATGTCCTGGGAATCTAAGCTCTAGAGAAATTACAGTGGGTCACTAAGAGGAGACGAAAAGTGTCTATGTGGGTAGTTTGCTCCATCTATAACAGGAAAGGATGCTTCACTACCTTCACCAAGTAAGGGCTATCCAGCATTATTTAGCCTTACTTTTCCTGTCTATCACAATGTAGACAGTTATATGATATTATCAGAAAAGTCTATTCAGGGGAAGGAATGGATATCTCAATTCCAGATCTCATAAAACGGCTCTTTTGGCCAAATCACTCCTAATCAGAATCAGGAGCACAGATTCTTAGCTCTCTTGCTACAATTTTTATATACCTTCAACGGAACCTAAAATATGCAGGAGTCCACTACAAAAAATACCATTGGACTGACACCCCTGTGATGCATTTATAGTATTTCCCAATCTGTCAGCAAAACCAATCTTTATTACTACATTAAGTGCAAAAGCACCTCTGTGACTGTATGCTTTTCTCGTCTATATGACAATTTAGGTGGCAGTCCTTACATCGAGCTTTGCTACAAGTAACTGCTTACTTTTATACTTGCAGAAACTTAGGGTCATGGCTAAGAGATCAAAATCTTTATACAGAACACTTTGGTATGGTAAAGTATGTTAAACAACTCTGTCAGGCTCTTAATTCATCTGCTAACTCACTCTATTCTCTACCCTTCTAACTATAGGATTTTAAATAAATGTCAGTATCTTTCATTGTTCATACCTATGCATTTCTCTTTTAGGGGAAGTGTGAAATAAGGCCAGGTGCATTTGCAGAACTGTTGTTGTTCAGTCATTCAAGGGTATCTGACTCTTTGTGACTCCATAGACCATACTATCCAAGGGATTTTCTTGGTGAGGATTACAGGAGTGGTTTGCCATTTCCATCTCCAAAAGATTAAGGAAAACAGGTTAAGTGACCTGCCCAGGGTCACACACACAGAGTTAGTAAATATCTGAGGCCATATTTGAACACAGGTCTTCCTGACTCCAGGCCTAGCACTCTATTCACTAAACCATCACTCTCTTATCAGGAGATGGGTAACATGCTTCATCACAGGTTCTCTGGAGACATTACTGGTCATTGCACTAATCAGAGATCTTGAGTTTTTCAAAGTTATTTTCCAATGTTGTTGTCCTTGTATAAAATGTTCTCCTGCTTTTGTTTACTCTGCGTCAGTTTATACCCTAGGTTTTTCCAAAATTGTCTCCTTCATAACTTCTTATGGCAGGATAATTTTCCATTATATTTCTATAGCACAATTTGTTCAGTCATTTCCAAATTGTTTAAGCAATTACAGACTTCTCTTAGATTCTAGCTCTTTTTTTCCTTCCTGTTAATCTCCCACTTGGGATCAGGAAGTTTGTTTTATTTGTGGCTATCCTCTTCTTGGTATTAGCCTTCCTTTTTAAAGACATTTAGGTTCTGAAGGATGACTCGTTTCTTTCCCAAGTATTAGAATGTTAGTACTATATAATCATATAGCCCTTTTCAATGACCATTTTAGGTTTCTCCTGAGTCTTGTGTTTGCATTTCAAAGTTCCCAGTCAGTTCTGGTCTTTTTATTAGGAATGCTTGAAAGTTGTTTTTATTTTTTTTTTATTTTTTTTTTTTTAAAGCAATTGGGGTTAAGTAACTTGCTCAAGGTTACACGGCTAGTCATTTGATTTATGCGTGGGTGCTCATTTTCTGAGGCCAGATCTGATCTCGGGTCATCCAAACTCCGAGGCCGGCGCTCTTACTCACTGCGCCACCTAGCCGCCCCCTTTAGGGCAATTGGGGTTAAGTAACTTGCCCAAGGTTACACGGCTAGGTTTTTGTTTGTGCGGATTAGGTGTCGGAGGCCGGCTCCGAACTCAGGTCCTTCTGATTCCAGGGCCGGCGCTCTATTCACTGCGCCACCTAGCCGCCCCGAAAGTTGTTTTTATTAAAATTATTTGCATTAAAGAGTTGTTTTTTCCCCTGTAGGAGTATACTTAGCTTTTCAGGGCAAGTGGTTCTTGGTTATAAGCTAGTCTCTTTTGACTTTTGGAATATTGTATTCCAGGATCTCTGGTTTATAAAAGAAGCTGCCAGGTCTTGCATGATCCTGACTGGTACCTGAACTGCTTCTTTCTGGAGGTGTGCAGTATTTTTTTCTTTGATATGGGTGCTCTGGATCTTGGCTAATCCTGGACTGTTCCTTTTGGGATTTTTTAAAGGAGATAATTGGTGGATTTTTCTATCTTTACTTTGCCCTCTCGTTCTAATAGATCTAGACAGCTTTCATTTGTGATTTCTTGAAATATACTGTCCAAACTTTTTTTTTGAGTTATGTTTCTCTTGATTCAAGTGTATTTCAAATTTTCTACTTAGCTCTAATCTTTTCATCAGAAATGCTTGGAAGTCCTCTATTTTCAAGTCAATGAGCACTTATTAAGCACCTACTATGTGACTGGCACCAGGCTAAGTTCTCCTTTTTGGGTTTCTTAGTGACCAGTGGGTTACTTTGCTTTGTCTTTCTATCTTTGCTTTGTCTTCTTACTCTAATAGATCTAGGCAATTTTCTTTCATGATTTCTTGAAATCTGATGTCCAGGCTCTTTTTTTGGCCATGGTTTTCAGGTAGTCCAATGATTAAAAATTCTCTCTCCTTGATCTGTTTTACAATTCAGTTATTTTTCATATAATACCTTAAATTTTCTTCTAATTTTATTGTCTTTCAATTTTATTTTACTATTCTAATCTTTAAGCAATATGTTGCTTGGGCAAGGTTTTATACCTCTTGTGCTGTACTGTTAATTCTCTTTGGAAGTCTTTCCCCCACAGCCCTAATTTCTTTTCTAGTTCTTTTCTCTAGCATACTTATTTCATTTATAAAACAATTTTTAACTCTTTAAACAAAACACCTCTTGCTTCATTTCTCCTAGGGAGTCTAGTTGTTGCCAAGCTGTGTTTTTGAGTCTTTGTTTACAGATGTTTTGTAATAATCCTCTTCTTTTGGGTTATGTCTTAGAAATCTTTGTTGCCATAACAGCTCTTTATGGTGGGAAGCATTTTTTGATTTACTTATTTTTTCCCAGTCTTCTCAATTTTGGACTTTGTGTTAGGGCCAGGCTCTGAACACTTCTGGAAGGAACATCTGGGCCTTACTTGGTCCTGTGTTATATTCTCTTGTGTCCTATTGTTATATTATCTGGGTACAGAGTGCCATGTTCTTCATAGACATTAAGATAACCTCAGACTGATGACCTGCAAGCTTTCAGTGTGCTGAAAGCAGTCTGACTGAAAGGCAAAATTTGAACACTGCTCTCAGATGTGAGCTCTGTAAGTTCCTGATCTTGGTTTGGGTCTCGGCAACACAGCTGTGGTCTTGTCCCTGGTTGGAGCTCCAACAGACTGTACATCCTGATTCTAGCCTGTCAGCTAACTGGAAGGCTCTGTGGAGCAAAGCAGAGCAAAAGAACTGCAGATTTCCCTTTGCTCCGAGCTCCTCGCACTGGTTACTCAGTTGTAGGCTTCACATAGAGCTGCTGCTCACTTCTGTTCCTACTCCTCACCCAGTACACAGCCTCGGGGCCATGACAACTGCTTGCCCTGGTCATCATTCTTAGATGAAGGTCACTGCCTCAGTGCTAAAACATTTGTAACCCAGGGTACAAGGGAAAGTGTGGTCAGTCGACAGCTGTTTCTACTCCCTGTCTTAAGCTTCAGGCCCATCCTTTTCTTACCTTAATCCACAGCTGGTCCCAGTTCTATTCCTGGGCATCAAGGCTTGCAGCACAGGGCCAGCACACTACTCTCCTAGAAATTCAGTCTCCAATCTCCACAGACCTCTATTTGTCTCCCTATGTTTATGCCAAAAAATGACTTATTGTAACTTTTCTATGCATTCTCTGAGTAGTACTGGGTGTTTGTTGGAGTGGGATGGGTACAGGGGTACAGGAGGAAGGTAGACAAGCTGGGTTATACTCTTTCTTTTAGTTCTGCCATCTTGGCTAGTCTTCCAGGCCTTTAAAAAAACTACAATTTTCAAGGTGTCTAACAAATTCTTTGAAAAATATTATTTATTTTTAGTGGTCAACATTCACTTCCGTAAGATTTTGAGATCTAAATTTTCTCCCCATCTCTCCCCTCCTCCCACCCCAAGACGGCATGTAATTTGAGATAGGCTCAACATATACATTCATATTGAACCTATTTTAACATTAGTCATGTTGTAAAGAAGAGTTAGAACCAATGGGAGAAACCAAGAGAAAGAAGAAACAAACAACCAAAAAAGAGAGAGCAAATAACATGCTTCAATCTGCATTCAGACTCCATAGTTCTTTTTCTGGATGTGGACAGCATTTTCCATAATGAGTCCTTTGGAGTTTTCTTGGATCCTTGCATTGCTAAAAAGATATGTCTATCAAAGGAGTCTAATAATTCTTAAATTATATCTCCTTGATTTGTTTTCTAGGTTGTCATTTTTGATATCAGATTACATTTGCTTCCATTTTTGCAACCTTTGGATATTCTTCTAATATTTCTTGCTGTCTCATAGAATCACTGATTTCTATTTGGTCTACTTTTGTTTTCAGGGAGTCCATTATTTGGGGAAGGTTTGTCACTTTCTCTTCTATTAATTCTCTTTCCAATTCTTTCCTCTAGAGGTTTTATTTCCTTTTTTATCTTTTGCTTCATTTCCTCTAAATATTCATGTAGTGCATGTGGAAAATCCATTTTTTCCTTTAAGCTTTTGCTTTCAGTTAGAGATTTTTCCTTCTTTCTAAGAAATACTTGGATAAGCAATAATTTTGTATACATGTTGGTGTCTTCTTTGGTCTATTCATCTCTCTAATCTTGGTTCTTAAACAGAGGCTTTGTCCCAAGAACAAGCTCTGTCTCCTGCTATGGTTTTGGTAGGGTGGTCTGCTCTCCTTGGGCTCACTCTAGATCACCTGAGTTCCTTCACTGACTTCCAATTCCTGAGATCAGGCCCCCCTCAATCTTTGAGGTTCAGACCTTGAAGGTCCCCTAGGGGTCTCAGAACAGAGTGCTAGGGACCACTGGAGCCCCTGGGCATGTGGGCTGTCCTGAGAACTGCCATTTCACAGTGATCTCTACAATTCTCCAGGGCTACCAAAGTCCCCACCTTAGAGCTTTTTTGGGGGACCTTCCATTCTTGCTGCTTCCAGACACAGAGCCCTGCAAGCTACACTTTATCTGGCCTAGCTGCACTTGGGAAGTTATAGGCTTGTTTGCATGTGCTGGCACTGGCTTTACTGGGCTTCTGGCTGACTTTCTGTGTCCTTTTAAAATTAAATTATTTATTTTTAGTTTGCAACATTCACTTCCATAAGTTTTAAATTTTCTCCCACTCCCTCCCCCTTCCTACTCCAAGATGCCTTGTAATCTGATATGAGTTTTACATATACATTCCTACTAAACACATTTTCACATTAGCCACATTGCACAGAAGAAAGATAAGGAATGGGGAAAACCATGAGAAAGAAAAACCAAAATAAAAACAAAAAAGAAAATAGTCTGCTTCGTTTTGCATTCTGACTCCATAGTTCTTTCTCTGGATGTGGCTGGCATTTTCTATATCACGTGTCCTTTGGAATTGCTTTAGATTCTTGCATTGCTGAGAAGGGCTAAGTCTATAAAAACCAGTCCTCACAGACTATGGCTGTTACTTATGTACAATGTTTATAAGTTCTGCTCCCCTCACTCAGCATCAGTTCATATAAGTCTTTCCAGGTTTCTCTGAAGTCCGTCTGTTCATCATTTCTTATAGCATAATAGTATTCTATTACCTTCAAATACAACAACTTGTTTAGTCATTCCCCAATTGATGGGCATCCCCTCAGTTTCCAGTTCTTGGCTGCCACAAAGAGATGCAACAAATATTTTTGTACATGTTGGTCCTTTTCCCACTTTTATGATCTCTTTGGGATACAGCCCTAGAAGTGGTATTGCTGGGTCAAAGGGTATGCATATTTTTATAGCCATTTGGGCACAGTTCCAAATTATTCTCCAGAATGGCTGGCTCAGCTCACAGCTCCACCAACAATGCAATAATGTTCCAACTTTCCCACAACTTCTCCAACACTTATCATTTTCCTGTTTTGTCATGTTAGCCAATCTGATAGGTGTGATGTGGTACCTTGGAATTGTTTTGATTTGCATCTCTCTAATAGTGATTTAGAGCATTTTTTCATATGACTATAGGTAGTTTTAATTTCTTCCTCTGAAAACTGCCTGTTCATATCCTTTGACCATTTATCATTTCTGTGTAGTTCTTAGTGAAGAATTATTTTACTGTAGTTTTCAATTGAAGTTTTTGGTCATTATTCAGCTAATTTCAGGTTTTTGCTAGAGTAGGCATGTGGGAAATAGGCAGTCTGCCTCCATTTGGGCAGCCATATTGACCAGAAGTCTGAAAATGAACTTTATATAAAGAAAAAAAAGGAGTCAAGTGATAACCTTGAACCCACATATCACTCAGCCAGGATATGCTTTAACCAGGGGGTTTAAAGAAAGGCCCTGTATACATCAAACACTTATAGCAGCACTTTTTGTGGTAGCAAGGAATTGGAAACAATGTTCCCTACATTCCCCATCAACTGGGGAATGGCTGACAAAATTGTGGCAAACGAATCTAAGAGAATTATTACTGTGGTTTAAGAAACGAGTGAAAGAATTTGGAGAAGCATGGGAAAACTTATAAATGACTACAACAAGGTCCATAAAAAGAAGGAACAAACCTCCAAACTGAATGCTATCAAATAATGACCAAATGTGTCCCCAAAGAAGAAATACAACATGTACCTCCCTTCATTCTTTGTGGAGGTAGGAGACTATGGGTTTGGCATATTGCATATACAGTCAGATTCAGTTGATAAATGAATTGGTTTTCTTGAATTGCTTTTTCCCTCCCTTCTTTTTATTCTTGTTACAAAGGATGATATTTCACTGGGTAGGGAAAAGGGGGATATATTTAGAAATGTGGGTAAAATACCAAAAATCAATGAAAACTTAAACATTTTTCTTAAAAAGCGGCTACTGTTGTCCTGAAGAACTAGCACGTGGAAAGTAGCAAGTCAGAATTTCCCCACTGCTCTGGCTGCTCCTCTCATTCAGTCTGCTGTTAGGACCACTCGTGACAAGATGTCACACATCCATCCCCACTTTTCCCATCCCTGTAATTTCCCATCACTAAGTCCCTATTACCTTCCATTTGCTTCGAGCACACGCAGTCTATAATATCTGAAAGCCCTGCACATGCAGTCCAAATCACCACCACCTTCTCTCTTTCTTTCCTTTTTTCCTTTGCCATCATTGGCTAAATGTATTTTCCCCTACAGGCCTTTACTTCCTCCCACTAGACCGATTTTCAGCAGTAATTATGAGATTTTCTCTGGTATGCAAGGGCAGATTTGGAAATTTACAAATTTGCAATGCAATGAAAAAGGTTGGCAAAGACTAAGCTAGAATCACAGTCACCCTGGTTCCAAAACCATATAGTGTTTTTTCACAATACAACTTTCAAGGTGAAGACCCAAATTAAGCTCTCAAAATTGCTACAAACTTTAGTGTTTTGTAGGATTGACAAGTTCTGTGTCAGGGGCTAAGTTTTTTTTGTGTCATGAAGCCTTTTAGCAGTATGGTAAAACTTATGGACTCCTCAGAATAATGTTTTTAAATGCATAAAATAGATAGGATCACAAAGGAAACAAATTATACAAAAATGCAGAGATTAAAATATTTAAAAACAAGTTCATGGACCTCAGGTTAAGAATATCTATTTCAGATAATTCTAAACTTTTTGCTCTCTGTCCCCTATAAACATCAAACTGTCTTCCAATATTCCTACCATGGTAAAGGTTTCAGGTTCCATACTGTTTTATAGAAACCCAGTCATTGATATTTGAATAGCAAATATATTGGGTAGCATATTTGACCCAGAGTGAACCTAATGACAAAAGAAATTTAAAGACACAGTTTATGATCTCTAATCATTCACAGTCATCTCTAAGCTCTTATGTTCTACTTACAGTTTCCAAGCTTCTTAAATACAAGCGATAATTGGTGATGTAAACTCGTCCTTTAATGGGGCCATTGAATGGACATATATAAATTACTTCTTTGTCTATTGAAATAAAAAAAAAGTATCCAAGTAAGAACTAGAGAGGTTTAAAGTAAGCACTGGCAATGCTTTCACATGATCATGCCAAGGAAGTAAATAGGTATGTGACACATCTGGGGTGGAAGGAATGTCTCTGTGAGCTTTCCCACAGTGATCATGACACCTGAGGCAAGGAAGGAGCTAAGAATTTGGGCTTGCTGAACTCTGTTTCAAGACACACAAATATCACAATAGTGGTTTTTGATAATTAATGGATCCCTAGGAAAACGAAGTCTGCCAAATGTTCCTAATCTATCCTGCCCTTGAGAAAGGTTCAGCTGAGTTTAAGCTCAAATATTTAAGTACCAAAAAGACGTAACAGAGGATAATGACACGATCTGCAGCAGGATGAAGCATAAGGAAAAACTAAATTAGAAGGATGAATGTATTTATGGAATAACTTGAATTACTTCACTGCTTTTCATTTTTATAACTGATCCCCATTTTCTGCTCAGGTATAAAAGAGTAATACCTAGCAAATCTACTTCACAGTAACTTAAATGACAACCCTGAAGTGTTCCCAAGATTGAGGTCCTGCCTTCTAGAAATGGTGTTGACAATTCTGTATTCTTTCACTTGGGGCAATGACAATGAGTCAGAGATAGATTTTGTGGTGCTTTTCCCCTAGCAGACAAGTTGCACACTTTTCACCCAGTTCCCTTTAGGGCCAAAAGGACAATCTCACAAGCATGAGATTCTGCATATATGGACTATGGCCATGGACTAACAATCATCCACTGTGCCAAGTTAAAGGGTCCAATCCTGTAACCCTGACTGCATTAGTCCCATTTATGGTAAACAATTCAGCCTTCCTCTCCACAATTTTCCCTTTTGAAAAAATGCTTAATGAGCTTTGTTTTCAGTATTGATTGGTATTAGTTAGGTTTGAAAGATAATAATAATGTATGCTAAAGAACAAGCACACAATTCCTACACTGTTTGCAAAATACAAAATGTTTTTCAGCAATAACATTCCATGAATATTGTTCCTTAAGAACTCCTAGATCGGGGTGGGGAACCTGCAGCTTTAAGATTGCATGTGGCCTCCTAGGACCTAATGTGCAGCCTTTTGACTGAATCCAAATTTTAGTTCTGTAAAATTTTGACTCAGTCAAAAGGCCACACTTAAGGACCTAGAAGGCTACATGCGGCCTTAAGGCTGCAGGTTTCCCTCCCCTGGCCTAGACTCAATACATATTGATTTGACTTGTTGACTTAATATGCTTTGCAATATGACATGATAAATTATTTAGAATTTATGCCTAGGTATCTTAGACCCCCTCTAACAATGCTCTTCTCTTAAGTGGGTAACTTGTTGAACACTTTTAAGTCTTGACAAAAATTAGAAACATAGTACTACTTCTAGGCTGAAAAAGTTACAAGAGCAACTTAGCACAAGTTGATACTTAAAAAATCCCTTGGAGCAGAGTAAGGCATCTCTGATCAGACAGGTATAGGGAGGGAAAAGGGATGGTATTAGTGAACAGTAAGTAATGTTAAAAAAAACAAAAGCAGTATTTATTTATTTATTTTTGCTTTTTGGAGGGCAATTGGGGTTAAGTAACTTGCCCAAGGTCACACGGCTAGGTTTTTTGTTTGTGTGTGTTAAGTGTCTGAGGCCACATCTGAACTCGGGTCCTTCTGACTCCAGGGCCGACGCTCCATTCACTGCGCCACCTAGCCACCCCCTAGCAGTATTTATTTTTAAAAATAAAAAAAATTACCCTAGCAAAAGAGTTCCCAATAGGGAAAAATGCCTCCTACAGCTTTCCACAATTAGTAAGTACACAGGATGTCATAAGAGTGAGCAGGAAATTGATATGGGAACATTATAAGATCTGAAACCTTATGGTATCAGTACTTGGCTTGGATAAAGCTCATGGATATTTCTGTAGTCTCATATTTGAATGACCATTACAAAGAAGGTAGCATTCTTTTACAGTTGAAATAATAAATAAACTAATGATAACCAACATCTTATCTGGAAAATCACCTCCCACAAGGATAGTTTCAGAATATAATTTGTTAATTTAGAAGCCTACCAGGTTTTTAGAATGTTACCTTTTAGCTGCTGGACTTTCTAATTTTAAGGTTAATAAGAGATCATGGCTAAGTATATTAGATTTTTATTTTAATAATTTGTGAATCAGTATTTATAATAGTATTCTAAGTAGAGAAATATTTACATTTTAAAATATAGAAGATGAATAACTTAATATTATGTTGGACTTAACATATAAGTAGTCAGTTTTTAGCCCAGATAGGGAAATTTCTAGAGATAAATACCAAATTTCCTAAACAATCCTGTCTTTGGCACAGAAAAATAGCAATTATGATCAAGTTCACACAAAGCTCTTGCAATAGACATAACATCAAAGATCCAATGAAAGAAATAGTTCTCTCCTAACAGCCCTGAATAAAAATGCCCTACCTGTCTAAATTTAGTCTTTAGAAGATAAAACCTAAGTGATCAGAGCCATCTGATATTTCTGGACACTTCATCAATTTCTAACAATCCTTACCCGTAATTCTGGTTTCTCCTGGAAGTCGAGGAATTTCTTCACAGAGGTCTCGAGTGAATCCATCTCTTGAGCTCTGAAATAAAACAGGAGCATCAGAAAGAACTATAATGCTTTGTATAGGTTCTTTAGATCTCAGAAACACAAAGTGAGTTAGACACCTTCTGAAAAAGAAGAAAAATGAACAATAATAATGGTGTAAAATTCATGAATCACATTCAAATAAAAACCTAAGAAATGTTTAGCATCTGTATTTCACTTGCTATGCAATTGCTGGTCTGTTTTTAAAATAATGTAATACTTTTCAAAAAATGGCTTTGCCAGTCAAATGATTCCAGTTTTTTATATAAATTATTCAAATTAAAGACACAGTGGCTTTGCACAGCCAACAAAAACCTGATTTCCAGCTCTGACACAAGAGTTAAAAGCCAAACATTAAAAATAACTTTAAAAATTTTCTAGGTTTCCCATTATTCGCAGAAAAACGTTAGCATAAGCATAACAGGCCAATCTGTTCTGGCAAGTTTCCTGCCTACAATATGTAACATTCATCAGAGTAATCTTAGAGTTTATGATCAAGGGAAAGTTTCGTTTCAGTGTGGTCTCAACTCACCGGCATGACAAATCAGCCTTCTCTCAGGTCCAGCCCATCATATATATTAAGTTTCAGAGTTTGCTAAAATGATTTCTGCCAAAGGTAATTGAGCAAGAAGCCAAGCTAGCTTGTCTAGTAACCTCTAGTTCTCACTTAAGGCCTGGCACACTCACATAATGTGGATGCATGGGGGGAAAAAGAGTTCTCTTGTGAGCTCGAGGGTTTAGCCGTAATCCTTGCCTAGTTTCCCCAGTGACTTGTGAAGTACAAGAACCCACCTAATAAGCCATCAAGCTTTAGGAGGGCTCTTGGGTGCTTTCATGTATGCCTTTCACTTCTTTCTCTCTCCCGTTTTGTCATTTTCCAATTTGCATTTAATTCATGTGTAAATGCCAGAAAAACCTCAGTGTGAATTTCAGAGAAGTGTTCAGCCCACCCCCTCCAGAGAGGGGCTTCGGTTGGAGAATGCCAGAGGCTCCTCTGACCACCTGTTTTCTTTCAGATTAGATGCAAGTTTACAGGCCAGCCTTAGAAAAATTTAAATTGCATGTGTTTGCAGCAAGCTTGTAATGCACATTTTAATGAGGAGAATATTACACATTGCTTCAAGCCAGGAATGTCTCCACACCCCCCCCACACACATACACGCAAAGAAAACTAAGTCATGAATCGTGAAACTGAGGAGGAACTGACACTGGTGGTTAATACTTCATTTCACCAAGAAGCAGAAGGAGAAATCTAACTGCTCTGTGGACCTTTTGAAAACCAAATTACTGGGCCAGTGGGAGAAAGCATTAATGATCGCCCAAAAAAGCATCTGGATAACAGAAACTAGTATCAAATGAAACAGGATATATAGGGTGTCCCAAAAGACTTAGTGCAGTTTTAAGCTCTTAAAACTTTAAACTGCAGTAAGACTTCTGGGACACCCTATATCTTTAGGACAGTGGTGTAGACTTCAAATAGAAGTGGGGCCCTCAATCTGCACCCCAAGGATCTCTGATGGCTGTATACTGACTTATTTGAAAATGTAATGTTACCTGTTTTATTATTTTTGCACTGATTTTGCGAAATATTTCACAATTACAATTTAAATTGGTTCTGGCAGCATTCAGGAGTGTCTGACACCTCCATTTTAGGATTCAGTTTGTTTCCCTGGGTTATCATGTGAATTTAGCATTGATCCAATATGATGTCACTTAAAGGTTTTGAGTCTGAAGAGTGGGGTTCTAGCCCCAGCTCTGTTACAACAAGCATAAAAAAGAGCTTCAAGCTTTGCAAAGTGCTATTACTGTCCTTATTTTACAGATGAGGAAATTGAAGCAGGCAAAAGTTAAGTGACTTGCCCAGGGACATATAACTAGTAAGTTTGTTGTTCAGTCATTTCAGACCTGTCCGACCTTTTGTGTGACCACTTTTGGGGTTTTCTTGGCAAAGATACTGGAGTGGGTTGCTAATTCCTCCTCTAGCATTTGACAGATGAGGAAACTAAGGAAAACAGGGTGAGGTGACTTTCCCAGGGTCACACAGCTGGTAAGTGTCTGAGGCCAGATCTGAATAAAGGAAGATGAGTCTTAGTGACTTCAGGCTTGGTTCTTTATACACTGTAGCACCTAGTGGCCCCAGCTAGTAAGTACATGAGGTCAAATTTGAACTCAGGTCCTCTTGACTCAAGGTCTAGCACTCTATTCATCTTTGGCAAATCACTAAACCTTTTCTGAGTCTCAGTTTCTTCATCTGCAAAATGTGGGCTAAAAGTACCTATCCTACTTACCTCACAGGGTTTTTATGAGTGTCTAAGCAGTTAATGAAAAGTAAAAAGGGCTACATAAATATAAAATATGTCATTTCTAATATAAAAGCAAATAGGGAAAGGATTTGATTTCAATCACCATTTGAGGGAGGTCCCTCCATCAATCCAGTCATCTATGACTTAGATAAATGCTAGAGAGTTGCCTAAGGCACAGAGTTTCAGAGACGTGTCCAGGGTTAACTGTCCAAATAGTTCATCTACGTCAGGGGCCTGTTTTAAACCTGAGTCTTTCTGATTTTAACCCCACTCTATTCACCATGCTAGACTGTCTCATTTCAATATAATAGCAGAAGAAAAACACAAGTGACTGTGCAGTAGTAAAAGGAGTAGACAAGCTATACTTACCCTCCTAATAGAATCATTCTCCAAGGAGCGGGAGTTATATTTAGGGGTGGGCGCTGAAGCCATCCTGAAGATTTGACAAGAAAGACAACATTTGCATGTGAATTTGGGTATCGAACCAAAGTATAAGCAATAATTAGAATTGGAATATTCTAAATTTTCCAATTCAATGCAACAAATACTTGTTACACTCTTAGAGAATGTAGAGAGCATTTTTGAGGGGGTGGGGGTAGGGAGAAAAAAATGAGGTCCCTGCCCTCATGGAGCTTATAATGGAAAATGACACATATGTAAGTAAATACATCCCAAAATAATACATGAGTTCACCACATGGTCAAGAAGACTCGAGTTCAAATCTCAGCTCTACTGCTTAGTATGTCTGACTATGAACAGGCTATTTAACCTATGGTCCTCAGTTTCCTTATATACAGGTTTATATATGCATATAATATGTTTGACTTTTTCTTCTTGCTCTCAATCTATGATCTTGAGATTAGTGTATTAGAAGTAAAGTACTATGTATGGTAATGCTATCATCCCTGACTAGAAAAATCAGGAGAAGCTTCCAGAAAATCTTAGGCTTTAAGTTGGACTTAAGGGATCAGCAAGAATTTAACAGGCTGAGTGGGGAGGATGTCCCAGGCACAGAGAACAAAGTGAGCAAAGGCACGGAGGTGGGAGAACACATACAAGTAAGGGAGGGCAAGTAGTCCAGTTTGGACAGAGCACTGAGCATGTGGAAAAGAACAGTATGATAAAATATCAGTCAAAGATTTGGGAGGTCTTTTGAACTCCAGGCAAAACAACCTGAACTTTATTCAGCAGACATTAAGGATTTATTGAAGGGTTTTGAGCAAAATGGAACAGTAGCTTGGCAGCTCTGACAGAAAAGAGAGATTGAAAGGGGGAGAAAATGGGAGAAAAACTTACCAGGAGGCTATTCTAAGAGTCCAACCAGGTGGTAATTAAGGGTCTAGTACCTGATTAGCATCAATAGAAAAGAAGAGTGGGGCAGAAGCTGGACATATTAGGGAGGAAACTGACAGGACGAGGGAAGCTGAGGAAAGAGTAAAAAATGACACCAAAATTCTGAACACCAAAGATGTTCAGAATGATTATGTATACTTAACTGATTATGTATACTTAAATCTTGTAGCTAATAATCTTCCCCACTTTGTTACAGTGACCTCTTCCTTAGTGTTCTTTGTCCAAGAAACCACATATATTGCTTAGCATGTTCCTCAAAAGCCCATGTTTTACTCACATTTATGTGCATGAAATTTAAATGGAGATTACTGTAAAGTACTATCTGAAACACTTACATATTTGATAAACATTTTTATCAGGCCTCGAAACCATATATTCTAATTTTTATAGACAAATGGAAAGGTGAAATAATTAGGGTATTTAGGAAGAATCAAGAGTTTAACGTGCATCTCAAAGGAGTATAAGGCATCAGCACATAAAAATAGTGCTCCAAATCTAATAAAAACAAATCAAAACAACTCCAAGGTTTTACTTCATAACCAGAATATTAACATAGATAAGAAAAGAAGGGAAGACTCAATGTTAGGTAATTGTAGACAGTGAACTGGTCTAAAAATTCTAAAAAGCAATTTGGAATCATGCTAACAAAGTGACTAAAATGACCATAGCTTTTGCCCCAGAGATCCCATTGCTAGGTGTATATATACCAAGGAGATTACTGATAAAATGAAAGGCCCCATATACACCAAAATATAGTAGTACTTTCTGCAGTGCCAAAGAAATGGAAACAAAAGGAGGTGCCTGTAAACTGGGGAATGGCCAAACAAGCTGTGGTACATGAATGCAATGGAAAATTAATGAGCTATAAGAAATTATGACTATGGTGGATACAGAGAACTATCAGAGGACTTACGTAAACTGAAACAAAGTAAAATGAGGAAAACTAGAAAAAGAACATATAGGACTACAAATAAATGGGAAAACCAACAAAATAACTGTAACTGAATGCCATGAAGTTATGACTAAGCTTGATTCCCCAAGAAAAGAAAAAGTTCCTCCTCTGTTTTTTTTGCAGAGGTATGGACTACGAGTGTGAAACACTGCACATGTCTGACTTTTTCAATATGTTGGCTAGTTTTGCTGAACTTTTTATCATCTGTTATTAAGAATGACTCTCAGAGTTGGGGAACAGAAATATTGGGAAATGTAGGAGATATTAAAAATAAAATAAATCAATAAATTTTTCAAAGAATTTAACATGATATATTTATTCTTCAAGTTAAAAGGTTTTAAAAGTAGAATGGGTTTGATTTAAATTAGTCTAAATTTGTCGGGAAAACATGATAAATCAATCCTTCCTTGAAAAAATATATTCTTTTATATAACTGATATATATATATATATATTTTCTTACAACTTAGTGCCAGAGGACTTATTTTTAGGAGGGATGCACTATGGATTTTAAAGCTGTGTTGTATTTGTTTTTTTTTTTTTTAGATCAATTTGACTTCTAAATAAAATCTGCATTATAGAATAAAAAACAATTTTCAATTGTATTGGTTCAGTTCTCATGAGAGGAGCAGCTCCATCTAGTGTATGTTTTCAAATGTGAGGAGAGAATAAAGACAGCATGGCTACACCATAACTATTTCTGCTGTCCCCAAAAGATCAGAAAAGAAACTTCTTATATTTATAGATTGAACAAACAATATATGAAAGTCTGATCAAGACCTGACCAAGAAACTGATTTTTAAAAAAAATTTAGTCAATAAATTAACCTCAATTTAGACTATAAATAAAAGTTTAAAACAGGTCCTTACAAAGACTTGAAAGTATAGTATAATAAGCCTAGGCTACTTGGATATGCAAACAGACCTGCAGCTTGGAAACCTGACAAACCAAGTCATTAGAGGGGTCCCTGAGGTAGTCAAGAGGGTTAAAGGCTGGCAAGAAGACAAGGAGCAAAGAATCTCATGACATCATGGGAAGAGGAACTCTCTCTTGAATCTCCTAACCTCTAGCTGAAGGTTCTGGCTAGAAATGACAATCCTCATGAATCTGGGCATTGTTCCTCAACCACCAAAACCTGTCCACAGTAAGAGAAGGTGGAATCTATCTCGAAAGAGGAACAAGGTGACAGAAAAGTACAGGATGTAGAAGACAGAAGATAAATGATCAGAGTAGGAGGCTGGGATGAGAAGAGGAAGAGGAAACAGAGAAATTTATCCCCCCCCTTCTGGATCCTCTTCCTTTCCTTCTTTCCTTTATTCCTTCTTTCTCTTTTTTTCCTCTTTTCTCAGTTCCTCTTAGAAAACCAGAAACAAAAGGGTTTCTCTTTCTTCTTTATTTCTTTTTTCTACTTTTCTTCTCTATCCTTTTTCTTCTCTTTCTTTCCATTTCCTCTATTCTTTCTTTTTCCTTAAAAGAAACAGGGAAAGTGAAACTTTCCTGCTCTCTCTGAAAAAGAGTTGTTCTTTTCTCTTTTTTTCCTATCTGTTTTTCTCAGAGAAATTTTTTCTCTTCTCTCTCTCTCTCTCTCTCTCTCTCTCTCTCTCTCTCTCTCAAGTTACTTTCCCTTTCTCTAAGAGAAACCGAGCAAGTTACTCTTTTTAAAGACTCTTGCTTTTTCTTTTACTCTGCCTTCTTTGTTTTTGGAGAAAAACAGTTTCTCCCTCCCCTTCTCCCCCTTCCTTTCCTTTCCTCTTCCTCTCCCCTCTCATCCCCCCTCCTCCTCCCTTCTGTTTCTCTAAGAGAGAGAAAATGAAAGCTTCTCTTTCCTGTCCCTCTCTTTTCTTTAAAACAACAAAAAATTAAGTCTACAGCTCAGGAAGGTAAAAACCATCTCCCTAGAGAAACAGGTCAACAGGAAAGCACTGAACTCTAGTACAACGTGTAGAAAGGAAAAGGTAAATGATCAGAGCAAGAAGATGGGAAAAAAGGGAGGGGGAATAGGGGAGGAGGTTTCTAGTAGCCAAATCCCTGACCTCTCTTCTTCAAGAGACTAAAGGAGTTGGGCAACCAATGGAAATGGCTTTGAACTTGCACAAGTTGGGCTAAGAGCTTTTTAAAACTTCATTATTTTTCTCTTCTTTCTTGTGTTCCAGAAGGGGAAACAATCAATAATCAACTTGGTGCCTCTTGATTGTGAATAGGACCACTACTAGGGAAGGCTTGGCCCTTCTAAGTGGCTAACATTGCTTGGCAATATTTAATAACACAAGGGAAAAACAAAGACTCAAATTGATCAACAGGGGTGAGCTGGGCTGCTCTCCTGGGGCTGGCTCCAGGACTAAAGAGAAGGTCTTGATTGTAATGTATTAATGGTGTTATTGTGAAAAGATGTTGGTTGGGACAACTGTATAAGAGGAATGCCTATATGGGCAAAGGGGGATTGTATTTCTCTTAATCACATGCATTGAATTTTAATTTGCTAGGTTTTTATTTTACCTTGTGAACTATTTGTGACTAAATATAAGGGTACTTTCCCCCTTGTTTTTTCACTTTTCCAGTGAAGTGGAGATGCAATTCATGAATACTATTGTACCTAGAATCTCTTTGAACAGCAGGAAATTTGAAAAATAATTTGTAACATTTTTCCAGGTGATTTCTGAAAGTTTTAGGTTGAACATCGAAGAATTTCAGGTCATATCTGAGGCTGTTTTTTCCTAAGCTTGGTGTTTCTACCCTTGGAAAAAAAGCCAATTAAATGAGAGCTCCATTCTATAATTTAAATGCCAGTTAACCCATAATTTACTGTACAAACTTCTGCTGATTTGCAGTACTTAGACTACATAATACTTTGTGACACCGTATAAACAAGGCTTTCAGATTATTAGGCCATCTAAGAGTGCAGGCAAATTTAAAACAAGCCTTAACTTTTTTTCCTCAACAAAAGCAAGATGGGAAAGCAGGAAAAAGGTTTTAATACTTCCACCAGTTTTGAAAGCATTTTGTGATGTGTCACTATTCATTTATTTCCACTTTATTCTAGTTTTTGGCTCTTTTCAAAAAATAAAATACTGTTGAAACCTAACAATGATTATTTGTTTCATCTTATGCACTAGACCTCTGACCTAACCCAGTAGATTGTTTCTAAAAGAGAAAAAACATTCTCTGGCTATGGGAAAGATCTCTCTTATTGTACGACTATGCTTCTAACCTACAGACAACACCATTAGGTTATATTTTGTCAAAATGATGTCCATCCAACTGTAAAGCTGCAAGGACTAAGTTTATAACTACAATAGACAGCTTCAGGGCTGGTCTATTCTCTCCCTAAGAGCTAATAGTTCATTGCTCTAGTTTCCCCTGGCTACCTCATCGATTAAAACATTGTACTCCCAAATCATCTAGGTTGGTAATTTTAGATGCAACTACTTCAAAAGTTTTGTGAACTAGGATAAGCAAAAGTAATCCCGACATGATCAATCTCACCTTCTTCAAAGCTGAACAAGTCTTTCCAGTCACCTTCTTCTTTTTTTTTTAAACAAATGCTTTATTAACTTCTGTTTTACATCATTCATTTCCGCCAGATTTTGAGTTACAATCATTTTCCCCCCATTATTCCCCTACCCAACCTCCCAGAATAGTAGTCCCACAAGATATCGCTTCCTCCAATCTGCTCTCTCCCATACCTTCTCCCATACCCCCATCGACTTTTCCATTAGAGGAAGGTGAATCTTTGTGTCCCAATGCCTGCACATCTTATCTCCCTATTACAAGCAAAAGAGTATTAATAATAGTATTTATATATATTTGAAACATTTAATGTTACGACCTCGAGTTTCAGATCCATTTCCTTCCTCCCTTGTCACCCATTCCCTCTGGGGAGATAAGTAATTCAGTACATGTTGTACATGTCTGGCTATGCAAAACATTATCATAGTAGATATATTGTACAAGGCTGCTTATAAGTCCCTCCCACTCATCCCACCCCCCACCTGGTCCATTCCCTACATAATCAGTCACCTTCTTCTAAAGTGTGCCCGTTAACATGATGAAAAACAGATAATATTAGACTCAAACTGTGTACCTGTTCTTATAGAGTTCCTAAGAGAGGCCTTCTTAGCATATTATCTTTTATTTGATCCCAAGTACCTAGAACTATGTTGTAAGTTTCTTGGGGGTAACTTTAACTAGTATCTACTTGAAAACATTAAGAGGATATTGTCCATAACAAATATGTATATAAAAGAGCTATGCCAGACCATAACACAGGACCAAATATTTAAAACTGAATGGGACCATGGAGATCATCTAACTAACCCTGTCATTTTATAAAAAGGAAAAGAAAGCCCAGAGAAGTTGACTCACCCAATATCACACAGCTAGTGTGATATTGCCAGAATGTGAACCCTCTGACTCCTAATTCAGAGTTCTTTCTTTTGTGACATGTACAAAAGTTGAAAAAAAATAGACAATGATGTACTATTTATTCAGTTGTACAACCCTGGGCAAAGTATTTAACTCTTTGGGCCTCAGCTTCCTCATCTTTAAATTAAGGGGTTGCACTAAGCATTAAGATTCTGCACCAGAAAGGAACGTGCTTTGAATTATTTACACTTTTCCCATATGGATGAGGGTCTTGGACAAATTTAGTCACAGAAATGCTTGTGACCAATGAAAAAGATGATCAAGATACCTGACTAGGTCCTACATGTACAGTGTGACCTTGGAATATCTTCCTATGTTTACCCTACTGATTTCTATCAAAGTACTTGCAAAAGGAAAATGCTTTGTAAATTCTTTAGGAAAATACCCACTTCCAATCTCTGGTACCTTCAGAAGCAAGATAAAGATGGTCAGGCTCAAGAACTACACTTACAAATAACTGAAGCAGTATCAAGAAGCGAAGGTCAAATATCTCACGTCCTAGATCATGATTAATTCTAAACGGATACACAACTTGGTTATAAAAGGTAATTAGAGGAACAAGGAAGAATTTATATTTTTGATCTACAGATAGAGGAAGAGTTTATGACAGCATCACGGGAAATAAAATTAACAAATTTAAATATATAAATAATTTTAAACTTGTATAAACAAAACCAATGCAGTTAAATTAGAAGGGAAATAGGTAACTGGAAGAAAATCTTTGCAGCAAGTTTCTCTGATAAAGGTCTCATATCCACGGTATTGTAACAGTTAAAATTAAGGTAGCTTAAGGCACAAAGTTCTCAGCATGATCAATGGATTAGTAAAGGGTGAATTTACCATTAAGTAGGAAGTCAACCTCCCCCGACAAGCTAAGACCCCTACAAGGGGAATGGCTCTCTTTGATAGTTTTGGGAGGACAGAAAAGGGAACAGGAATTCATAGGAGGAGGTAATAAGTTATGACTGGTTAAAAGAGATTAACTTCATGAATGGCAAAACCAATAAAACTGGTTACAGAGCTGAGGCATGGTGGATAATATGATTGGTTGGGAATTGGGAATAAGGGGCTACCAACAAATCCCCTACCACCTACAAGGTTAGAGATAGTGGACCAGTCTTGCTTGGATAACAAACCAGACATCTTGGAAGGATTGCTTAGTGGTATAAAGATCCTAGAACAGAGACCCTGGTGTTTACCTGCTTCCTTCAAAGTAAGAGATTTCCTTGACACAAGAATAGAAAAGTAATGATCAGAGGAACTGGCTGTCTAAACTTAACTCATTACAGGCCAGCTGAATGAATTAAAGTTCAGAGACAGAAACCCATGACTTAGACAATTACAGGACAAAATCAATGAAGTATAAATATGATCTTAAAGACACAGCATCAATCTGATTATTTCAGTATATAAGCAACTGACCTAAATTTGTAAGAATAAGAGTCATTGCCCACTAGATAAATGGTCAAAGGATATGAACAGGGAGTTTTTAAAGGAAGAAATCCAAGCTAGAAACAGACATAGGAAAGAATGCCCCAAATCAATAGTAGTTGGAGAAAAGCAAATTAAAGAAAGTACCTCTTAAGCTCCACCTCATATCCATCAGATTGGTGAAAATGACAAATGCTAGAAGGGTTGTAAGAAAACAGGCACACGTATTCCCAGTTGGGAGAGCTGTGAGTTGGTCCAGCCACTCTGGAAAACAATTTGCAACTATGTCCCAATGTCATAAAACTGTGCATACCCTTTGACCCAATGATATCACTACAAGGCATATATCCCAAAGGAATCAAAGATGCTGGTTCTTTTCGTAGTAGCAAAAAACTGAAAACTAAGGAGGTGCCCAGCTTTTGGGGGATGGTCAAATGATGGCGTATGAATATAATAAACTGCAAAATAAGAAATGATAAAATGGGTAGTTTCAGAGAAAACTGGGAAGATCTGTATGGACTGATACAGAGTGAAGTGAAGAGAATCAGGAGAACAGTTTTTAAAATGACAACCCCATTGTATAAAGACAAATGACTTTGAAAGACTGATCGATAACAGTGACAAACCAGGATCCCAGAGAACCAGTAACAGTACCCATCTCCTGACAGCGGCAGAATGGCCAACGAGGGAATTCTCTTTGATTGTGCGTATTTGTTATTTGGGTTTTCTTTTTCATTGCTTATTCAAATGGGGGGAGGAAGAAGAAAAATGCTTATTAAATGGAAAAATAATAAAATTAAACAAAAACAAACACAAAAAGAAGCCCGTATCACAGAGCTATGCATGTCTTAAGGATGTTAAGTTCCTAAGAGGCACAACAAGAAAGGACTAAAGTAGATTTGGGCCACTAGAACATCTGGGACTGTACTCAAGCAGAGGCAAATGAGGCCTTGAGCAACACACTCTCCAAGGCTAAGACTTTCTTTTCTTTTTGGAGGGGGGAGGGCAGGGCAATTGGGGTTAAGTGACTTGACCAAGGTCACATGGCTAGTAAGTATTAAGTGTCTGAGGCCAGATTTGAACTCAGGTCTTCCTGACTCCACGGTGCTCTATCCACTAAGCCACCTAGCAGCCCCCAAGGCTAAGACTTTCAAACCCACCATCAACAAGTACATGGAGCTCAAACTCACCACAAAAATATATAAGCCCCAAGGTCACCAAGCCTATTGCAGTCAGAACCAGAACCTGCCACCCTAAGGTCATCCTGTCTACTGAAGCCTAAGGTATTCAAACCCAAGGCTGTATGATCCTTGGGACCCGCTTAAGACTCAGCCCCTAGCCTACATGCTTTAAGACAAAAGTACTGAATGACATTTTCCCCCATCTGTGGTACCATTACACAAAAAGGAAGTAGGAAGGTAGAAGAGAAACAAATTAGAAGTTTTCTACATGAACTAGCAATTTTCTACATAACCAACACAGCTGATAATTTCAAATATCCAAAAGTCACTCTGCAAAGATATCATCTCTTCCCCTCCCCACCACACACCCCTACACACACTGAAGTGGGATCAGTCAACTCACCACCAGGGGACTTAATATCTGTCTTTTTTTTTTTTTTGGAGGGCAGTTGGGGTTAAGTAACTTGCCCAAGGTCACACGGCTTGGTTTTTTTTTTTGTTTGTGTGTGCATTAAGTGTCTGAGGCCGGAACTGAACTCAGGTCCTTCTGACTCCAGGGCCGACGCTCTACTCACTGCGCCACCTAGCCGCCCCGGAACTTAATATCTGAGAGTGAACAAAGGTCTAAAATAAGAACAAGATCAGGTTGTGCCAAAGTGCCAATCACTTGGCACGTACAGCCACTATATCCAGCACGTACATAAAAAATTTGCTGAAATGAGTTGCTGAATCTAGATCAAATCTAAATTTGTTGAATTTCTCCCTAAAGTTGTATATTCCGGAAAAATGATTTTTAATGTTTACATGTGAAACTTTATGTAGTCAAACTTTTATTTAAGAAAATAATAACATGTCAAGAGCAGGAGTAGCAAGGAGAGGGCTAAGTTCTCCATAATAGCTACTTTTGAACTTAGGTACCAATATCTTATTTTAAAGGCTTTTGAAATTTTCATTTTTTATTTTGAGCTCAGCATCTACTTTCTACGGTCACCCACTTATAAAATCACAGTTGAAAGGGACCTTGAGGATCATGTAATTGGATCTTTCACTGTGCATGCATGAGAGGCAGCTGGTGATACAGTATACAGAGCACTGAACCTGGAGTCAGGAAGATTTGAATTCAAATTTGGCCTCAGATACTTCCTAGCTGTGTGACCCTAGGCAAGTCACTTCACCTCTGACTCGGTTTCTTCATCTGTAAAATGGGGATAATAATACCACCTATCTCACAAAGTTGTTCTGAAGATCTAGTGCCAGAAGGGATCTCAGTGGTCATCTAGCTCAAACCCTCATTTAACTGACGAGCAAACTGAGGCTCACAGCCTTGTGTGACTATGGGCAGATCACTCTGGGTTTCAGTTCCTTCATCTATAAAGTGAGAACGTTGTATTAGATTTTCACCTTTTTTTTTTGTACCGTAGACATCTTTTGGCACTCTGATAAAACCTATGGATACCTTCTCAGAATAATGGTTTTAAATGCATAAAATAACACACATAGGATTATAAAGGGCAATCAAATGTACTGAAATACAGTTATCAAAGGAGATGTTTTGGTAAAGTTCATAGTCAGATTAAGAATCCCCGGATGAGGTGATTTCTAAGACCCTTTCCAACTCTAAACCTCCAATTCTATGATCTTATGACATTCGTCAGGGACTACTCTAATGGAAAGGTTTTTCTTATATAGAGCTGAAATGGGCCTCTCTCATTTCCCCCCAATGGTTTTAGTTTCATCTTGTGTAGCACTTTACAGAACAGGTCTTTGCGATGACAGTTACAAAAAAAAAAAAAAAAACAACAAAAGAAACAACCCTTTTTTTCCCTAGGGAAAAGGGTTGAAAAATTATTCTGTGTGTTTGTTTGTTTGTTTGGAGGACAATTGGGGTTAAGTCAAAGTTACACGGCTAGTAATTGTGTCAAGTGTCTGAGGCTGGATTTGAACTCAGGTCCTCCTGACTCCAGGGCTGGTGCTCTATTCACTGTGCTACCTAGCCACCCTGAAAAATTATTCTGTAAATAATTTTCTTCCAAAAATATTAGGGGGCCATATAAGATTTAAAAGCACCCCCAAAATACAATACTTATCAAATGCGCACACACAACACACACACACACTCTCTCTCTCCTTCCAAGATTTACTCATTCATTTTCTATTTTAAATCTCCTCTTTGCCACTTCCCCCCAAATCCATTCCCTAACATTTCTTCTTAGATGTTACATGACCTCAAGCTCATTTTCTTCCACTTAATGGGTTCTCACTCCCAAATATGTCATTCCTGTAAATGGCATCATCACTTTCCCACTTTTTTTCTCAAGGCTGCGGGCTTTATTGGTTTTAAAAAACTGTCTACAACGGCAGTGAACGTCCTTATGCCAGGTATCCAAAGGGCATAAAAGAGACTTCGGGTGGGCGCTGGGGGCTGGGAGGCCCCTCCAGACCCACCCAGAAAAGCTGGGAACTATGGCCTCGGGCTCACGGGAGGGGGCATGCTAAGGATGGGGCACGTGTCTGGGGGCGGAACCCCGCAGGGCTCACAAGAAGGAGTCACACCACGCCCGCAGGCAGCCAAAGCAGTCCTGGGACTGGTTGGCGTTGGCCACGCACGTGTCTTTGAGCCACTCTCGGAACAGGTCTTCGTCCTTCTTCAGCACCAGGAACTGGCCCAGAACCACATAGGCCTTGTCGAAGCCCTTGTCCTTGAGCTTCTAGTCCAGCACTTCTCCGATGCCCGCCAGGCTCCCCACAGGCTTCTCCCCCATGGGCTCCGCCACGAAGTCCCGGTGCTTCTGGGAGGTCATCATGGCTCCTCACCACAGACCAGCTTCAGCTCCCGTAACAGTCACTCTCCCACCAACCGGCCTCTCCCGTCGCGGCCTCCACTTTCCCACTTTCTAATAATCTTTGACTCTTGCTTCTCTTATTTCTCATACTCGGTTATTAACCTTCCTTCGGTATGCCTCGGACATCTGCCCCTTCTCACTGTTCTAGCCCTCATCTCATTTGAGAATGACTAAGACAGCTTACAGACAGCTGACTCCCCTGATTCTAGCCTACTCCCTTCTCCAATGCAACCTGCTTAACACTCCCCAACAGCCTTCATTTAATCACTACTTTCATCACGTCTATTTCCTCAAGTCTTCAGCGGCTCCATATTTCCTAGTGCAACAAATCTAAACTCCTCTGCCTGCTTTTGAGGACTCTTCATTATCTGATCACTACTTGCCTATTAGCTCTTAACTCCCAATAAATACTCTACTACACTTTCATTCAGGTCAGTGTAGCTTCCTGTTGTTGTCCAGTCATGTGTCTGATTCACTGTGACTCCATTTGGGGTTTTCTTGGCAAAGATACTGGAGTGGTTTGCCATTTCCTTTTCCAGCTCGTTTTACAGATGAGGAAACTGAGGCAAACAAGGGGAAATGACTTGCCCAAGGTCACACAGCTATTAAGCTTCTGAGGCTAGATTTGGACTTCACAACTCTATCCACTGTGCCACCTAGCTTTGAATCTAAATTCTATCAATCCTTCAAGGCCCATCTTGTCTTACTTGCTCCACGATGCTTTCCTCAACTACTTCTAATCTGCTACTACAAATCTCTCCCTACTGCTACTTCCTAAACACATCACATATGTTGCCCTTTTTAATGCTTACTCTTACTTGGAAACACCGACTTGCATTCTTCTCAGTTTTACATGCATATGTTTTATCTCCCCAGTACCCTGTTAGCTCCTTGAAGGCAGGGACTCCAGCAATATTTCTGGTAAGCACCACAACATCCAGCAACAGGAAGACAAATACTAGCTGACTTAAAATAAAATACTTCTCACTAGGTTGTTATGAGGATCAAACACACATAAAGCACTTTAGAAACCTTGAAGTATTCACTAGATCAGGGAGTGGGAAATTTATAGCACCCTCTCCCCCTTCTGGTGGGTGCTTGTTTTCATACTGCCAATGAGCTAAGAATGGCTTTTACATCTTGAAATAAAGTTTTATTGTATTTTCAAATGTAAAAACCATTCACAGTTTGTGGACCATATAAAAACAGGTGGAGAGCTGCATTTGGCCACCAGGCTGTAGCTTACTGACCTCCTCTGCATTATAAAACTGCTACCTATCATTATTATTAACATTATTACTTGAAGGATCCACGGTTTCATTATTATAAAGAAGCCTTCCACCATTTCAGATGGTAGCTCCTAAACACTTAGTAGAAAGTTTCTTTAGTTGCATGGCTGAAAACAAAAATCTCTTCACAGCCAACTTTCCGGTGATAAGCTTTTCCAAACTTAACTTGGCTGGTCCTCAGATGCCAGACACACAATCCATCACCAGGCCTGTACTCAAAGCCTTTCAAGCTTGAGAGGACCTGCCAGAGCTTAAGCAATACTGATATTATCTTTGGGAATTTTAAAAAATATTGGCCTTTGAATAATATTTAGTGCTAAAAAGATTATTGATAAGGGAAGGGTTAAAAGAACAATCATTTCCAAAAATAATTATATGGACAACTTGACTCTGTACTGTCAACAAGCCACCTATAGTAGAAGAGTCAGGTTCCCCCATCAGTTCCCAAAACCATTCTGGGCTGCTAGAGGAAAGGGCAGCTTGTCTCACTACAGTTTTCCACTATCCTCTTAAATCAAATTTAAAAGTTTTAAAGACTATTGTCCACTAACAAAAATGCAAGTAAATCTGGCATTGTTTCAGAAATGCCCAAAAGTACAATGTTTAAATGTCACTTACCTAAGAACAAACTGATTTGATGTATTGAGCAAATATGAAAGCTGGCTTGAAGGATCAAAAATATTTTCTTAAAGTGAAGACAAAAATTAGAAATCTCAGAGAGGCAATTAGATGAGTTACAGAAGTTTTAAAAAGTACAACTATTTAAAGCTCAAATCCATATTCAGAAATGGTAATAAGGTGATGGTGACAAAAAAATTCTCAATAGTTTCATTTCACATTAAATATGGTTTTATTTAGTTTGAGTCCTAAATATTGGGGAATAACTGATGAAAATACTGTTAGTCTCAAAAGAAGGTTTTACAAACTATCACAGAGAAACTGATAAATACTTTTGAAAGAGACAAATATGGTACAATTGTGCTGTGTGTGTGTGTGTGTGTGTGTGTGTGTGTGTTTAATTTACAGCAAGAAAGCATTAATACAGTTGGATTATATACAGAAGGGGCATGTGAGAGTCTCCTGTGTATAGTAAATAAGTTTCACAGTAGGGGCTAAACAACATGAAACAAAGACAACTCCGAGAAATGATTATAATCATATTGAAAGAAGTATTTTTTGATCTGAGGACTTTTAAAACAATGAAGAAAAAGAGAAGAAAAATAAAAGCAAATGCGAAGACATTTACCATTATTCTTCAACACAGATGACATGTATATCAAGCAAAAAATAACCACTTCTCAAACGAGAAATCTGATGAGGAGAAAAGCAATTTCACATGAAAAAGATATCTACAAATTTGTGGGCCACTACCGCTTCAGCGTTATCATCCAAATTGTAACTTATCTGTTTTATATGTTGTATCCACCAGGGAAATATAAACTCCTTAAGGAGATTTTTAAAGGGAAAACAAGCTACATTGGTCCTTAAAAAGCAATCATTCTCCCTCTGAGGGTCCATAGGAGACATACTATGAAAAAAGTGATGCTAATTCAAGTAGTGATTTAAATGTGTGTGTTTCCAAGTGCTCTCTCATTGGTTATGTACAGGAAGGCTCTAAAACTAGTAGGTGAAATACACAGACACAGGACAAAAGGGCCTTTGTCTCAGTCAGTTTGACTGAGACAACACTGTCCTGCCAGACAGAAAGATTTCAGGCTGGGTTCCAGGACCAACAACACTAAGAGTAGAAACCACCTACAAAGCATGATTTAAGGCTGCCAAAAACCCAACTATCCCACAATTTTCCCCTCACTGTCCTTCCCCAGCTCCGTACTGTTCTCCCTCCTACCTGGTCAAGGTTCCACTCTTTAAATCACTAGTATGTTCAAATCACATGAATTTCAATTTCAGCTTTCAAGAAGCCAAGTGGACCTAGACGTTTGGCCACATAGTCAGGAGTTTTGGAGGTTAGACCCTACTGGCCTACTAGTTCATATGTGGCAACGTAAAATGTTTGCTAAAATCTCATGCAGGCCAGACTTAGAAGATGAGGTTCCCCATGATTTAGACTTTGGAAAGGGCTTCAGAGGTCATTTAGTCCAATGCCCTCATTTTACAGATAAGGAAACTGAGGGCCAGGGAGGAAAAGTGACTAATCTGAGGTGTGCAGGAGCAGGATATGAATCCCCATCCTCTGACTCCAAATCCAGGGCTTGGTCTGTTCTCTAAAGTTTCTTCTAGCTCTAAAAGCCAGTAATTCCAGAATTTGTTTCTCATCCTCTTTCCTATTCCCCAATTCTCAAACCTCTCTCAAAAAAGTAGAGATTGTAAAAAACGAGAAGGATCCCATGCTGTCCCCATTCCTGAGGACCTAAGTGCCATCGCATTTTGGCTGAAGGACTCGGCTGGACCAGGTTCCACAGTCCTGATCTTTGCACTGCACTTGTGAGACTCCTCCTGCCACATTCTGTGCAGTTCTAGGTGGCACATTCTAAAACATGGCAAAGCAGAATGTGTCTAAAGAAGGGACCTGAGTGAAGGATCTGGAAAGCATGAGCAATGACTGAAGGGACCAGTGAGGCATAGCATGAACAAGAGAAGACTTAGAAGGGAAGAGACAGTAGATTCCAATACATATGAAAGAAGAATAATGCTCTGTGTAGCCCCAGCTAACAACACTAGGATCGATGGGTAGAAATTACAGGGAGACAAACTTCAACCCAACACAATGAAGAACTTTCTGAGGATCAGAGCTTTTCAAAAACTGAGAGGGCCAGTGAGCTCCCATTCCCTGGAAATGTTCAAACAAGATGGTCACTTGTCAGGCCTGGGAGGGAGGGCATTTGCACAGTAGTTGTACACTAGGGTCCCTTCTGATCCTCTGACACTGAATCTAATCCATCAGGTTCAATACTAAGGAAACCATGAGGGCATAAATGTAAGTTACATTTATATAGTACTTTCAAGTCCACAAAGCGTTTCACATATATTATCTCATTTGAGCCGCATGACAACCCTAAAGGATAGGTACTACAAGTCTTATTACCTCCATTTTACTGAAGATGAAATTATGGCTCAGAAAGGTCAAGTGACTTGTCCAGGATAACATTGATCTGAAGTATCAGCAGCAGAATGTGAACCCTAAACTTCCTGACTCCACATCCAGCACTCTAGCTACTATGCCAGCGAACTCTGAAGTGGTGACCTGGCACGACCGCAAGGGATATGTGATCAAATGGAGGGTGGGAAGAGGGATCCCACCCCAGCTCACCCACACCAGTCAAAGACAGGACTTGCCTCCAACACAACTATAACTATCCTTTACATATTATCTCTTAACACTCTCCTAAGTCTGGCCCTTCCCTTCACTGTGTAGGCTCCCAACCTTCCCCCTTCTGTCCTGGGCTTTAGCTATTTAGGGGAGTTACAAGTTAAATACCACAGTAACTTCTACACAGATGCCATTGGGAAAATCAGAATGATGATCTTCCCCTACCTCCCGCCCCCAGATCACCTGGTGGCTACAGCAGTGGCCTCTTCTAATTGGTCTCCATTGCAATTCTCTCCCCACACTCCTCCATCCCCTACCCAGCAGCCAAAGTGATTTTCCCTGCCATGTGCACCCCCTGACCCCACCAGTTCAGTAGAGCCTAGTAAATCCCTATCACCTCCAGGATCAAATATAAACTCTCCCACTGGGCATATAAAGCACTGAGCTACCTGGCCCCAAACTGCCTTTCCAGTCTTATTATTAGCTATCATTCCCCTTCTTGTATTTTATGGTCCCCACCTCCAGGGCAACTGTAGCTACTGAAGACCAAGAAAAGAAAGTGCTCAACATCATAGTCCTTGGGGGAAGGTGTGTGGAGAGGGGGAAGGAAGAAGCATTTATTAAGTACCTACTATGTGCCAAGCACTGTGCTGAGTACCTCATAAATACTATCTCATTTGATCCCCATAACAATCCTGGAAGTTAGGTGCTAATATTATCCTGAATTTACAACTGAAGAAACTGAGGCAGACAAGAAGAATAAGTCATAGGAGTTAGACTGAGAAACTGGGAAGTTAAGGGGACTCAGGGGAACATCAACATGTCCCCCTGGATGACGAAAGGAGTTAGGGGAAAGAGAAAGATTATGAACTAAAGATTATGAACTAAACTCAGTGAAAAAGGAAGGAGAATGTCCTGGAGTCAGTCATTAATAGCTACCAGAACCTGGATGAGAAACTAATCTGCAGGTATATTAAGGTATGCTGTTATCTATCAGGCAAAACCATGTTAAGAAAAAAGGATGAATGCATATTGAAAACTGAATGCTCAGTTGAAATCAGAGGCCATTCACTCCTGCTCGTTGCTGCTGGACTGTGTTCAGTGACACACAAAGAAATATGACTCCTGCTGAAAAGTTGTTACGGCAGTGACTTATGACCTATTACTTGATTGTTGGATTGGGTGTCTTTCAATAAAAGTATCTAAAAAATAATTCATCGGCTTGGCTACATTGACCAAATTTAACAATCAATTATTAACAATTATTTACAAGGTCACCTTACTGTCCCAAGGACATAAGAGTTTAAAAAAATAATGTATCATATTCAATCACATTGCTTTCAGTACAAAATATTAATAATATTATATAGTTAGAACAAAACCATTTCTGTATCATTAGTAAAATGAACATTTTTGTATCATTAGTGAAATAAACATTTTTAAAAATATTGTTTTTTATCTTTATCCCATTCTTTTTAACTTTTATTCTTGTGCGTGTTTTGTAATGTATACAACAAATTAGTAATACATGTATATAATTTATGTGTTATACAGTAACTTGTTCATTATAAGTTACAATTAGTATTATACTAATGCCTCTGTTGTGGAATCGTGTACAAAAGTTTTTTACTAACGGTGTGCTCGGTTAAAAATATTTGAAGAACCCTGCACCGTGCCATGCTTTGCTGCCTTTGTACCCAGAGACACGACACACTATTACAAAGAAGGATCCAGCTGAACAAAGCTATTTCCTTATTACATGCAACAGGTAATGATGAGATCAACCTATGTGATCTCAAGAAGGACCAGAGACAGGGCAGCTAGGTGGTGCAGTGAACAGAGCACCAGTCCTGGAGTCAGGAGGACCTGAGTTCAAATGCAGCCTCAGACATTTGACACACTTACTAGCCATGTGACTTTGGGCAAGTCACTTAACCCCAACTGCCCTCCAAAAAAAAAAGGCAAAAAAAATAGGGACCAGAAAAAAGTCAGAAGAATAAATACAGTACCCAAGGCAACGTCCCACCAGCAGGAAGAAAACCAGTACCAACCTCAAGTACAAGAAATTCCCTTAAACCTTGCCCAGTCTACCCTTACCCCAGGGGGGCAAAATATTTGGTCAGATTAACATAAGTGAAAGAATCTCCAAGCAGGCATGAAGCAGTAAGCTCTTAAATGTAGAAACTAAGGCTTCAAATTAGAAACTTCAAACTAAAGATTCAAATCTTGTCTCTGAGACTTACTAGTTGTATGTCCCTAGGCAAGTCACAACAGCTTGGAGCCTTAGCTTCCTTATCTGCAAAAATGGAGATAATAAAGCATCTAAGACTGTGAGAATCAAATGAGATAATGGATACACAGCCAAATATAGGAGACTGCCAAGTCCCTTGTATTCATCTGAACGAGGCATAGCAAACCGGCAAACAAGGCCGGCTGCCCCATTCTTCCACCTCATCCCTCAGTTAGAATATAAGCTCTCCAAGGACATGGATGGTTTCTCATTTTTGTCCACATATCTCAAGCATTGAGTGTAGTGCTTTGTACCTAACAATAAATACTGGAGATCATCTAGGCCACCATCCTTACTTTACAGATGAGAAAGCTGAGGACCAGGAAAGTCCAGTAGTTTGCCCAAGGTCACAAAGGTTTGCTGGACTAGAATTCTCCCCAGAGAGGAAACTGTACCAGACATCCCCAAACCAAGAAATAGCCTGAGTTGGTAAATGCCAAATGGCATATGCAATTTTGTAGAAATTGGCGCTTAGTTTTATATGCAAATAGGATAATGAACAGAGAAGCTCAGAAATAAGGACCACATTAAAAAAAAAAACTGTAGCAAAATTTAGGATTCATTTATGTTAAAACTCCTAAAAAACACAGACACAGAAAGACCCTGCATTGCAATACTGGCAATGGTAGAATAATGAAGCTTCTCCAATATAAACAGGGATAAATCAAGGATGCCCTTTCTCTCCACTATTATTGGACACTGTTCTAAAATGCTAGCCTGATCACACCCATCAGGATTGGTGAAGAGGGCAAAAAAGGAACGTGACAATATTGGAAAAGCTATAGGAAAATAGGCACATTATTGCACTGTTGGCGAAGCTATTAATTGGTTCAGCCCTTCTGAAAAGCAATTTGGAATTATATTCCCAAAGTCACTAACCTGTGCATACCTTTTGACTCAGAAATAACAATACTAGGCCTACATTCCAAAGAGATCAAAGAAAGAAGGAAAAGGATCTATATGAACAAAAATATTGTAGTTCTTTGTAATGGCAGAGAATTGGAAACTTAAAGGGGTGTCCATTAATTGGGGAATGGCTAAATAAATCATCACATATAAATGTAAGGAAATACTATTTTCCTATAATAAATGATGAAAAAATGTTTTAGAGAAACCTAGGAAGACTTATATGAATAGATATAGAGTTCAGTGAGTAGAATTAGAACAATGTATACAATAATAACAACGTTATAAAGACAAGCAACTTTGAAAGACTTATGAAATCTGATCAATGAAATGACCAATCATGATTCAAGAAGCATGCTATCCACCCTGATAGAGAGGTAGCAGACTCATCATGAAGAATGAGACCTACAGTTTTGGACATGGGCTATTCAAGAATTTGTTTTGCTTAACTATGAGTATTTGTGTTGCAAGGTTTTGGTTTTTCCTTTTCTTTTTCTAGTTGGGGAGAGTTGGGATTGAAAGAAAATAAATGCTCGTTAACTGAAAAACAAAGACTTTTTAAAAATGCTAGCCAGACCAATCAAGCAAGAGAAGGAAATTGGAGGTATTAGCAGCAATCAGGGGGCAAAATGATCTCTATTAGTATATGGTTAACTTAGAAAATTCCAGTGACTCTGAAGAAAATAAATGAGAAGATAATTGGCCTCAGTAAAGTAACAGAATACAGAATAAAGTCACAAGAATCACTGATATTTCTATGTAGGAATAACAAAAACCTAGAGGTAATGCTACAAGAAACAGCATTCAAAAGTATTGCAAAATGCAAAAGATAATCTGAGAGCTAATTTATTTTTTTTGATCATTGCATAATGATGTTTTTATTGTGTATATAATTCTCCTGGTTCTACTTACTTCACTCAACATCAGTTCATGTAAGTCTTTCCAGGTTTTTTTTTAAACAAATGTTTTATTAACTTCTGGTTTACATCCTTCATTTCTGCCAGATTTTGAGTTACAATTTTTTCCCCATTTTCCCCCTACCTACCTCCCCAGGAATAGCAGTTCCAGAAGATATCCCCTCATCCAATCTGCTGAGAGCTAACTTATTAAGACAGAGACAGCCTGACAAAGTGTCTAGAGACTAGTCTTATGATTCAGTGGCAACAATTATGGAGCTGCCAATCACTCACAGAACAGGAAATTTCTACAAAAGGAGTTCTTTGCACTGATGAAATCTCATATCTGGACAAAAAAAAAGCCCCCACCAGGACACAGGATAAATGGAAGAATGATAACATTTATTTAAGTGTTTACTATGTGTTAGGCACTGTACTAAGGACTTATATAAATTAAACTATAAAGCACTCTTTTTAGAATAAAGATTTAAATATCTGGAGAGATATTCAATGCTCATGATTGGACCTTGCCAATATAATAAAAATGCTAATACTACCCAAATCAATTTATAGATTTAGTGCCATACCAAACCACCAAAGGGTTACTTTGTAGAACTGGACAAAAAACCCAACATTCCGAGGAACAAAAGGTCTTTAATTTCAAGGGGGATAATTTCTAGAAGTGGAAACAAAAGGAGCACAGCATGACCAAACCTCAAACTATATTTTGAAGCAGTAATCATCAAAAAAGCTTTGGTCCTGGTTAAAAACATAAACCAGATTGGTGGAACAGACTAGAAAAACAAGAACCAGAAGCAATTAAAAACAATAGCCCAGTGTCTGATAAATACAAGAACATAAATTACCAAGGGAAGGACTCCCTATTTGACAACAATTGTTGGGAAAACTGGGAAGCAGTTTGACAGATTAGCATCTTCTGCTACATCTCCCAATAGTCTCTGAACAGATATGCAACCTGAATAAAAAAGATACATGATTTTTTTAAAAAAATTAAAAAATACATTTCATAGCTACAGTCAGGGGAAGAATTCTTAACCACACAAGGGATGGAGATGATCAGAGAAGTCAAAATACACAATTTCAATTAAATAACATTAAAATTTCTTGCACAAACAAAATCAATGCAGGCAAAAAAGAGGAGAAACCATTAGATGGAGGAAAAATCTTTGCATCACATATCTCTAAGTCTGATATATAAAATATATGGGAAATGGACATAAGTATTTAAGATCAAAAGTCATTTCCCAAGAAATGATTGGTAATGAAACATAACTCCTTCTCTCAGCAGAAATGCAGGACAGTAAAGCTACGAGGGGTAAAATGTTTGCAGACGAAGTCAGAAGCTCAACATATCAGTTGTTTATATTTAACTTTTGCCTTTCTTTGTTACAAAGGAGTCAAGATTTAGGCTAAGGGATAAGGAAACTTTTTTTTACATCAGAAATTACTGATATGAAAACAAAAGGCATCAATAAAACCTATTTTTAAAAAAAGAATTAGGAAAAGGGACAGAGAGGGGAGAAACAATTACCTAAGAATTACCAAAAGAATCAAAGGCCCCATTATTGTTTCGATATTTTTGATGAACTTTTGAGAAAGTCACCTCAGATTGAGAAATAAATAGAATCTATAGTTTTTGAAACCCTGTTGGTGAAAATTTCCTGGTTTTGGTCATTTAAGAATCTATTAGGGATGTAATCACATGTTCTTTCAGTGACATATTTGAGACAGCATCTTGTTAGACTTCCCTCTTTCATTTCTGTTCAAAAACCATTTGAAAAATGCTTATAGTCTGAATCATTTCACCAAGTTTTAAAAAGGCGATATTCACTTTAAAGCACTTCTAAGTGGGGAGGAGGAAGTAAGAAGGTACTATGAAGATCACCTATTTTGTTGTTGTGGTTGTTTTCTTTTTTTTTTTAAAGCCAACAACAATGCCCTTTTGAGAGCTCTCTAAAGTCATTCTGGACAAGCTCAGTACTCTGGAACTCAATTATGATTTTCAAAATCCCCGAGAATAAGCTGGCATCCTTCAAAAGTAAACTTGTGACAGTTCCCCAAAACACAAATGTGGTGGCTCAGCCCAGATGACAGCCTCTAAGCATGAAGTTGTCAATGATCTCTCTCTTTTTTTTTTTTTTGGTTTTTGGAGGGCAGTTGGGGTTAAGTAACTTGCCCAAGGTCACACGGCTATGTTTTTGTTTGTGTGCGTTAAGTGTCTGAGGCCGGATCTGAACTCAGGTCCTTCTGACTCCAGGGCCGACGCTCTACTCACTGCACCACCTAGCCGCCCCTGTCAATGATCTCTTGATTGTCTTTTTCAGTCCCCATCATTCTTGCCCTCTCTGCTCCATTTCACACTGTTGAGCACCCTTTTCTCTTGGATAACTATCTTTTCTGGATTTTCCTATTCTCTTCCTGTCTATCTTTTCCTCAGTTTCCTTGGTTGGTTCATCATCTATATCACGCCCCTAACTGGGGGTTCTCTAAGACTTTGTCCTGGGCCCTCTTCTCTCTTTACATTCTCTGGTGACGTCATCAGTTTCCATGGGTTTATCATCTCTATTCAGGCTACTTCTAGACCTATCAAATCAGCTCCTGCTTTTCCCCTGAGCTTCAGGCCCCCATCTCCAACTGCTTATTGGTCATTTCCAATGGAATGTCCTGAAGATACCTCAAACTCAAAGTGCCCAAGACAGAACTCACTGTCTTTCCCCTAGGCCTCTTCTCCACTTCCCTATTTCTACTGAAGCCACCATCGTTTTTTCAGCCTCACAGGTTCATAAACTCAACTCGCTCTCATGTCACATATCCAGCTGCCAGATAATACCATGTCTACTTCCATGTTATCTTTCTTACATATCTGACTCCTTTCTCTTTAACAGTATCACCTCAGGGCCTCACAACTTCTCTTAGACTTCTGCAACCTTCTAATTGGTGTTCCTGTCTCAAATCTCTCCACACTCCAGTCTATCCTCACAAAGCTGCTACAAAGTGATTTTCCTTAAGTATACATCTTAACCATGTTACTCCCTTATTCAATTAACTCCAGTGGCTCCCTATAGCCTCTAAGGTGAAATGCAAACTTCTCTGTTTGGCTTTTAAAGCCCTTTGTAGCCTAACCCCAACCTGTCTTTTCAGCTTCATTGTCCTATTACTTCCCCTCTCATATTCTAACAGTCTGGCCAAATTTTCTGTTTCTCACACACTGCACTGTGCCATTGCCTCTGTCTGTGCCTTTGCGCTGGCCATTTCCCATGCCTGAAATTAACTCCCTCCTCACCCCTACCTCCTAGCATTTTTCTTTTCCTTTAAGACACCGTTTAAGTACTGCCTTCTACACAAAACCTTTCTTGATTCACCCCTCCAATAATGTATATTTAACTACTTTGAATTTATTAGCATTTTCTCTATCTTTATTCTCTCTATATTTACATACATACTTGTTGTCTCCCCTGCTAGATCATAAGCTCCTTGAGAGTAAGGGTTATTTTATCGCTTTTATTTTTAACCCTAGTGCTTGACATAAAGTAGGCTCTTAATAGATGTATGCTAATTGATAAACGCAGATGAGAAAAGCAATCTTTAGTATGATGGATTGGAAAGAGTACAAGAATTGTGATAAGATCATCTGAGCCTAGTTCTACTACTTCCGACACGTGACCTCCCTGGTCCTCAGCTTTCTTATCTGTGAAATGGTAGGCTTGACTTCCATGGTCTCTAAGGTCCTTCTCAGCCTAAAATGCTACTAATCCTTGCTCCAAAAATGATCTCTAATTTAGAGTTACTTCACAATAGCAGTGTCAAACTGAAGTAGAAACAGGGGTGTAAAACCCTACATAAGATTCCCTGAGGGCTGTAGATTGAATTAGAAAACCACATATTAACGTTATCGATGCTCTACTGTATTTTTATTTCATTAAATATTTCCTAGTTATATTTGCATCTGGTTCAGACCACAATGGGGACTAGGGAGTGTTGCAGGTTGCAATGTGGTGTTTGACATTTCTGGTTTACAAGATAATATATTTGAACCAGTGACAATAGTGAACTCCAGATAAATTTTTGTGAAGGCAGCAAAAGCAAACATGGCTTCTTTAAATACTGTCTATTTAGGTATTTTTAAAACTGTTACTTTCTTAACATATGAATGTTAGTAAAACTGAGGAAATGCTTGGGTTATAATCAGTTATGTGTGTGAAATTAGGAATCTAAAGAAATCTTTTGGTTTGAGTAGATTGCCATTCCAATTTGGTTATTTGCCAAAATCCAACAACAGCACCAATAATCCCAAACAGCAAACAGTTTGATACAGTATGTGAGGCATGCATGAATGTTACATAATAAAACTGATCTTTAAAACAAAAAATCTTTTTCAAAGGATCCAAAAATTATCTCACTGTTGTAGGTATTCTACTCTACTGGTAGAAATCATAGCTTATCCACGCCTTCTCCTCCTCCTTGATTCTAGTCCATGTCTCTGGAAATCTTACAAAAAGAAAAACTACTCATCTCAATAGAGGCCTTCCTATGGTTCACCAGTTCACTGATAAGAATGGGAAGGACCTGAGAAGTCTAAACCAACCTTTTCACTTTACAAATGAAGAAATTGAGGCTCAGAGAGGCTAAGTGACTTATCCAAGGTCACAAGGCATTAAGTGGGAGATCTGGAATTTGAACCTAGGTCCTGTGACTCCAAGTCCCATGCCCTTTCCATTATACCATGGACTGACTCTCAAAACCTTCTCCTTAATGTCAAGGGCATCACTATCCTTCTTGTTAGCTAGTTTCATAACTTCAGTTTCTCTCCTGCATCTCTCGCCTCCATCCCCTTCTCTGTCCATCTGTTACACTTCCATCAATCAGCTTCCCTTCCTCTAATGGTCATCCAACTCTTTGAGAATGTCTTTCAAGCTCTCCTCTACAGTGCACACACCCAAAGGATCTTTGTTCTTTTTAAGTAGTCGCCACAGGACTACTTATGCTAGTGTTCTGCCATGGCTCATAAATATCTCTGCAACTCCTCAGAGTCTATGAGGTATAGCACAATCTCTTGAATATCCCCAATAATTGCAAACATTTACCCTGACCATGGATTTGGTTTTTGACAAAACCCCAAAGTCAGAGTCAACCCGGTAGAGTGGCAAAGATGCTGTATTTGGAGTCGGGGACTCCAAATTGGGTTCCAATTCCAGCTCTGTCCCTTTAACTGTGTGACTCTGGTTAAGGCACAATCCAGTGCTATTCCAGTCCCCGGTTTTTTTATCTAGAAAGCGAAGATATTGGACTAGGAGACTTCTCAGGTCCCTTCCAACTTAAAATGTGTGACTACAAGATCACCGGGAGCCAAGACTGGTGAAAAAAGTATATGTTCAATCTCAGTAAAACAATTGGGGGCCAACTACTTTCCTTGTGTGGCTCAAACTGGTTCTGAAAGCAGTCTCTAAAATAGATTCAGAAATGGTAGCATCATTGGGCAAAGCAAAAAGGGAACCTGTGATTTTGTTGGTGTGGAAACTTCATCCACTAAAACACAACTGGGAATTTTCTATGACTTATAGACTTACGAAGTTGTCTGAGGCACTAAGAGGTTAACTAACTGCTAGCATGTGCTGCTGAATGGAGCCAGAGCAAGTCTTGCAGCTGTGCCGACTAGGTCCACTACAAATTTATGTTATCTAATCTCAACTGAGCCCTCACTGTAGCAAGGAACCTTTTATTTCTCCCTAACTGATTTTCCGGGCAGTTTAGGTGATGCTGCAATGAACAGAACACTAGGCCTGGAGTTGGGAAGACCTGAGTTCAAATCCAGCCTCAGACACTTACTAGCTGTGAGACCTTGGGCAAGTCACTCTGTTTGCTTCCGTTTCCTCATCTATAAAATGAGCTGGAGAAAGAAATGGCAAATCATTCCAAGATCTCTGCCAAGAAAACCCCTAGAGGGGCGGCTAGATGGCGCAGTGAATAGAGCACCGGCCCTGGAGTCAGAAGGACCTGAGTTCAGAGCCGGCCTCAGACACTTAATCTACACAAACAAAAACCTAGCCGTGTAACCTTGGGCAAGTTACTTAACCCCAATTGCCCTAAAAAAAGGGGCGGCTAGGTGGTGCAGTGAGTAAGAGTGCCGGCCTTGGAGTTGGGATGATCCGAGATCAAATCCGGCCTCAGAAAATGAGCACCCACACACAAATAATGACTAGCCGTGTAACCTTGAGCAAGTTACTTAACCCCAATTGCTTAAAAAAAAAAAAAAAAGAAAACCCCTAATGGGGTCACAGAGAATCTGACACAAACTGGAAAGACTCAACAACAGTAAAGTGATTTTCATCAAACTCTCCTTCCCTTCATTCCTCAAGCCTCCATCATCCCTCCCTGCCATGCCCTTAGCTAGACTTTTGCTTCAAATTTTTCTGAAAAAAAAAATGGAGACTCCCTAGCAAAAACTCCCCCTTCTCCCCTCCTCACAACCCTCTGAGACACTATGATGACACTACTAGTACCTCCTCTACTCCAGTCTCAAAGAGGTGGTCCTCCTCACTAAGGTCAACTCTCTATTCCCCCTTGATTCCATCCCCTCTTCTCCACTCTCATTCCCCCTCTCTAACATGAAATCTTCCCCAATCTATCGGGTCCTTCCTCAAGGCCTAAAAATAAACTTAAGCCTCTCCCATCCTCAAAAACTCTTCACTAGATCCCCTCCTATCAACCTCTCCGAAAAAGCAGTATATACGTGATGCCTCTACTTCCCTCCATTTTCTTGATTCCCTGCGATCTGGCTTCTATCTTTATCATTTCACCAAAACTGCCCTCTCCAAAGTTACAAATGATAACGACTGAATCCAATGATCTTTTTTCAATTCTGATCCTCTAGACAGTCTCTTTTCTCTAGGTTTTTGGGAGACCTCACTATATCCAGCCCTACTTAATCTCTCTCCAAAGTTCCAAGCCTGCACTACCAATTTCCTCCTAAATCTTTCCAATTGGATAGCCTATTGGCATCTCAAATTCAATACGTATAAGACAAAACTCATTATCTACCCCTCTTCCAAACTCCAGGGTCATTCTTACTCCTCACTCTCCTCACATATGCATTCACCAATTCTTTGTTCTCAGTCCACTTCCCCTGAATCTATCCCCTTCTCTTCACTCACATAACCACTACCTAAGTTCAAGCCCTCAGCTTACCTAGACCACGGTTTCTTAAACTTTTTCCACTTGCAACCCCTTTGGTGCTTCTTAAACTGTGGGTCGAGACCATTTAAGAAGCACTGGCTAGACAACTGCAACCACTTTCTATTTAGTCTCCCTGCCCCAAACATCTCCCCACTTTAATCCATCTTCCACATATTTGAAGTAATTTTCCAAAAGCATGTCAAATCCCACCCCCTCAATAAACGCCAGTGGCTCCCTATTGTTTCATGAATCAAATCTAAACTCCTCTGCTTGACCTTTAGAGATCTGTACAATTCAGCCTCAGCTCCTTCCCACCTTTATATTTCTCTTTCCTCCCTTTGCTCTTTGATGCAGCTAACCTACTTGCTGTTCCCCACACACAACACATCTCTCATCTTCACACCTAGCATTCACTCCTTCCTCACCAGCAGGCACCTTCTGGTTTTCTTTAAGATTCAGTTCAAGGGGCAGCTAGGTGGCACAGTGAATAGAGCACCGGCCCTGGAATCCGGAGGACCTGAGTTCAAATCTGGTCTCAGACACTTAACATGAAACTAGCCATGTGACCTTGGGCAAGTCACTTAACCCCAACTGCCCTACCTTCCCCCCTCCAAAAAGCAAAATAAATAAATAAATAAGACTCAGTTCAAGTACCACCTTCTTCATGAGGCCTTTCCCAACCCCTCCAAAACGACTTTGTATTTTCTCTGTGTCTATTCTGTATGTGTGTATACATGTGTATGCGCACATATGTATGTACATATACATAAATATGTGTATGTTGTTGTTTAGTTGTTTCATTCTTGTCTGACTCTTAGTGAGCCCTAGGGGTTTTCTTGGCAGATACGGGAATGGCTTGCCATTTCCTTCTCCAGCTCATTTTATAGAGAAGGAAACTGAGGCAAACAAGGTGAAGTGACTTGTCTGGGGTCACAAAGCTAGTATGTCTAAGGCTGGATTTGAACTCAGGTCTTCTTGACTTCAGGCCCAGTGCTCTATCCACTGTGCCACCTAGCTGCCCCATATATGTCTACATATGGATTTGTGTGTTTGTATGTATGTATGTATGTGTATGTATTTCACTTTTGTCTTTATATTTTCAATAAATAGGATTGTTCTTTCTGCATCAGGGCCTGGATCCAAATCCTCCTGACTGCAAGGCTGGCCCTTTATCCACTAACTTACAGTGCTTCTCAACACATTTATACAGAAAACAAAACTGAGGTTGCATTAGGGAAGGCATAGTAACCCAAGCCGAGGAAGGTGATAGTCCCACTATACTATGCCATAGTCCCACCACATCTAGAGCTCCACATTCCATTCAGTTAGAGGTACACATTTTAGAAAGTCAGAGAGCATCCAGAAACAGGCAACAAAGAATAGTGGAGGGCCTCAAGAGCTTACTCTATAAGAACCAGTTAAAGAAACAACAGGTATTTAGCCCAGAGAATGCTTAGGGGGAACAAGAGAGCTGTCCTATGGAGGAATAAGACCAGTTTTTCTTGACCAACGAGGGCAGAAGTAGGAGCAAGGGATGAAAATTTGCAGTTAGATTCAGGAACGCATAAGGAGAAACTTCCGAACAATCAGAACTATCCAAAAGTGGAATGAGCTGATTTAAGAGGTAGGAAATGTCCCCTCACTGAAGGTCTTCAAACAAAAGCTAGATGACCAGTTATTGAGGATGTCATGTTAATTTTGGCCAAAATGGTATCTAATGTCCCTTTTCCAACTTTGGATCTTTCTAATCATGTTTGCTTAGGGATATATTAAAATAGTTTGGATTTCCTGAGCACACAGCAAATTAAAGACAAGCAATCCAGATTATCCTTGTTATTGTATACTTCTGGCTGCAAATCAAAGTCTAACTGGAATAAGGAGGGGTAGAAGAAAGCAATCATTCTTAAAGTTCTCTCTCAAATTTCCCCTTAACAATTTCAATGACAATTCATTCTCTCAAAGTAAGGGAGAAGCTCACACTTACTCAAAAGCTGTTCTCTTATTTGTAGGTAGGTTAAGTGCAAGTTTCCCAGTTTTTAAGTAGGAGAATAAAGGTTTGTCCAGATGGATTTGTTCATATTTTAACTTCTAGAGGAGAGGTGACAGGCTCTATGTGTGTTATCTGGCAAAATGTATAAGCTCAATAAACATTACAGGATCACAAAATTTAGAGCTAGAAGGGCCCTTTGAGATCATTTAGTTTAAGACCCCTCATTTTATGTTTGAAGAAACTGGGACTCACAGAGGGAATTAAGTAGAGTTCTTCGGATTATAAATCCAAGGTTGGTTCTAGGCCATCATATAACGAGCATCTTTAAAAGGAAATTAGAATGAACCTTAAACATTTTTCAATGGGGACATTAAAGGAAAGGACAAAGAGCAGTAGCCAACATCTACTTTTCTTATTTAGAATACTTAGGAGTTTGTGGAATTCCAGGGACAACTTTCTCTAAAATCTTGCCTAAATGCTAAAGCCTTTCCACAACATGAAAGAGTGGTTTCCTTTTCCATCTTCCTTACTCATCCATGACACATGCCCAAAGTTAAATGGGTCTGAGCAGAAAAGCAACAGGTTAGAGAAGTGCTGATTCCCATACCAATGTAAACTGATTCCAACAATGACCCACCAAGAAATCTACAAACCCAAAGTCAAGAAAGATGCAGTCCTTTCCTTGCACCCTCTACTCCCTCTCATGTCTTACTCCTCTGAGCTCTCTCTATATGCCCTCCTTTCCCTTTTCTGGGGACACTGGCTAGGAGGAAAGCTGGACAGGTGTAGAGAGGGTAAGAGAAGAGGGGTTAGGGGAGCTCGAAGGAAAGGGAGAAGGGAGGAAAAAACACAAGAGAAGGAGAAAAAAATGGGAAAGAAGAGAATGAGGAAAATATAGGGGAGAAAAGGGGGAAAGTAAAAGAAGGGAGAAAGTGGGAAAAGGAAGGAAAGAAGGGAGAAAAGGAGAGAAAGAATTATGGGAAAGGTGAGAAAGATAGGGAAAAGGGGGAAAGAAATGGAGAAAAGGAGGGAAGGGGGGGCAACAGGAGGAAAGGAGAAGAGAGAGGGAAGGTTAAGAGGAGTGAAAGAAGGGGCGAAGCACGTGGGCGCCCAGCGATCCCGCTCACCCCCGGCCTGGGCCTGACAGCGAGCGTTCCGCACCTTGGCGTTAGGCTGCCCGTGCGAGTGTCCGGCCGTCCGTCGGTGGGTCCCGAAAGGGGCAGGTGGGGCCTGTTGGCAGGGAGGCCGAGGAGTCAGGCTGAGGAAGCTCGGGGATCCGCTGCCGCCTCCTCCTTCAACTCCACAGAAAGGAGTGTCCTCGCCTCCCGGGCTGGAGCCAAGGCTGCCCCAGCTGCCTGACGCACCTCGGTCCCGGCCACCGCCACCACTGCTGTTGCCAAGGCTGCTCAGCGCCAGGGGCCCGCACTCCGCCCCCTCACGACCCCCTTCCCTTTCCTCCTCCCTTTCCCCACCCAACCAGCCTTGCTCTCCTCCCCTCCCTCTCCTCCCTTCTCCTCCCACGGGCTCGCGAGGGGGGCCCTGTCACGTGACCACCAAGGGGGAGGGGGCGGAGGGGGAAGGAGGTGGGAAGCCGGGGGGGGGGGGGGCGGGTGCTGGGTGGACCAGAACGAAAGGGACAGGAAAGGGTCTCTTCCTTGCTCCGGTCTCTTTTCTCTTTCGTGATTGGCTGGGAAAATTGCTCCGATGGCTGCTGGGAAATCTCTTCAGGCTTTAGAGGGCGGGGAGGCCGCAAGGGCTTCTGGGAGTTGTAGTGTACAATGTAGCAGGAGCGGGTAACTTCACTTTCTCAACTGCACGAGAGGGAGAACGGGGTCTGCCGGGAAATGTAGTTCAGAACGCTGGGATTTCCTTGAGATTGTTCCTCTTTTCGTTCCAAAGGGGAAAACCCACAATAGAAAATTTCCTCTCGGGTCTTTGCGTCAAATGACCTTCCAGTCCGTTTAAACTGGGAAGAAGAGGGTAGACGATGCATGAAGTTGAGACAAAGAAATAAAAAACGTCACTGCCTATGGTACAGTGATTCTATAGGTTACCCACCTGGCTGCCACATTAAGGTTCTTCATGGTTAGGCAGCTGCCTTTTCCTGCACTCTCTTGAGATCGTTAGAGAGTAGCAAATGCCCATCCTGAGTGCCTCCCAGTCTATGGACGTTAATTGTACTCGAGCACTTTAGAATTGCAATCAAATAAAACCTACTAGAATTAACCCGACACAATTAATGATACCTTTACACAGCCAAGTTGTTATGTCTTCCTCTTATCAGTCCTAGTTCCTCTGTGTCATTACATTACCATAGAATGTCTGACCTGGAAGGGGTCTTAGTCCAACTGAGGAGCAGAATGAGGAAGTAGTTTGCTCAAAGTCACATGGCTAGTTAGTCATTGGTGTAGTTATGCCTCCAGCTCCCTCCTCCCCCAGGCCATAGTTCTTTCTACTACACTGCACTAAAATCCCACCATGATAATATGACAGTTGATAATGGGGCATGGCCAGCCAGATTTAAAGTCAGGAAGATCCAGATTTGAGTCCTACCATGAACACATACTAGCTGTGTAATCCTGGGGGAAGAACTTTCACCTTTCTCCATCATTTCTTTGGAGGTGGGGGAAGAGAGAAGGGAAGACAGTGAAAGTGGGTAGAAAGCAGGGGGAGAAATAAGGGAGAATGTAATCCATTCCATTTCTACACACAACTACTATCAACAGCCAGTCCTGCTGATATGCCAAACATGAACCCTTGAAAAGAGGTGGAGCTGAGGTCAACGGAAGGGGACTGATGCTGGGTAAAATGACTCCCATGTTAATTTTAGTCTATATTTTTATTTTGGAGGGGGGAAGGCAGGGCAATTGGGGTTAAGTGACTTGCCTAAGATCACAAAGCTAGTAAATGTCAAGTGTCTGAGGTCAGATTTGAATTCAGGCCCTCCTGACTCCGGGGCCCATGTGCCATCTAGCTGCCTCAATTCTATTTCTTCTGGAGTGAGACCAAACTATAGGTGGTCGCAAACAGCAATTACCCAAAGGATGAGGTTAATAATCCTCATTCTTGGAAGCCCTTATGAGTATTACAATATGGACAAAAATGAGACAGAGCTGGCAAAGATGGGCTTAGTGGGGAGGGCAATATATCTATCCATCCACCAGTAAACATTAAGTGCCTCTGAAGTATGAGTAGGCAGAAGTCTGGAGACATCGTTAGAAGTCTAGAGCTGTCAAAAGGGCACAGGCTGTTGAGGAATCCAAGCACAGAAACAGGGGTCAGGAACCAGTGAATCAGACTTCACAGGAGAGCATTGGGGGAAATTATAGTCTAAATCAGAGAATTTGTTCTGTGAAGTCTGGATTCAGTCAAAGGGCCACACTTGAGGACCTAGAGGGCCACATGTGGCCCGAAGGCTGCAGGTTCTCCACCTGGGTCTAAATGGTCAGTCTAGAGTCAAGGGAAAATTAGCAAAGCAACACACTGAAATCTGACTGTTGATCCTAGAACTGGGACTGGTTGCCCTCTGCTCTGGTTTTAACAGGCCTTAAAGTGTGTCTGTGGCTAGCAGAGGGCAAAGTCCTCTGGTAAACAGTTGCTTACTTGAAACAGCTGCTGTGCTTATGTGACTAAAGAATGAAGAAGAGAGGCTCTTCTCTCTTCAGTGCCAAGAAAGGTATGTTGTAGCATCCTCTTGGATTCAGAGGAGAGAGTCAAGTTATAGAAATAGAGTTCCTATTTTGGGAATGCTGAATAAATCTTTGATGGTATGTCAAATACAATCATGGAGAGAACTTGGCTCAACGATCCTCTGAGTATAGATATCAAGGGAGGTTTAGAATAAGAACACACGTTCACCAAAGTATTCCTCAGTGTCACGGAAGCTGTCCTTCATCGAGTCTGAATAGAAAAGAAATTCCCAACAGATGACGAGGCCCTTCAGATGCTACTATTTGGATTATGTTAAGCCCTAGAACATTACAGGGCTTCCTCAGTGAAATTTATGGACTAGCCATCGATACTGGGGAAAATTATTTTTTTTTTTAAATTGAAAAATTTATTTCAAACAAATATAAAATGAGAAAAGAAAAAAAATACACAGTGCCATGTACACAACAGAACATAAGAGAGGATCTAATAGAAAACAATATTGGGGGGGGCCGCTAGGTGGCGCAGTGAATAGAGCACCAGCCCTGGAGTCAGGAGGACCTGAGTTCAAATCTGGCCTCGGACACTTAACACAAAAACTAGCTGTGTGACCTTGGGTAAGTCACTTAACCCCAATTGCCCTCCAAAAAGCAAAAAAGAAAACAATAATGGGGAAAAATAATGAAAAAGGATCAATGCCCAGGACATAATCTACAGTGAGACAGCATGCTGACTGATCAGCACTCTCACCTAGACAACTGCAATTGTTTCTTACCAGATTTTCTTGCTACCAGTATCTTACTTCTCATGTCTTCCACATAGCTCTCAAACTTGCTGTCCCAAGACGTGGGTCTGACTATGCCAGTTCCCTGCTCAAGAGTCTTCTTCAGTGGCCTACTGCTCCTCAGAGAAATGGAAAACTCTTGAGCCTCACCTCTACAATCTGGCTGCAACCTTTCCAGTCCTATTTCATATTAGGGGAAGGAAAGGGACTAAGTATTTATATCTTGCATGCTATGTGCCAGGCACTGTACTAAGCAGTTTACCAACATTCCTTTAATCCTCACAACAACCCTGGGATGTAGGTGCTGTTATTATCCCCATTTTATAGTAGAAGAAACTATAAAACAAAGGGGAAGTGATTTGCCCAAGGTCACAGAATTCAGGGTCACACAGTTTCAGGTCACACTTGAATTCGGATCTTCCTAAGTCCACATCCAACTCTATCCACTGTACTACCCAGCTGCCTTATTCTCCATCACATTCTCCTATAGTACCTGGAACGCCAAGAATAAGCTTCCCAGGCTCAAGGTACTCTGTGAGTCCACCATTCAAAACCATTGCTCATAAGCACTCACTGATGTGTTTACTTCTTCTCAAGTCAGCCGGAAGACACAATTAGTTCAAAGCAAATGTATTTAATGAAATAACATAGTAGAAAAATTTCTAAGAGAACATTCCCCCCGCAAACTTCTGGCACATTCTCCCCAAAGTAGACATTACAAAACCTGATAACTCCTGTTGGGAGCAACACCTGGAAATTCTTGTTGCAACAACCGGAAACCAGAGGAGGAGGAACCTGACTGTGCCTGAGAACTTACTTTGCATGTGGGGAGCCAGTCTCAGGGATGGATCGCAATACATTTATCTAGGTTTCCTGGGGGAGGCCTCTGAAGCCAAGACAGTGACCAAAAGTGAATGAAACCCCCAAATTGTGCTGGGACTTTCATGTTATAGAGTTTTTGACACAAGGGTTTCAATAGATAATGAGAGATGGAGGGTCAACTATATGTGCTGAAATTTCCCTGTTCTGGTATTTCCTTTATGGCTGAAGAGGTCATAATGTTAGTATGTATTTTTGAACAATGTGAGCTATCTGGTTACTGAAACTATGTGGGGTTAGTGACTTCAGTAATCTTTGGGGCATTAGCAAATCCCATGAGGCATTTTGGACTGAAATGTGGTTATCAGAAGAGTTTTAAGTCTGTTTGGTAGAGAAAAGATTAAGAGAGAGCTTCCTGCTGGACAGTGTTCCATTTGTTTAGGAAATAGAGGAATGACATGAGCTCCAAAGCCTCAGTTGTACTTTATGTAGAAAGGTCACCAAACAGAGCAAGAGAAAGGAGAGGGTTTGCCATATGAAGATGTATGAGTGATCAGGGTCTATCAACTGGCCGTCCATTTCAGCTTTGTGTCTTCCTTTAGTAGAGTCTGCTAGGACCAAAGAGTCCCCTTAAGAGACAAGCTTGGTTTTCCAGGGTTATTTGGGGGTAAGTTGGGGTGTGCCAGGGCTGGAGCTCTAGTTTGAACCGGACGACTAGAGCGGTCCTACCAAACTTGAGTAGAAACGTATCCCTGCATATTGACATAAACGAACACAAATGAACATTATCTATGTTGGAGCATATGTTTATTTTTCTTCTTTAACACCGCCCAATGATATTAACATGGTTTGTTGGTCTGCAGGTGGGAGCGGCTGTTGTCGGGCAGGGATCTGTCACTTGTTCCCAAGTTTACTCTCTGAGCCCTTGGGGCCACTGCTTGCCCGCCATCAAAGTGATCATGTTCAATGTCAATGGTGTCTCCGTCCTGGAGCCTATGAGCCAGTGCCTAAATCTGAGTGAACTTTACTTATGGAAAAAGAGCATCCCCAGCCCGATCTAGCTCTTCTTCTTGAAGAATCTGCCCTGCCTGAAGGTCTTGTGGCTGGTAGAGAACGTCTGTTGTGGCCTGGACCTGGGCCATTACAGACAGTGCTCAGCAACGTGACCAGTGTGCAGAAGCTGGACAGACAGACTTAGCACAGAAGGGCAGTCTCAGGCCTTGACTGAGGGTGATCACAGCTGCTTTGGTCAGGCAGGTTTCCGAGAGCCACCTGGGCTCTTCTGTGAGCTGAGCACTATTAACTCCTCTACACACACTGAGAGTAACCTCAACAACAACATAGAGGAGACCAATAAAACCCAGGAGTAACTAACTGGGCATGAAGCCTCTTCCCAGGGACCGGTGTTCCTCCTTCTCTCCAAGAGCATCAGCCAGTAGCTGAAAGAAGAGGGTAGGTGTGCCTGGGAGCACTCTCCCATGTACCAAGTGTGAGGATGGGCCTGTGGGAGTCTCAGAGCTCCTCACTTATCCAGAAGCCAGACTTCTGGCAACATCCCGCCCCCCAATAGCAGCCTGAATGCTGAACCGATTCTGAAGGAATTGGACATAGAGGGCCTAGGAATTGGCCACAGACTTCAGGTTCTTCAGAAACCAGAGCTTCAGGAGTAGGCGTAAGGCCCTGGCCTGCTGTGTCTGCCTGAAGGTCTTCTTGGGCTTGTACCCCACCATCCAAACCCCAGCCAAGCCAGGGGGACTGGGGGCTGAATTTGGGCATGCCTGCAATGCCATCTCCCTTGGATAGACCTATGCTTGGAGGCCTTTGGCCAAAAATAATGAAGGTTTGGCCTGTGTGTTCAGCCCTCCCAATCTGATCATCACTTAGGTGGCCAGTGTCTGTGAGTTGACCACGCCATTGACCACCTGACCCTCCTGCAGCTGTGCTACTTTTGCTCTTCTGGCCCAGTGAGTTTGACACGTCTGCTTTATAATACACATGAACTCCTAAGTGGAGCCAGTTTCAGAAGTGATTTGGTCCTTGGAGAAATATCTTGGACAATGAAAAGAAAAGTCCAGGCTGAACCTTCCAGGATCACCTGGGACCAGTGGGGACTTCTCAAACTAGAGCACAGCAGGAGCCCAAAACTACACTTGCCAGTCAGGTAAGGAGGTGCATTTCATTCCGTCTTATTTGTATTTAAGGCAACAGGGCAAAAGTAGAGGCTGACTGAGCTGGGCTCTTCAGTAGAAACCAAGATGATTCTGTTCAGTGACCGAGTCACACCCAGAGAGGAAGTCAAGATCAAGGTTCAGGACTACATTCCTACAATTTCCAAGCGTTAAAGAGGATAACTTATATGGTTAGAAAAGCTGGAGCAGAGAGACCAAGGGTTCTCTTTATGAGCCTGACACTGGCTCCTTTTGACCCACTAAAAAGTTCACTTTGCCACAGTGTCTCTTCCTTTAGTGAACAGAGTATGACCATATGCAAAAAACTAGAAAGCTTCCCTGAAAATTCTCTCTGCTTCTCTCTATCTCTCTGTCTCCCTCTCTCTCTGTCTCTGTCTCTCTGTCTGTCTCTCTCTCTGTCTCTGTCTGTGTCTGTCTGTCTCTCTGTCTGTCTCTCTGTCTGTCTCTCTGTCTCTGTATGTCTCTGTCTCTTGTCTCTCTCTGTCTCTCCCTCTGTTTCTGTCTGTCTGTCTCTGTCTCTCTGTCTCTGTCTGTCTCTGTTTCTGTCTCTCTCTCTGCCTAAAGACTCTAACACAGCTTCTGTCTCTTAGTCTTTTGCTATTATCAGTACTTTGGGGCAGCCTGGAGCAGTGGAAAGAGCTCCCCTCTAAGACTTAGGTAGACCAGCTAGCATAGGATGGTTTACTCCAGTGTGCCAACATTCAGACTCAGGGTGGGGCAACCATTGTCTCTCTACCTCCCTTTGCATTCCTCTGCCAGCTTCCACCCTGCATGGCACAACCACACCTAGGACCTTCACTCCCAGAGTCTCTTTGTTGTGGCACCCCTCTCCTGGACCTCCCCTTTCCCTCCCAACTCCTTTGAAGTTTCAGTCTAGACTCTCCAGGAGATCAGCTGCCTCTGTCTCCCAGCATAACTTTATGCAGAGTCAGAATGTCTTTTATGTTGTCGCCATGGCCCTAACCCACAACTGAATTTGCTCCAGGTGCCAAGATTCCTGATTTTGGCTCTAGGTGGTGACTCTAGCCTTTATCAGTTAGAATTCATTCTGTTGGGTGGTTTTCAGAAGAAGAAATCAGTTACCCATAATCATATGAAAAATGGTATAAATCACTATTAATCAGAGAAATGCAAATTAAAACAATTCTGAGGTAGCACCTCACACCTATCAGATTGGCTAACATGACAGAAAATGAAAATGACAGATGTTGGAGGGGATGTGGGAAAATAGGGACACTAATGCACTGTTGGTGGAGTTCTGAATGGATCCAACCATCTGGAGAACAATTTGGAATTATGCCCGAAGAGCTATAAAATTGTGCATACTCTTTGACCCAGCAATATCACGACTAGGTCTATAAACCAAAGAGATCATAAAAAGGGAAAAGGACCCACATGTACAAAAATATTTATAGCAGCTCTTTCTGTGGTGACAAAGAACTGGAAATTGTGGGGATGCCCATCAATTGGGGGATGACTGAACAAGTTGTAGTATATGAATGTAATAGAATACTATAGTGATCTAAGAAATGATGAGCAGGCAGATTTCAGAAAAACTTGGAAAGACTTACGTGAACTGATGCTGAGTGAACAGAACCAGGAGAACATTGTGCATAGTAACAGCAACACTGTAGTGATCAACTATAATTGACTTAGCTCTTCTCAGCAATACAATGATCTCAGACAATTCTAAAGGACTTTTGATGAAAAAATGCTATCCACTTCCAGAGAAAGAACCAATGGGGTCTGAATGCAGATTGAAGCATACATTCTCTTCAACTTTATTTTTCTTTAGGGATTTTTAGTCTGTTTTCTTTTGCAACATGGCTGATATGGAAATATCTTTTGCGTGAGTGCAAAAGTATAATCTATATCAAATTGCTTGCCTCCTCAAGGAGAGAGGAAGGGAGAAAATTTGTAATTCAAAATGTTAAAAAACGAATCTTAAAATTTTTGTTTCTATGTAATTGAGAACAAAATAAAAATAAATAACATAGAAAAGAATTCATTCTATTAGAAGTTAGCATGCTTCCAACCCCATCAGTAACCACAGTGAATTCTCTGTCACAGTACTGGCATGTATGGGCCATTCTGGCTACAGGATACATGGACTCCGCTAGACAGACCTGTTGCTATGTTAACCACACAGCTGGCTGCCATCACACACGAAGGCCCAGCTTGCTCCATTGTCAATGTTGTCTCTCAGTACAAAGAGCCATGGTATGTTTAAATCAAAAGGCTCACTATGAACACTAACGGTCTGGGGAGAAAGACTTCCTTTCTACAGAATCACAGATTTTGAGAGTTGGAAGGGGCTTCAGCTACCATTTAATCCATTCCATACTAAAAAGCATCTACAAAGTTTTTGACAAGTGGTCATTCATCCTCTCTTTGAAGAGAGGGAGAAGGAAAAAGCATTTATTAAGCTACCTTTAAGTTCCAGAGACGATGTATGCTAAGCGCTCTACAAATATGATCTTATTTAATCCTTCCGACAACTCTGGAGGGAGATGCTCCTGTTATCACCATTTTAGAAAACTGAGACAGAAAGAGATTGTGCCTTGCCCAGTGTCCCACAGCTAGTACATGTCTGAGGTGATATTTGAACAATGATTTTCACAGCTCCAGGCCTAATGCTCTATCCATTGCGCCACCTAGCTGCCCAGAGGGGAACTTACCACTTCTCAAGGCAGCAGCCCATTCTGTTTGGGGGGCAGTTCTGATTGGTGCATCAAGACTAAACTTTCCTCTTTGCAACTTCTACCCATTGTTTCTGATGTAGTCTTCAGAGGCCAAGCAAAACAAGTCTAATACATCTTCCATATGACAGCCTTTGAACTACTTGAAGACTTCGAGTCAAGCATCCCAAATGCCTTCGGCCAATATTCATGGATTTAAGGCTGTTTGTCATTCTCGTTGCTCTCATCTGGATATTAGCTTAACAGTGTTCTTCTTGAATCCTGGTGCCCAGAACTGAACACAGTACCCAAGATTAGGTCTGACAAGGGCAGAATATAAGGGAACCTCCTGATTCCAGGAAGCTAGGTGTCTCAATAGAGCTTATATATATACATACACATACACATATATATACATACATACATAATATATACATACACATATATACACATACATATATACACACATACATATATATACACACATATACACATACACATATATACACACATACATACATATATACATTCATATATATATATAAACTTTTTTGGCTTAATATTTCTTTAGCTTTTTTATTGACTGCCACATGACATTACTGATTCATATTGAGCTTTTGGTTCACTAAGACCTCTTGATCTTTTTCAGACAAAGTCTTGTCCAGCCAGACCTCTTCCATCTTCTACTTATGAAGTTGATTTTTTGTACCCAAGTACTTTTATCCTTATTGAATTTTATCTTAGTAGATTCAGCCCAATGTTCTCACCAAATGTCATGTGTGACATTTCATCAGGGTACGTACATAGCAACTTGTTTTTTTTAAAGCAAACATTTATTTTATTCATTGCAAAGGACATTATTCTTTATATATCAGGCAAACAAAAAAAACCCCTAAAACTTAAACTTAATTTTAAAAATTAACAACTAAACTTGATTTTTAAAATGAGAGATAATATCAGTGCCTTGAGACATCAGAGAGATCCTGGGTATTCCTGGCACACCCTGTATACATGCTTCTGTCTCTAAACTGTCAAAATCGATGGTGGCATCCTGTATGTTAATGGTACCTTCCCATTATATGAGGACTGTGCCATCTATACCTTTATCTAAGCCATTAATAAAAATGTTAAATGGGGTGGAGCCAAGAACTGACCCCTGGGGTACTCCACTGGAGACCTTCTGTTACATGGACATTCAAACACTATTCTTCAAGACTAGCCATCCAACCAGTTCTGATTTAACCAGTTGGCCATCCAACCAGTTTGATTTAACTGAATTATAGCTCAGCCCACATCTCTTTATCTTCTCCACAGAAGTAGCATGAAATAGCTTATTAAAATCTTTGCCAAAACCTGTGTAAACTATGTCTGGGCATTTCACCCATGTATGAGTTTGGCAGTTCTGTTGAAAAAGAAAACAAATTGAATGTATAATGATCTATTCTAGATGACTCTTTCCAATCACTACTTCCATTTGTATATGTTCCTCAACCATTTCTTTACTATCGATAAGTCTGTATTCAGTATTTACTATGTGGTAGACATCTGCCCATTTTTGGGCACCCAAGGATATTGTTCATCTGGGCCAGGTGACTTGAACTCATCAAAGGCAGCTAGGTGCTCCCTTACTATTCCCTTTATTAGTGGGTATTAACTCCCATCGTTTCCAGTACAAAGGTCTCCTTGTTCTCTTTGGCAGAGAAAACAGAAGCAAAGCAAGCACTGTGCAGTTGGGTCATCCTCCCAGTTGTCAGTTACTAATATCCCAGCAGCACTAAGCCAAAATCCCATCCCTCTGCTGACCCTCATTTTTTTCTCAACATGGCTGATCCCTCCCTTTTTGTTGTCCTTATCTCTTCTGTCACCTGCCTCAGATCATTCTGACCTTAAGTACTCCTGACTGTTTTTACAGGACCATGGCCCACTCATATTCATTCTCCATTGCCTGGTCTTGCTAGCATCCAATGAACATTTCTTTGGTTGATGAGCTCCCTCTATATTCACATTTCTCTCTTCCCCTAGAGGATTTTAGTCTATGGGATTCTATCTGCCCTTTGAACCCTTTGAAATCTGCTTTCCCAAAATCAAGTATAAATACCTAACTATGCATGGCTATCTTCTCTCAATATCACAAACTCCAAGAGGTAGTGGTTACTTCTCCACTGGGTTCCTCTCATTTCTGCCCCAGCAACCAGTTCTTCCCTATTGATAAAAATCAGATCTAGAACAGAATTTTCTCCCTCTTCCCCTGTACTTATTGAAGAATAAAATGACCACTAAGGCAAATCTTGTAAAAGGCGCTTTGAGAGCCTCCAGTGAAACAGGCTAGTATGCTTATAAAGGTCAGTGAGGAGAGAGGCTTAGCAATTCTCTTTTTGGAATTTCCTTCCAGACAGGATAGATTACCCATGCTAATAAAAAAATCCAGCCTCATTCCAAGTGGTAGCAGGATTGAATGCTGGGCATTGGGAGGAATTGGTGGGGGTGGGGTATTGCTCTGCACTAGTCTACATGCCTTAAAAGAGCATGGTGGATTGCCAGAGAGACTATTGGGATGTCTGGGGGAGCAGGTGTCTTTTGGGGGTGGGGATGGAGAGAGTGCCAGAATAAGAACAACTACCACCACCAGGCAGCTTACATTTGGATAATGTTCTAAGGCTTGGAAAAGGCTTTACTCATGGTAACCCTGAAATTAGTAGTACAAGTATTTTTCTTTTCTTTTCTTTTTTTTTTCAGGGGGAGGGTCCAGATTCATGATTAGATAAAGTTGAATTTTTAGTATTCTCCAAGTATACCATCATATCATCTACCCAAAGTGATAATTTTGTTTTTTCATTGCCTATTCTGATTTCTTCAATTTTTTCTTCTTTTATTGCTATAGTTAGCATTTCTAGTACAATATTAAATAACAGAGGTGATAATGGGCATCTTTGCTTCTCCCCTGATTATACTGGGAAGGCCTCTGTTTTAATCCTGTTACAGATAATACTAACTCTTGATTTTAGATAGATAATTCTTATCATTTTAGGGAAAGTGCCATTTATTTCTATGCTTTCTAGTGTTTTACTTAGAAATGAGTGTTGTATTTTGACAAAAGCTTTTTCTGCATCCATTGAGATAATAATTTGATTTTTGTTGGCTTTTTATTGATATGGTCAATTGTGCTGATAGTTTTCCTAGAACTGAACCAGTCCTGCATTCCTGATATAAATTACACCTGGTCATAATGTATGATCATTGTAATATACTGCTATAATCTTCTTGATAATATTTTATTAAACTGTTTGCATCAATATTCATTAGGGAAATCGGTCTATAGTTTTCTTTCTCTGTTTTGGCTCTTCCTGGTTTAGGTATCAGCACCATATTTACATCATGGAAAGAATTTGGTAGGATTCCTTCTTCATCTCTTTTTCCAAAATAGCTTACATAGTATTGGAATTGTTTTTTTTAATATTCTAGGTATTTTAAGGCAAGAAGCTTGCAAGATCAGTCCAGTACATGAGACTCTCCCCAGAGACCCATACAAAATGGGCAAAACAAATACAGACCCAAAAAGAAACCCACAAATAGATAAACAATAGCTAACATTTATAGAGTGCTTACTATGTGCCAGGCATTGTGTTATTTTTTTTTACAATTTTTATCTCAATTACTGCTCACAACAACTCTGAAAGGTAGGTGCTATTATTATCCCTATTGTACAGATGAAGAAATGAGGCAAACTGACATTAAAGTGACTTGCCACAGGTCACACAGCTAGTAAGCGTCTGAGGACAGATTTGAACTTAGATCTTCCTGATTCTAGTCCCCTGAGCTCCATCCACTAAACTACCTAGCTATAACCATCCAGGTAACCAAACTCTCCAAAGCCTTACTCATTACTTTTTTGTGAAGATTTCTTCCCTGGCTCTCTTGCTCTCCTTCCTTGTCTCTACTCTGAGCTCCTTGATCAGAAACTCAATCCAATATTGAATAGCACCCTACTCAGGAAAACAAAAACCCTATGATACCCAAAAGTCACCAAGAGATGTGGCAGTGGTTTCATCATAGTGGAACACAGGCAACTTGTAGAAAGCTTTTTTCTAAGGGCAAGGGAAAGGTGATTTTCAGCAGATATTTCTAAAGTGAATGATTATGAAATTGCAGAAATTCACTTGGTTCTCTTGGATTATGTTTCTAAGAGGCAACATATCCTTCATACAGCTGCTAAGATAATCTTTTTAATATGCAGGTCTGACCATGTCACTGCTCTGCACCAGAATCTTCTTCCTATTGCTTAAAAAAAGCAAAAAACAAACAAAAATTAAATAAGTTGGGAGCCAGATCATGGAATACCTTGAATGTCAAGCAACTACTTTGCTTGGCATTCGAGGTATTCCATAATCTGGCTCCCAACTTACTTTCCTGGTCTTGTTTCAGACTGTTCCCCTTCGTGTATTCTAATTAAATGAAACTCACCCTCTCCTGATTTCATCCCTGCCTTTTCTGCTTCCATGCATTTGGACCCATTATCCAAGTCTGAAATGGACTCCCCTCTGCACCTCTACCTGTTGAAATATTTTTCTTCCTTTAAGACCCAATTGAAGGGCCATCTCCTTTACTCTAACCTCTAATAACCTTGTTTGCCCTCAAATAGCTTATATTATAGTCATTTATGTATGTCTTTCCCCCCGTTATGGTAGAATGGAAGTATGAGGTCAAGTCTAGCTCTAATCCTTACCCTCTCTAGGCCTCATTTTCCCTATGAGAATTACAGTATATGTACTATTTTCCTCACTCTCTGTTATGAGAACAGAGATGGCAAATTTACAATCAGTCTATGACATAGTAGATAAAGCCTAGTGGGTTGTCCAGACAGCTACTGAGAAGTCATCTAGGGTCACATAGTGTCAGAAGTAAGATTTGAGCCTGGGTCTTCCTGACACCCACCCTAAGTATCTGTCCATTACATTTCACTGCCTTATTGTGATGGAAGAACTTCATACACCTTAAATACTTTAGCAATGTGAACTATTAGTATTTTTGTAAGTTCTGGGGGAATAGGGATTATGGCATTTTTCATCTCTGTAGCTCCAGTGCCTAGTACAATGCTTTGAACTCAGGAGGAATTCAACAAGTTGCAAAGAACTGAATGCTTTTCATTATTTTATATGAACATTTTGGTAATTGGGCATATTATTTTGAATGGCAATTAAAATGACTGATCCATTATAAACAGGCAGCTTGCAGATGAAAAAGTTAAAGCTATCTATAATCATATGAAAAAATGCGTTAAATCACTATTGTTTAGAGAAATGCACATTAAAACAACTCTGGGGTATCACCTCACACCTGTCAGATTAGCTGATGTGACAAAAAAGGAAAATGATCAATATTGGAGAAGATGTGGGAAAATTGGAACACTAATGCCTTGTTGGTGAAATTGTGAACTTATCCAACCATTCTGGAGACCAATTTGAAAATATGCCCAAAGGGCTATAAAACTGTGCATACTCTTTGATCCAGCAATAACACTACTAGGTCTATATCCCAAAGAGATCATAAAAAAGGGAAAAGGACCCTTGAGGGAATACCCATCATTTGGGGAATGGCTGAAAAAGTTGTAGTATATGATGTTCCATTAGAAATGATGAACAGGTGGATTTCAGAAAAACCTGGAGAGACTTACATGAATTGATGCTGAACGAAGTGAGCAGAACCAGGAGAACATTGTACACAGTAACAGCAACATTGTGTGATGATTAACTATAATTGCCTTAGCTCTTCTCAGCAGTACAATCATCCAAAACAATTCTAAAAGACTCATTATAGAAAATGCTATCCACATCCAGAGAAAGAACTATGGAGTCTGATTGAAGCATAATATTTTCACTTTTTTTGTTTTTTCTTTCTCATGGTTTTCCCCTTTTGTTCCGAATCTTCTTTCATAACATGGCTAATGTGGAAATATGTTTAACATGATTGTACGTGTATAACCTATATCAGATTGTTTGGTGTCTTGGGGAGGGAGGAGAGAAGGGAGAAAAATTTTGAACTTAAAATCTTACAAAAATGAATGTTAAAAACTATCTTTACATGTAATTGGAAAAAATAAAATAATCTTAAGGAAAATTTTTTTAAAAAGTCTGATCCTTAAACATGAACACAAGTTAAAGAGAGAAATTGATAGTTGGAGAATCATTTCCACTGAGGTGGAAACTGGTCAAGGGCAATCTTCTATTTATAAGTGGAATGGCACTTGACTAGAGCTTGACATTCGAGGTATTCCATAATCTGACTCCTAACTTACTTTCCTGGCCCTGTTTCAGACTACTCCCCTTCATGTACTATAGCCTCTGATAAACTAAGTTCATCATCTCTTGATTTCATTAGGAAAATCATTATATTTCTGGAAAAAAGAAGGAAAATACTATGTAATTCTGCAGTAGTTTTCATCACATTAGGTCATTTGAAAGCCAAAAAGCAGCATTCCTTGGTGGGTGCTGGCTAGCTTCATGTTTTTTTTTATAAGCAATTGGGGTTAAGTAACTTGCTCAGGGTTACATGGCTAGTTATTTATTTATGTGTGGATGCTCATTTTCTGAGGCCAGAACCAATCCCAGGTCCTCCTGACTCCGGGGCCGGTGCTCTTACTCACTGTGCCACCTAGCCGCCCCCTAGCTTCATGGTTTTTGACCAAGCAACGGTCCCATCAGACCCAGTGAGGAAGATACTTAAAAAAATACAGTGTTGTTATCAAGAACATCATTACCTAAAAGGATTCTGCACATACTGCATCTTTCTTTTTCTCACCTTAGAAGCTCCTTTGTGATTAATTTTCCTTTTTTGTACATTTTTTGGGATTTTGATTCTCACTTTATCTAATCTTCCAAAGGATAGAAGCTTAGAGTTGGAAGAGATGTCAGTGGCCATCTACTCCAACCCATATCTGAAAGAGAATATCTATAAGATCCCCATAAAGTGGCCATTCAGACCTTGCTTAAAGACCTCCAGTGAGGGAGAACCCACCACTTCCAAAGACAACCCTTTCCTCTTTTGGATCATTTCTGTTGTTAGGAAGTTTTTTTTTTGATAAATGAATAATAGTAACAATAACAGCTAGCATTTACATAGCACTTTAAAGTTTTCAGAGCACTTTACAGATAGAATCTCATTTGATCCTTACAAAAACACTGGTGGGGGGGGGGTAGGTGCTATTATTATCCCTATTTTACAGATGAGAAAACTTAGGCAGAGGTTAAAGTGACTTGCTTAGGGTCACCCAGCTAGTAAGTGCCTAAGCCTGGATTTGAACTCAGTCTGACTCCAAATCTAGTGCTTTATCCAAGTCTTTTTTTTTTTGCTTTTTGGAGGGCAATTGGGGTTAAGTAACTTGCCCAAGGTCACACGGCTAGGTTTTTGTGTGTGTTAAGTGTCTGAGGCTGGATCTGAACTCAGGACCTTCTGACTCCAGGGCTGGCGCTCTACTCACTGAGCCACCTAGCCGCCCCTTTATCCAAGTCTTAACTTGCTTTTTTTTTTCTAATTCCCTGTCTCTAATTCTTCCTTCACCTGACTGTATTTCAAGTACTTGAAGACAGCTATAAAGGGAACCTTCATATTATCTTTCCTGGAAACAGGCCTCCACACCATTACCTGGCCTCAATAACATCCTGCCTGAACTATGTCCATCATCTTCATTTATCCCCCACTGGAACCTTAGACTCTGCCTCCCTCATTTCCAGCTCTTCTTTATGTGTTCTCTTCCCCCCGTTAGAATGTAAAGTCCTTGAGGGCATGACCGTGTTCTATGTTTAACACAGTTACTAGCATATAGTGAACTCTTAATAAATGCCCACTCATTCTCGTTCTCCCTCTTCCTCCTTCTTTCCCCCTTCCCTTTCCTCTCCTTCCCTCCCTCTATTTTTTTTTTTATTGTTTAGTTGTTTTTCAATCGTGTCTGACACTTCATGACCCCTTTTGAGGTTTCTTGGTAAAATCCTGGAGAGGTTTGCTATTTCCTTCATACACACACACACACACACACACACACACACACGAGATACATGTATATGTATATAATTGGCCCTCTGAGTCTTCTCTTCTCCAGGGCTAAGCATCCCTCGTTCCATCAACAGATCTTATGGCATAGATTCAAGAATCTTCACCATTCTGATTACCCTCCTCTGGAAGCATTCTAGCTTATTCATATCTCTCTCAGTTTGAGGTTTCTAGAAATGCACATAATGCTCCAGGTGAGGTCTGACTAGGACAGAACACAGAGAGTTTGTCTCCTTATTGCCAGGCTTCTCTTAACATAACCCAAGATTTTAATCACTTTGGGTGCCGCCACATCAAGTTGCAGATTCATATCAAGCTTGAAAGTTACTAAAACCCCCAGATCTTTTCCATTCAAATTGCTATTTAGTAATATTTTCCCCATATTGCACTTGTGATTTTGATGTTTTCAAACCCCAGTGTAAAATTCTCTATTTATCCCTATTAGATTTCATTTTCCTGGATTAAGCTGCAAACTCCAGTTAATCAAGATCTTTTTGGATCTTGTCTCTGTGATCCAGAATGTTAGCCATTCTACCCAATTTGGTGTCATCTGCAGATCTGATAAGTGTACCACACCTGCCTTTATCTGGGTTATTGATAAGAATGTTTAACAACACTGGGCCAAGCATAGATTCGTAGGGCATTTCACTGGTTACTTCTGTCAAAGGTGACATTGAATGTTTTGCATGACTCCATATGTATAATGCCTTCTCAATGGGTAGGGGAGGAGATGGAGGGAGGGAGAGAATTTGGAACTGAAAAAAAATATAAATTTAGATGAAAAAAATTGATATTGAACCATATATTCATGAATGTGTTCAACCATCTTGTGCTTTGTCTTTCTTTTTTTTTCTTTTTGGAGGGGAGAAGGTAGGGCAATTGGGGTTAAGTGACTCATCCAAGGTCACACAGCTAGTTTTTGTGTTGAGTGTCTGAGGCCGCATTTGAACTCAGGACCTCCTGACTCCAGGGCCAGTGCTCTATTCACTGCACCACCTAGTTGCTCCCATCTTGTGCTTTGTATAGCCTACATCCCTCCATCTTTTTCCCAGTAACATGGGATACTTTATAAAGTGCTTTGCTGAAATCTAGGCCCATTATATCTTTAGCATTGCCTCTAATGACTTAGTAATCTTGTCAAAAAAGAAAATAAGCTAAGTCTGGCTTGACTGGACCTGACAGGTTCTAATAAAGTTCCACTGGGTCTTTTTGCTTTCTGTTTCCTTTTCTAGATGTCTACCAACCACCTGTTTAAGAATACTCTAACTTTAATATGATGTTCTATAATTTTGCCAGGAATCAAAGTCAAGTACATAGGCTTGTAGTACAAAGCTTCTATCCCTTCCCTTTTTTGAAAATTGGTATAGCATTTCTCCTTCTTTAGTCCTGTGATATCCCTCCCATTTGGCATGATCTATTGAATATGCCTGTAAATGTCTTAGCAATCACCCTTGCCAATTTTTTCAGGAACCAAGGGTGTAGTCCATCTGGGTCAGGTGACTTGAATTCATCAAGGGCAGCTACTTACTTATCTTGGGTACCAACTCCCTATAACCCATTTTTTCTATCTTGTCTAGTTCAAAGGTCATTTTCATTGTTGGAGAAAACCAGCATTGTAATAACTGAGCAGCTCTTCTTTCCCTCTGTAGCCATTCATAACGATCATATCCATCCCTGAGTAGTGGTACCATCCTTTATTTGAACCTCCACTTCTGATTCAATCTAGATAGAAAATAAAAACCCTCCCATTTATTATCCTTGGCTTTCTTCACCACCCTCAACTCATTCTGAACTTTAGCATACTCAACAGTATTTTAAAAGGACCAGCCATAGTTGTCTACTCATCTTCTGTTTCCTACTCTTGATTTCATCTTCCATATAAATCTTATTTAAAGTTTTTGTTGGTTGGTGAGCTTCCTATGCATCCACTTGGTCTTTTTAGACAACTCCCCTTTTCCCTCATCAGAACTGTATCTTTTTATCTTCTTACGAGTTTCTTTGCCAGATGTAGAGGTACATGCCTGTATATGCCTGTACTGGAGCAAGCTAAGGCTAGTGGGTCACTTCAGTTTAAGAGCTTTGAGCTGTAGTAGGGCTAAAGTTGATCCAGTGTCTGTCCTAAGTCTGGCACTAATTTGGTGAGCTGCTAGGAGTGGAGAGCCACCACACTGCCTAGGGCAGAAGGTCAAACTGGACTAGGTTGGAAAACTGAAGCAGGTTAAAACCTGAAGCTTTATCAATACTAGCTTTACCAGTGCTAATCAGTACCAGACCTGTGAGTGGTTGCTACATTAAAAAAAATTCCTAACTTTCCTTCTTGAGCTGACTTCCTCTGAAGCATTTTAACCTAGGGGACCCTATCCATTTTTCCTCTGATATGCATTCTGGGCCACACTTTTTGGAAACTGAAATGTACCTAGGATAATTGTTAGATCTATGAAATACACCAAAGTAGAGGTGGCTTTTGCATGTGACAAGAGTCCTAAGTATAGAAAGAAGGCTTTTTGAAGCCTTATGAGACATAACCAGGGTAAAGAGACCGCTGGCCAGGAGCAAATGGCTTACCCATCCTTCCTAACTTGACAAAATTGGCCCCAGACATAAACATTGGCCCCAAACTACATGGATTTAGAGGTATTACATCCTCTCCTACCTCCCTAAGAGAGTAGTCCTCTCTCCCTTGAGGTGTTTTTTTGCTTTTTGGAGGGCAATTGGGGTTAAATGACTTGCCCAAGGTCACCCTTGAGATGTTTTGATGGAAAGTGACCCTATTGCAATTTCAGTGGTCATCAAATATAGAGCTCCAATGCTACAATTATGGCAGCTTCTCATCTCCATGTTGGAGATAATCCTCCTTTGCCATTCTCCTGTTCTTGAGTTGACAGTATGCTTTAGAGGCAGGGGTTGAGGTCTTTGCTTTGGTTGAGCAGTCCCAGATATAGGACCTAAATGGATTCAGGACAACTTAATGCCTCCAAAACAGTCATTGAGATAAGCTGAGTTAATTGAGTTGGCTAAACTTCTGGATAAAACAAGGCCTCCCTGTAAGGGGGAATCACACAGCTTCTCCAACCCTGTATCTTTTCTGGTAGGGTCAAATTTTTGATTCAAAGGTGGGATTCTTGCCTGTCCTGTGGGAATCACAGAGCCAATTCTCAGCTAATGCTACCTCTCCCAGGTGTTACTGAAGGACAGGGTAGCAGATTGGGAAGATCACTGGAAACCTGGCCTTCAGATCCCAGCTCTCATGTTTACCTCCACAAAGTTCTTTTTTTTCTTTTTGGAGGGGGGAGGGCAAGGCAATTGGGGTTAAGTGACTTGGCCAAGGTCAAGAGGCTAGTAAGTGTTAAGTGTCTGACGTCAGAACTGAGGTCTGAACTCAGGTCCTCCTGACTCCAGGGCCATGCTCTATTCACTACACCACCTAGCCTCCCCCTCAACCAAATTTTTTCTCCTTCCTGGTCCTCACTTTCTTCTTCCTTAGACCAGAAGACCCAGAAGGTGCCTTCCAGCTCCAAGATCCTATGAATCCTATGAGAATCCTAAAAATCACTAGAACTCTACACAGAACTGTATAAATTTCCTCAGACAGGTTTATGTTTCTATTAAAGGAGTTTTCACCTCATTTGATTGCCCGTTCGGTGGTTAGGAAGTTTCTTCTTGAGATGCTAAAAAGTCTTTTGCTATGGTTGACAAAAAAGTTCCTTAGCTTCCTTGAATAAAATTCAGGGGCATAAAAAAGTAGTAGGCCCAGTATTGTACCAAAATCTGCCTTCCTGAACTTCTCACCCATTGTTCTTCATTTTCTCCTGTGGGCTCAAGAAGAACATGTCTAATCCTTCTTCCAGTTGACAACCCTTCCCATTTTCCTTCTGGACAGTTGAGATCCATAGATTCAATCTCCCAATTGGAGAGGATCTTGCGAATTAATGACCTTAGAGATCCTCCTAGTTCAAGCTCATTCCTAGTGGGGAATCTGTCCATTCCTAAAGTAAATCAGCTTCATGTTACTGGAAGTTTTGAAGCAAGGACTACTCAGGGCTGGGGAACTGGGGCTTTTTAGGTCCTTGGGTATGGTCTTTTGACTAAGTCCAAGTTTTACAGAATAAATCCTTTTATTAAGGGGATTTGTTCTGTGAAGTTTGGATTCAGTCAAAGGGTTACACTTGAGGACCTAGAGGGCCACATGTGGCTTCAAAGCCACAGGGTCCCCACCACTGGACTAGAGGATCACACCTCAGACTAAGCCTATTCCCTTTTCCATATGCTAGTCATTCAGATACTTGAAGAGAACTATCATACCTTCCCTAAGCCTTTTCTTCTTGGGGCTAAGTAGTCTCACCTCCCCCTATCGCCGCCATAGTTTCTTCAAAAGGCTTTTTATACACCATGAATTAAAACGTGCTTCTTGAAAACCATTGATATAGTAAAAGCCTGACCCAATGTGGTTAGCTTAGAATTTGGGCATTTGTATTGTTCTCCAACACCAACATTGTTTAGAACAGTTGGTGTCAAACTCAGAAACTGGGGTCACTAAAGCATACATAAAGATCCTGGGGGACCACACGTTGACTTAGAAAACCTCAAATTAATGCTAAATAGATTTTTTGAACTATTATTTATTTTCTTAAATATTTCCCCATCACATTTTTATCTGGCATGCATCTTTGAATCTTTCGTGAGAAATGAACAATAAGAGGAAGATGTGGAGCGGGTTAACATGCCACTGTTCAGGAAGACTGGAACAGGTGCATGTGAAAATTGCTTTTCTTTTCTTAAAGGGCAGGCATGGCCTGAAGTCCCTGCTGCACCAGGGAGCCGGACTGACATCTGCTATGTGGAGAGCTGATATGAATGCTGGGATCAGCAGGATGCCTTGGCACTGGGGTCTCTGATAAGGGAATGTGCAAAGTCTCAGGAAAGATTCGTGGGTAATGTGATCTTCAGAAGAAGAGTGGTCTGTTAGCTAGGCCCTCGCAGATCAGAGGGTGCCAGGGACTTGGCACTGATAGGTATTTCTTGGCAATAGCTCCGCTTGAGCGTCTGCTTTGAGGGGAAAAACCAGTACCAGCTCCAATGACTCTGTGGCACTGGCCTATTGTTATCTCTTGTTTTGTTTGGTTTTTGTTTTGTTGTTGTTGTTTTCAAGGCAACTAGGGTTGACTCCCCCAGGGTTGCACAACCAGTAAATGTCTGAGGTAGGATTTGAACCTAGGTCCTCCTGACTCCCTGGCTGGTGCATTGCCCACTGCACCGCCACCTAGTGGCCCCTGTCGTTACTCTCTTGAACCAGCTCCCCAATTATTTCCCCCTTTGACATCTTTCTCTCCCCAGTTCTGAGACATGAATCCATCATCATAAAACATTACCCCACTCATACACTCTAAACTTAACACTAACATTCCATAAAAAAAACAAAAAAACCAAAACCCAGTTCAATGTTGACCTTGACTCTTCACATTGAAACTGTAGTGGAAAGAGCTTTTCAGTTGTTTTTCAGTCATGTTTGACTCTTCATGACCCTTTTGGGTTTTCTTGGCAGAGACACTGGAGTGCTTTACCACTTCCTTCTCTAGCTCATTGGACAGATGAAGAAACTGAGGCAAGCAGGCTTAAGTGACTTGCCTAGGGTCACACAGTAACCTAGGGACTAGTCAGTGTTTGAGGCCAGATTTGAATTCAGGAACATGAGTCTTCATGACTCTAGGTCTGGCACTCTTCCACTGTGCCACCTAGCATCTCAGTGCAAAGAACATAGCATTTGGAATCAGAAGACCTAGCTTTGAGTCCTGGCTTTGTCACTTGCTACCTGTGGGTTCTTGGGTAAGTCCCTTCCCCCTCTCTGTGCCTCAGTTTTCCCCTCTGTCAAAGGAAGGGGGTAGACTAGATGGTCTCTAAGGCCTTCCAGCTCTGAATCTTATGATCACAGGTTATCTCAAGTGTAGGGTTAGCAACTGCTAACTCTCTGGCCAAATTGATGAAGGAAAGTGTGAGAATTCTAACCCTCTAAGTGAGAAGATGAGTCCCCCGAAGCACTGTGCTTTCAGAACTCTATTTTCAAAGGTGGAAATTGTCCCAGAGGTAGAGGATGGTGTGTTGGGCCATCAGAAAGGAGAGTAAAAGTAGGAAAATGATACTAGATAATAACTAAAATCGGCCCGAATATGCTGGAAGATATAAACTATATATCTGAGAATGGTGGGGCAGACAGGCCTGTTCTTTGCTCAGACAGGAAAGGAAACAGGATGGGGCAGGTAGGCAAATACTTAGTCTGGAAGAAGCTGAGAGAAGCAGAACACACACTTGTCCACTCCTAGGCAACTTCCAAGAAGAAACCTCAAGTTTGCTAGAATTCTTAGCCTTTTTTTGGGCCCTGGACCCCTGGTGAAGCCTAGGGACTACTTCTTAGAATACTGCTTGTAAGTGCATAAAGTAAAATACATACAGTAAATACTCTATACACTATGCAATAGTGTATATAGTTTTTGAAATATTTAAAAAACCAAGTTCCTGGAGCCCAGGTTAAGAACTCTTGCTCTGGGCACGCAAGCCATAGTTAGACCAACTCATGGCTTTTTCTTCCCACAGGAGTCACCATGAACCATTGCTTTCTGACCAGCCCTGTTCCTATCCTAAGCCAAGCTCCATTATGTTTGTATACCCCAATTTGTTCCATACATACAGGTCAGGTTCTTTCCCTCTTTCTTTGATTTCTTTGGGGGTATAGGTCTAGCAGCCAGATGCACAGTTCAGGAACTTTTGGGATACAGTTCCAAAATACCTTCCAGAGATGGCAGGAGCAAGTCACAGCTCTGCTAATAATGCATTAGTGTGCCCATTTTCCCCACAATCTTTCCAAATCTGTAGTTTTCCTTTTTTTTTGTCATTTTTGACAATGATGGGTGTGAGGTGGAACCTGAGAGTTGACTTCATTTGCATTTCTCCACTTATGATTTGGAGAATTTTTTCATCTGGCTATTGATAGCTTAGATTTTCTCCTTTGAAAACTGCTTGTTCATACCCTTTGACCCTGTATCTTACTGGATAACAAACAATTAATTTATAAGTGACCTTTGGGTTCTCTGTAAATTAGGAATTATCTGTATAGAATAAGATCAATTCTAAACCTCAGGGAGCTTGCCAGCTAACAAAGACAGAAAGACTAATAGAACAGTCTCCCTCCTTCCCAAAAATTCATCATTCTTTGATCAGCTAGTGCTGAGTTGCTCTGCAGGACCCAAGAAGACAGATACGTGATTTCCACTAAATCAGGGGACATGTTAGGACAGAGGTAGGACTTGGCTATATTTGTGAGTGGGTTTTCCATTAGCCAACAGAAAAGACTGGCTCTTGAGGGCCAGCTCTGAATAGAGCAAGACAAGTACATTTAGACTAGAAATGTCCATCAAAATGACCCTCAGCATCCTGCCATCAGAAGGCTCAACTTCCAAAGCCACAAGTCAGATAATGGCTCCCATTTCTCTAGTGCTTTAAGATTTGAGAAGCACTTTCCTTATACCAACTTACTAAGGCTTATTAGTTCCATTTTATAAATGGGAAAGCTAAGGCTCAGAGAAATTCCCTGACTTGTCTGGGAGCACAAGGCTAGCAAGAAGCAGAACAAAGATTCAAACCCATCTCTCTTTCCTGACTACTGGGCCAACACTCTTTGCATCATGCTACAATGCCTGTCTTACAAATGTAACTTTCAGGGGTGGCTAGGTGGCGCAGTGAATAGAGCACTGGCTCTGGAGTCAGGAGGACCTGAGTTCAAATCTGGCCTCAGACACTTAACATAAAACTAGCCATGTGACCTTGGCCAAGTCACTTAACCCCAACTGCCCTCCAAAAAGCAGGAAAAAAAAGAAAAGAAAGAAAAAGAAAAAAATAGAAATGTAACTTTCCATAGTTACCCAACACGTGGAGGCCAGGGGAGCCTTGGCTGTGAGAGGTCAGGGTCATAGACCAAGTGTGGGCTCCTTCCTGTGTACATGCTTGAGTCCTAGCCATCTTGGTGGGAGGTGAGGGTGGAGGTATTTGGGTAAAGTACAGTATGACCTTGACCTTATCTCATGGATATTTGGATCTGTCCCTACCGAAGAACCAAGGAATGGTATTCATACAATGGCCTGATGAGCAAAGAACTGGGAATTAAATCCCCCATCACTGATAGCATTCCAGATAGAATGACCTAGGCAGACCCAGTGACAACAGCCCAATAAGACAGATAAACAGAGCAAGAACAGGCTGTTCTGATTAGAACCAAAGTCTTGAGGTGAAGTATACTTTGTTTTTAAGGGTACATAGTGACTGCATTCCATCTTTTTTTTTTTAACAAAAATGTTTCTTGTCCATCTCATGGAATCAGTGTGAAACCTAAGGGACTGACCTTCTCACACTTTATCTCTCCTTGATCTAGACTCAAATCCAGCTTCCTTGGACTTATTTCTTTTCTGACCTTAGCTAGAGAAAGAAGATGGTATGGTATAGTGGCAAGAATGGCAGACTGGGTGTCAGGAATCTAGTTTCTAGTCCTGTTTCTAACATAGCTTCATTGTGTGACCCTGGGTAAATCCTTTCCCCTTGCTGGACCTCAGTTTCTTCATCTGTAAAAAGAGGGGGCTGGAATAGATTGACCCACAATAAGATGCTTCTTACTCTAAAATGTTATGATTCTGTAAGTGACCAGTTGAGACAGTGACTGACTATTGGCAATTTCTATAGGAGGTAGGAGGGGCAAGGATAGCAAGGAATCCTCACTTAGTAGCTGGTAGAGTTTCTTTTTATTTATTTTATTTTATTTTTTTGCTTTTTGGAGGGCAGTTGGGGTTAAGTGACTTGCCCAAGGTCACGTGGCTAGTTTTTGTGTTAAATGTCTGAGGCTTGATTTGAACTCAGTTCCTCCTGACTCCAGGACTGGTGCTCTATTCACTGCACCACCTAGCTGCCCCATAGCTGGTGGAGTTTCCTTCATCTTTGCCCTTTTCAAGTGGAGAATAAGAGGATAGCAGCATTTATGTAGCCAAACTTAGAAATTGTTCCTCCCTGTTTGTAACAATACAAGATGGTTTTGGGGAAATCACAAAACTCTTCTCACAAGTGTCAAAACTAAGGGTGAAAGTTTCCTTCTTTGCTGCCTGAACAACTAATAGCAAGAATGTGGAGTTCCCTCAGAGCTACCCATATGTCAGGATGAATAGGACACATTCTAATGGAGGAAGGTAGGTAAGCAAAAATATCAGAATTCCTTCCTGGCAATCAGGGTGAAGTGACTTGCCCATGGCCACACAACTAGTAAGTGAGGCCAGAATTGAACTCAAGTTCTCTTAACTTCATGGGGCCATGTTCTATCCACTGTACCACTGAGCCGCCCCAATAAAAATATCAGAATGACCACACTAGGTCAGACCCACAGTCCACTCAAGCACAACATTAGGCACATAGAATATTTACTAGGTTTAATAAAGTCTTCACTTACTCTGCTGACAATCTTGTCTCATAGTTTCTTGAAAAAATTAAGACCATTCACCAAGAGTTCTCTTATCTTTCCTCCTCATCACACATCATTTAGATACCTATCCCTTCTATCTCTTCCTTCATTCCAGTCTCTCATGAAGACGTGGGCCTTCTCCTTGCCATGGCAAACCCCTAAATCCCTCTACATGCATCCCCGATCTCAGCTTATCCTGTCTTCTCCAGCATATTGTCCCTTCGATCCTTCCCACTCTGTCTAAACTTCAATTTCCCCTATTCTACAGGCTTCTTCCCCACAGTCTACAAATACATCTATGTCTTCTCTATCCTTAAAAAAACCCCAAACCAGAAACAAACCACTTAATCTGAACATCTCTGTTAGCTATTACCCTTTATCTTGAGTTCTTTTAGAAAGCCATATGTAATCAGTACATCCATTTCCTTTCCTCTCATTGGATTCTAAATCCTCTGCTATCTCTTCCAACCTCATCATTCAACTGAAATCAGCCTTTCCAAAGTCACCAATCATCTTTTAGTAGCTAAATCAAATGGTCTTTTCTAAATCTTCATTCATCTTGACCTTTCTGCAGCCTTTGATCACATCAATAGCCTCCTGAATACTTTCTCCTCTATAGCTTTTTGTGATGCTGCTCCTAGTTCTCCTATTTCTCTGACCACTCCTTCTTGGTATCGTTTAATAGCTCTTCATCTAGGACATCCCTATACTAACCATGGGCATTTCCGACATCTCTGTCCTGAGCCCTCTTTTCTTTTCCCTCTATACTATTCTGTTAGGTGATCTCATCAGTTACCATGGATTTGATGATCATATCTATACAGATATCTATCCCACATCTCTATACATCTAGCCCTAACCTCCCTCCTGAGCTCCAGTCTCAGATCACGAACTACCTTGAACTGGATGTTCCATAGGCATCTCAAACTCAACATGGCCAAAATAGAACTCATCTTTTCCCCAAGTCCTGTCCCCTTCTAAATTTCCCTCTTACTCTTGCTCTTACTCTAGTTGTCCAGTCCATTACCAAGTCTTGTCAGTTCTTCCTTCACAACAAAATTCCTTTCTCTCCATTCTCATAGTCATGACCCTGGAGCCAACCCTTATTACCTCATTATAATATAATAGTATGATATCTTATCATATTTATAATATTATTCTATTATTGACTATTATAGTCACCTTTTGGTTGGTCTCTGTGTCTCCAGGCTCTTCCCTCTCCAATCCTCCCTCCACTCAGCTGCCGAAGGGATCTTCCTAAAGTGCAGGTCTAACCATGTTGCCCTCCTACTCAGTAAACTCCAGTGGCTCTCTCCCACCTCCAGGATCAAATAGCAAATGCTCTATTTGACTTTTAAAGCCCCTCATAATCTGTCCCCTTCCTCCTTTTCCAGCCTCCATGAGCTGGCAGCACTTGCTTTCTTGTCATTCCTCACCTATGATATTCCTACTCTCATCTCTAGGCTCTTTCAATGACTGTCCTCCATGTCTGGAATGCTCTCTCTCCTCACTTCTACATACTGGCTTCCTTAGCTTCCTTCAAGACTCAGTTCAATTTTTACTGAACTGTCAAGAACACCTGCATTCATCTATTTATTCACCAGACATTCATTATCTACTATGTGTAGAGCATCACGCTAGATATTAGGAGATGTGAAAAATGGAGATAAAACACGGGCCCTGCCCTCATGGAGCTTACAATCTAGGAGGGAAATGATATACAAACACAAATAGCTGTAATATACAATAATAGCAATAACAATTCCAACTCATATTTCTGTAGGATTTTATGAAGCATTTTCTCCAAAGCAGCCCTATGAGTTCTGTCTCATAACCAGGCTCAGATAAGTGTCTTGTCCAAGGTCACATAAATGTCACATCTAGGACTCAAGTTTAGGTCTCCTTACTTTAAGGTCAAGGCTATTTCTACTCCACATTTACAATATCGTAGAGTTGAAAAATAAAGTGTTGTATGAAATAAAAGGCGAAATATCAAGGCGTCATGGATACATAAAATTAAAGTAATAGTTGTTGTTGAGTTGTTCCAGTCATGTCTGACTCTTCATGATCCCATTTGGGGTTTTCTTAGCAAAGATACTGGAGTGTTCTGGCATTTCCTTCTCCAGCTCATTTTACAGGATGAGGAACAGAGGCAGAGAGGGTTAAAGAACTTGCCCAGGGTCACATAGCTAGTAAGTGTCTGAGGTCAAATTTGAACTCAGTTCTTCCTGACTTCAGGCCAGGTATCCTATCTACCCTGCCACCCAATAGTAGGGACAGGTATTATTAGCCTTGTTTAACAATTAAGAAAGCTGAAACTCAGAGATAAAATATGCATAATCCCTTGAACTGACTTGTCTCCAAAAGGGAATATTACTAAAGAGGCATGAGGGGCTCTAAAACTTGAAATTCTGCTGTTGCAATTTTATCAATCACAGGAGGAAGAAAAGGAGGAGACATCTAAAGAGCCAAATGTGGACACAGAGGGAGCTCTCTGGATGAGTTCCAATTTTAAAAGGATCTGTGCAAAAGACTGGACTTAAGACATGTAACAAAAAAAATGTTTGAAAAGTGGCATGGGTCTATATGACTATTTCCAGGAAGGCAGATTTTGGTTTTATATAAGGAAGAACTTACAAAATTAGTGCTATTCAACAATGGAATCAGGTGATTCTGTAGGTAGTATCTCTCCATCATTTAGAATATTCAGTTAGATACTGGTCAGATGCTATAGGAGGGATTCCTGTAGGAGGCAGAAGGCTGGACTAGATGACCTCTGAGGTTTCTTCCAAATCCAATATTGGAATATTATTTGATTCTCAGTCAATTCCTTTAATACATAATGGCTTCATGCAGTAAAAGTGTGCTATAACTTAGATGATGTCTGACCATCCTACGGCACCAAACAAGGCTTCTATGTTGGAATTGGACATCGCTTCTTTCCCACCCAGAAGTTGTGAGTTTTTAAACAATGCATGCTGCCTGCCTAGGTGGGTATTGCATCATGGGACCTGCCAGAGAATGTCAGGTGTAATTGCCAGTGAAAGCAAAGTAGAGCCACAGGCACTTCTGGACACTCTTCAATACAGTCTTCAAAATCAAAATGGACTGAACACATGGCTGGTTTTTGGTGCCCTCAGTGAGGTGCTCAGTACTTTGCATAAAGGAAGTGCATAATAAATGCTTGTTTAATAAAGTGATCCTGGGTCTAGAGCTAGAAGAGAGGTGAGGCCATTAGTCTAGCTCCTTCCTATGACACATGAGGAAAATGGAGGCCCTGGGAAGTTAAATGCCTTGCCTAATACCCCAAAGGTAGAAGCAGAATTCGAACCCAGCTCCTTCACCTCTAAAACCAGCACCACTTCCCGCTGTACAGGGTGATGTGATGATAGTTCCATTGTTGACTTCCCCGGGTCAGACTACATTGTACTTAAATAAAGATAGCAGCTCTTTCTATAGTACCCTAAATTTGGCAAGATACTTTGTATACACTGTCCTGTTTGAGTTGCACAGACCTGAGGTGGGCACTGTATGCATTGTAAGCCCTTCTTTTTCAAGACGGGGAAGCCTGAGTTCAGAGGGGTTTCTAGGGTCACAGAGCTAGTAAGTGTTGGTAATGAGATTCGAACTCCTGTCTTCCTAACTCCAAATGGCACCTTAGCCATTATGCCAGTTAGCTATCTCATGTTTTGGGAAGGAGAAACTGAAATGCTTTAAGGGGAGAGTCACTAGAATAGTGAAGGAATCTGTGACTAGATATACCACATGAGGACAACTGAAGGAACTTGGGATATTTATTCTGTAGAAGAGAATGCTGGAAAGAAGGTAGGAGGAAGACAGGCATGATTGAGTTCAATTTAATAAACACTTTTTTTGTTTGCTTTTTAGTTGTTCAGTCTTTCAGTCATGTCTGACTCTCTGAGACCCCATTTGGGGTTTTCTTGGCAAAGATACTGGAGAGCCTTGACATTTCCTTCTCCAGCTCATTTTACAGATGAAGAAAGTGAGGCAAGCAGGGTGAAGTGACTTGCCCAGGGTCACACAGCTAGTAAGTGTCTGAGGCCAGATTTGAACTCAGGGCTTCCTGACTCTGGGCCCAGTGCTCTATTTCCAAATATTTGAAGAGCTCTATCAGATTTTCCCATTCTCAGATTGAAAGGGTCCTCTGACCTCTGGGATAAGTCTAACCAAGGGAACAGGGAAAGGGAAAACAAACCATTTAACTTTTCTGATTCCCAGTTGCCTTATTTGAAAAATGGGTCTTGATCAAGTGATCAAAGGTAAGATACTTGACAACTGCTAAAATGTTATGCAGATGTCTTCCTTTTTTGGAGTGGCAGCATGGGCCAGTTGAAAGAGAGATGGCCTTGGAGTCGGGAGAAGACTCTGATCATATCCCAGCTCTGACCTTTATTTGATTACCATGGGTAAGTCAACCTATGTGAGCCTCAGGTTCCTCATCTATATACAGCTGATGAGCTCTTAGCCCCATGTTTCTTGTTGGCCTTGTCCATAAAGATTCGGAGAAAGCTGAAGGCGAGTATACCCACAAAGCTTTAGCTGCCAAGACACACAGAAAGAGTCAGAGAGCTAAAGGGTGGGGAAGTTGGGATAGAAATGACCTAGCACAGGGGTGGGGAACCTGTGACCTCAAGACCATGTGTGGTCTTCTAGGTCCGTGGCTGCAGCCTTTTGACTGAGTCCAAGTTGTACAGAACAAATCCTTTTATGAAGGATATTTGTTCTGTGAACTTTGGATTTAGTCAGAGGGCTGCACTTGAGGACCTAGAGGGCCACATGTAGCCTCAAGACCGCAGGTTTCCCACCCCAGACCTAGGACAAGACTAATAAGAATTTAGGAAGGATGAAAGATAGAGAAAGAAGTTGTCTGGGTGCCTTCTCCATTGCCCTCCAGTACCTAGGACTGAAAGACCTCTGCTGGTCATACCTGGGGGGAGACCTGAATCCCCTATACTTACTGGTAAAAGGAAAGGTGGAGCAGAACAGCAGAATGGGGTCTGGGGAGGACTTACCCAGAATGCCTTGGCGGTTGGGCAGGAGCTAAGTAGCTAACCTTGTCTACTGTCTGCAGCAACAGGAGGAAAAGATCTCTATTTTAGCTTCTAAACTATTTGCCCTTCAAACTCCTAGATTTTCTTGGGGCTTCCTTACAGACCATGGGGACTTACTCATTTAAACCCTGGAACTACTTTTGGACTTGCACATAAGACTAAAAGGTTTGGGGCTGTCTGGAAGAACCTTGGGTGCCCAGTCAGTGAGGTGGTTCTTTGGATATATGGAGTAAACGTGACACAGCTTTCTCTTGGTTCTCCTTTCTTGGATAAATTCCTTCTCATTCTCTTTTGATGGGTTTTTTCTTCCTTTCTTTTCTTTCTGTGGTTACAGTTCTGCCGAATTGGTGTGATTCACTCCATTATGGCATGCTTCTGTGACAGAATTCCAGGGAAACAGAGGAAGGTGCCTTCCTCCCCCAGCCCATGGGTGGGGATGCCATGAGCCAAGATTGCTCTACACACAATACCCCTGCACTAAAAAGAGGAGGGTGGCCACTCTCCAAAGGGATGGAGCTAGAGAATGAGGGAGCCATAAAGAGATTAGTGCCTACATAGCCCCAGCTTTTTTAATTGAATATCAGATAACTGAACAGCACTGCCCTCTGGTGGTTGAATGTAAAATGAAAATAATGGTAGCATCCACCTTACAGGATTGCATGAAGATATAATTAGATAATGTCTAGTAGATGTTTTCCAAATGTTAAAGAGCCTTTCAGATGTTAGCTTTCGAAGGCCTGGTACTTGCTGACCTTGTGATCTGATGACGACTGTCCAAGCCCTTTGTTGTAGGCTTTCCAGGAGGGCCTAATGCTTGAGATTCTCTCCAGAGACACAGAACACAGGGAAATATGACACAGACAAAGAGACACGATGAAAGCTACCCAGGTAACCAGACTCCCCAGAGTGGCCTGCTCTGCCTCAGAGACTGCACCTGCCTCTTTGACTCTCCTTCTGACCACCTAGGAAGCTCTGTACCATGAAGGGCAGTTCAGAAAAAGCGACCCAGAAGTCTTGGCCAGGCTGTTTTAGACAGGCCTGCTTTAAGCATCTTGAGTGGATGAGGAAGGCGTGTCCTGGCTGGGCTTCCAGGCATGCCCTGCTGCCTTGCTAATTGTGGTAGCTGAAGGGGATCAGCCAGTCTTGTTTTCCTTGGTCCGGGAAAGAAGGACTAGGACCTGATATGAGAAAAAGCTTCCTAACAATTAGAGATATCTTCAAGTAGGATGAGCCCCTGTGGGAAGTGGTGGCTTCCCTGTCACTGGACCTCTTAGCACTAAGCCGCACCACCACTTGTTGGGTATGTCCTAGAGAGCTGGGAGGGGCCTCTGTGGGCCCTTTTGCCTTGGAGATCTTGTGATAAAAGGAAAGATACTATCCTGAATAAGACTGGAAGAGGGGAGCTTGAGATCAGAGTTTCTGCACCATTTGCTTCCTCTTGTCTCTGTATATCGTCCTCTAGACACTAGTCTACAGGACTGGAACGGTCCATTTGAGGCCTCCCAAGCAAATATAATTTGGGGCTCCCCTCATTGTTTTCTACAAGAACATATCCCAGACATGACTATTTGGTGATGTGAAGGGAGCCGGTGATCCTTTCTTTAGGGCTGGTGGCTTTTTTGTCTCTATGAATTTGCCCATTTCAAGACCACATCTCTAGTACCACTAGCACCAGTCACCCCTTGCTTCTAGCCATAATTCTGAAGCCTTATATGTTGATGGCATCTGGGAAATGACAGATTTTTACTGGGTGAACTCTAAGAACAAAATTTGTGAAGGATTCATTTCTCCTTTCAGTGATAACAATAATAATTGTAGGCAGTTGATATTGCTGCAAAAATCATAGTAAGGTCTGATGTTTATATGGCTTTTGAAACTTTTCAAAAGCATTTCATGCACACAATACATGATTGTTGAGGCACTCAGCAGCATTAGGGGGATACAGGCATTATCACTAGTATTTTTATTTTACAAATAAGGAAACTGAGGCTCAGAAAGGTGAAAGGTTATGATGTCCATTGCTAGTAAAGACTGGAGGCGGGATTTGTTTCTAGCTCTTCCTTTTTCCCAATCCAAGGTAGAAAGCAGCAAATAGAAAATACTGACTGAGGGGCAGCTGGGTGGTGCAGTGAGTAGAGTGCTGGCCCTGGAGTCAGAAGGACCTAAGTTCAGATCTGGCCTCAGACATTTAACACACACAAAAACCTAGCCATGTGACCTTGGGCAAGTTACTTAACCCCAATTGCCCTCCAAAAAAAAAAGAAAGAAAATACTGACTGTTTTTGGGCTAGACTTTGACTTATTTTTTCAGTTTAAACTTTTATCAGTACCTTTGCATAATTAGAACAGAAACCAGTGCAACATGACTAATGTGAAAATGTGATTAATAAGAATGGATGTGTAGAGCCATATATAAGATTGCATGCTGTCTTGGGGAGAGAGGGGGAGAAAATTTAAAACGAATGAAAGTGAATGCTGAAAACTAAAAATATATAAATAAATTGGGAAAAGATCCCCCCCCCAAAAAAAAACCAGAAGCCAGAAAAAGGACAGATAAAGCTTGATTGGGGAGGCTCAAAATTTCTCTTTTATGTTCATGTTTATTTTTGCTACCTTGTCATACACTGCCCTCTACAGTTTATATGGAGTTTTTGAATTGGTATAAATGAATTTGCTACGAGCCTTTCTAGTAATGTGCTTCACATTGCAAACAGACTTGAAGTTTTGGCATTTATCCCAAGACATATCTTAGAGGGGGCAGAGTCAAGATGGCAGAGTAGAAGCAGGAAAACTCCCTGCACTCCCCCCCATAACCACCTCAAATACCTATAAAATATGATTCTAAACAAACTTTAGGGCTATAGAACCCACAAAGTGACAGAGAAAAATGAGTCTCCCATAGAAGGCAGCCCGGCAGGCCAGCAGGAAGGGTCCATTGCAGTATGCTGGGAGTAGCACCCAGCCTTGAATGAGCCCATGGTTTTAGCGCCAGGGCAATCCTACGAGCCCTGGCTAGAGGGACTTCAGGAGAGTGGATCACCAGCAGCTGTGGTGGTTTCCAGAATTATCAACCCATAAATGCTAAAGACAAAGTGAAAGGCCAGTGTGGGTTTTGTGGGAACATGGGGTCTGAGAGTGTGGTCTGGCCTCTGCCTCCTTAGGGAGAAGCAGATGAGGCACAGTGCCTGCTGCCACCACATGGCTGCTTCAGAGCTCCTGGCCTGCAGATTGTATGGGGACCAAGCAACCATCCTGAGGGGTAATCACTCTTGTTTTAACCTGCTTGGATCTGGATCACTGTCTAGGGTGGAGGTCCTGGGGTACGTGACCAGGTGCCAGAGCCAGTGGAGGCTTCAGAGAGGGCAGCCAACTAATAGCTCCAGCAGCTGTGAAAACCCCGGCGATTTGGGACAAAGCTCTCCTCTCTGGAAGCAGAGTTCTACTATGGCAAAAAGCTCAAAAGTCAAGTAATTGAGTGGAAATATGAGCAAGCAAAGGAAGCAAAACAAGCATGCAACCCGACTCTAGATTCCTATTCTGGGGAGAAAAAAGGTCAAAGCATGGAAAAGGAGGAAGACAGAAAAGTCAGAACTCCTGTACCAAAAGCTTCCAAGAAAAATGTGAACTGGTTACAGGCCATAGAGAAGCTTAAGAAGGATTTTGAAAACCAAATAAGAGAAGTGGAGAAAAAATTAGGAAGAGAAATAAGAATGATACAAGAAAATCATGAAAAGAGAGTCAACAATCTGACTGATTGAAAATTGAAAATAACACCTTAAAAATAGACTAACTCAAATGGCAGAAGAGGCTCAAAAAGGCAATGAGGAGAAGAATGCCTTAAAAAACTGAATTTGCCAGATGGAAAAAGAATCTCAAAAGCTCACTGAAGAGAATCATTCCTTCAGAATTAGATTGGAGAAAATGGAAGCTAGTGACTTTATGAGAAATCAAGATACTATTAAATAGATCCAAACAAATGAAAAAATAGAAGGCAATGTGAAATATTTCATTGGGAAAACCACTGACCTGGAAAAGAGATCCAGGAGAGGTTATTTAAAAATTATTGGACTACCTGAAAACCATGATCAAAAAAAGAACCTAGAAATCATCCTTCAAGAAATTCTCAAGGAAAATTGCCCTGATATTTTAGAAACAGAGGGTAAAATAGAGGATGAAAGAATCCACCAATCACCTCTTGAAAAAGATCCCAAAAAGAGAACTCCTAGGAATATTATAGCCAGGTTCTGGAGTTCCCAAGCAGCCAAAAAGAAACAATTTGAATATTGTGGAAACACAATCAGGTTAACACAGGATATGACAGCTTCTACAATGAGGGATTGAAGGGTTTGGAATATGATATTCCAGTAGTCAAAGGAGCTGGGATTAAAACCAAGAATCACCTACCCAGCAAAACTGAGTATCATGTTGCAGGGGAAAATATTGTCATTCAGTGAAATAAAGGACTTTCAAGCATTCTTGATGAAAAAAGCCAGAGCTGAATAGAAAATTTGACATTCAGATACAAGAAGCAAGAGAAGCATGAGAAGGTAAACAGGGAAAAGAAATCATAAGGAACTTATCAAAGTTGAACTATTTACATTCCTGCATGGAAAAATGATAATTGTAAATTATAAAGCTTTTCTCAGTATGAGAATAGTTGAAGGGAACATAAACATATATATATATATATATACACACACACATATATATATATATATACACATATATATGTCTATATAGGAGAGTATATGGGCATATGAATACATATGAGAGTGTGTGTATATATGTGTACAGGTATACATAAACAGAGGTCACAGGACCAATTGAATAGGAAGGGATGATACTTAAAAGGTAAAATTGAGAGATGAGAGAGGAATATGAGAGGAGATAGGGAGAGACAGAATGGGGTAAATTATCTCATATAGAAGAGATAAGGAAAACTGTTACAATGGAGGGGAAGACCAGGAAGTCAAAAGGGAATGGGTCAATCTTACTCTCATTGAATTTGGCTTAGGGAGGGGATGACATATACACTAAATAGGGTATCTCACCCTATAGGAGAGTAGGAAAAAGGGGATGAGAGGGGGGATGATGGAGGGTAGGGCAGTTTGGGGTGGGGAGGGAAGTTGGAAGCACACACTTTTGAAAAGGGACAGGGTCAAAGTAGAGAATAGAACAAGTGGGGGGCAGGATAGGATGAAGGGAAATAGAGTCAGTTTTTCACAATATATCTACTATGGAAATTTTTTGCATAGCTACCCATGTACAACCTATATTGAACTGCCTATCTTCCCAGTAAGGGTGGGTGATGAGGGAGGAAGGGGAAGAATCTGGAATTCAAAGTTTTAAAATCAAATGTTTAAATATATATATATATACATATATAATTATTATTATTTTTAACATGCAACTGAGAAATACGATATACAGGCACTAGGGTATAGAGATCTGGGGTATAGAGATCTATCTTGCCCCACTGGAAAGTTGAAGGGAAGATGGGGGAGGATATAGGAGAGAGCAGATTGGGGGAGGGGATATACAGTGGGATTGCTGTTTTGGGGTGGTGGGTAGGGGAAAGACAGGGAGAAAATTTGTAACTCAAAATCTTGTGGAAATGATGTACACTAAAAATAAACATAAAATTTAATTTAAAAAAAGGAAAAAAAAGAAATAGAGACACAAAAAAAAGACATATCTTAGTTATGGTGGAGGTTACTTTTGTGAGCTATATCTTGATGGACCTTCCTGTATCCAGACTCTCCCCCTCTAATTCATCTTTTGCACAGTTGACTATTTGATATTTCTAAGATCTGACCATGTCACTACCTTGCTCAGCAAGCTTCAGTGGCTCCTCAGTACCTCTATGATAAAAAAGCTCCTTCATTTGTCATTTAAAACCCTGTATTATTTGGCTCCAATCTGGTTCTCAAGGCATGTATTACCATGAAACTCTTCTTCATGCATTCTATGTCAGATAAACAGATTTGCCTGCTAGTTCTCATATGCAATATTTTATTTCCCACCTCCTTTCCTTTGTATAGGCTGAGCCCATGCCTGGAATGCTCTCCTTCACTGCCACCTTGTGGAATTCCTAGCTCCCTTCAGGGCTTGGTGCCAATGCTTTTACTCTCACTTATTAGTGCTTTGTATTAATTTTGTATTTATTTTATACTTATTTGTGTGTTGTTGTTTCCTTCCAGTAGTCTATAAGCTCCTTTTACACAGGGACCATTTTTTTTCTTTTTTTTTTTTTTGGAGGGCAATTGGGGTTAAGTAACTTGCCCAAGGTCACACAGCTAGGTATTGTTTGTATGTGCGTTAAGTGTCTGAGGCCGGATCCAAACCCAGGTCCTTCTGACTCCAGGGCCAACGCTCTACTCACTGTGCCACCTAGCCGCCCCGACAGGGACCATTTTTATATTTATTGTTGCTCCCCCAGTGCAATGGGGCTCAATGTCTGACCCCTATGTAGCAGGTAATTAAGAAATCTGTCTTGAAATACTATCTAAAATGGGGGAGGGGGAATTGGTGAGCTAGGAGATTTCTAAGGCCTGGTCCATGTTTTGAATTTGCTGATTCATAATTTGGCCCCTATTACATTTGTGTGGAAAGGGCTGTGTAGAAAACCCACTTTCATCACTTAGACTGTTATTTTGGAGGCCAAATGTTCTGCCCCTTCTCCTTGTACCTGGCCTATTCGGGGCATGCATGCATGGCCATCTGACTGGCCTATTATTGACTTGTTGGTAAAGGCAGGGGAGAGAAGGGGAAGAGACAGTGAAGAAGCAGGCGACCTCTCCCCATTTCTCTCCTTCCTTATTGTGCTGCCATCCTCATCCTCTTATTCTTCTTCCTCAATTTTGAAAAGCAAGATGGAGGAGTAGACATTTTCTCTGGTTCCCAGGACCTCTCAAACCTCTCCAAAACAGGATTCCTGAGCCAAGGATAGAAACTTCAGCTGTCTCCATAGGATGTTAAGAGCTCCAAAGAAGGCAAAACCCCTGCCAACTCACACACTTCTCTCCCTCCATAGTACTTAAGGCTTGGGACGTCTTTGTGCAGCTCAGCCTCCCCTAGACCTACTTCATGAGCAAGTCAAGGAGAACAAGGTTTGCAAAGGGATGTTCTGTGACGTACAGAGTCCAAGTATTGTTATGAACAGTCTACAGAGGAGCAAACTGAACCATGGAGACATTAAGTTTGAGAAGCATTATAGCATAGTGACTGGAGAGCTGGCTTTGGAGATGGAAAGATGTGGATTTGAATCTTACCTTAGAACATTCCCAGCTGTGCCACCCTCGGCAAGTCAGCTTACCTCTCTGGACCTCAGTGTCCTCATCTGTAAAATGAGGGGGTTGGACTTGATGGCTCTTCCAGCTCTAAATCTATGACCCTATGATACATCATCTTCCTTCAAAATGCATTTCGAGCTATGGGGGTAGGGAGGGGAATGACTCAGAGTTCCAGGAGGATTGGTCTACATATTTCTCACTAATGCATCCAGAAAATTCTCTGCCATTTCCTCCGAATATTCTTTTTTTCCTCTTATGAAGCTCATACATATTTCCATACTACTTTCTCTGTAGCTTCCTTGCTGTCAGCTTTAGAACTCAGCTCCCTCTCTCCCCATTCCCCTCCCCTGAACCCACCTCTACTCCCTCACATCATTCATCACTATTCAAGGTGATCATGCTTGTGACACCCTGACTTCACAGGTCCTCAACTTCTTTGGCTCAATAAATCAGTCAATAAACATTTATTAACCACCTCCTATGTGCCAGGCAGTATGCTAAGTGCCAGGGATACAAAAAGCGGCAAAAGACAGTTCCTGCCCTCAAGGAGTTTACAGTCTAATGGAGAAGACAACAAGCAAACAAATATATAGAAACAAGCTCTGTGGAATAATCTGGGGAGGATGTGGGAAGGAATGGGATCCCTTGAATTGGTAGAAGGCTTAGTTTTGGTACTGAGTAAGATGACCTCGGGGCGGCTAGGTGGTGCAGTGAATAGAGCACTAGCCCTGGAGTCAGGAAGACCTGAGTTCAAATCTGGCCTCAGACACTTAACACAAAACTAGCCATGTGATCTTGAACAAGTCACTTAACCCCAATTGCCCTCCAAAAAGCAAAAAAAAGATGACCTCATCATGTGAGACAGGGTGAGGAGGAGATACTGGTAGAAGGCATCTGAATGATAAGAGAGGCGGAAGAGGGAAGAAGGCAGAACTCATGGAAGAATGGCCTCCATGTTTTTCCTATAAAATATGAGGCAAAGTTCTCAGGTGAGAGACAAAGGGGAAAGGGGACCATGGCAGGTTTGAGGAGGGATGAAAAGGTTTGGAAGAGCTGATGTGGATAGCAGGCTAGTGAGCTGATAAGCCAGGTAAAGAAGGAATTGCCCAGCAGCAGTGATGATCCAACTATGTCCATCTGCATCCAGTTTAGCTACACCCTACTATGAATACCCAGACATCTCCCTGTATGGTCCCACCTCCAAGATCCCAGACTCTGGGATTTGCTCACTGACCCCATCCAGTTGAGCCTTCACCTGTCTGCTATCCTTTCATTAAATTATTCTTTAAAAACAAAGGACCAAGAACAACAACAAGAAGAACTTTGATCAACTCCTAAAAGCGGTTCTGGGACCCTCTCCCATCCTTTCATTCCGGTTCTTCCTGATACTCTGGGTTCACTTACCTCTTTTCTAGGCTCAACTTCGTCTGGTCAGCCTCATTAGGAGTTCATTAACCAGCAGCCTACAATCTCTTTGCCCCCTTCTTGACCTTCCACCACAGCTGCCCTGCTAATTGTCAATCCAAGGTGCCTTCCACTATGTGATTTCTCTGCTTCTGTTCCAAAGCTGCTGAATGTTGCTGGACAAAGTCTAAAAATTGTGTTGAAAACACCCACCAGAGATTCAGGTGTGCCCTGTTGCTCAGCAATGTTTCTATTCAACATTTATTGATTCTTTATATCATTCTGTACCATCACTGCTCCCACCTTCTTCCCTGTTTCCTCAAGCAGTCAACCCCACTCTACCACCTCCACTTAAAGCAGATAAGTCATCCCCTATGTCACTGAGATCTAGGCTGTCCAGTTTGGACTCCTCCTTCATGGGCAACTAGGTGACTCAGTGACTAGAGCATGAGACTTAGAATAAGGAAGACCTGAATTTAAATGTGGCCTTGGACACTTGCTGTATTACCTTGGGCAAGTCACTTTACCACTGTCTCAGTTTACCCATCTGTAAAATGGGCATAATAATAGAACTCATGAGGTAATATTTCACACTTAACACAGTGCATGGCACATAGTAGGTACTATATCAATGTTATCTATTATGATAATCCAACTTTTTAACTGAAACTCCTTTGTCAAAGGTCAATGACCTCCTCATTGTCAAATCCTTAACTCAAGCCTTAACTCGGACCTTTATGATATTTTTGGATATTTTGGATATTATCTCCTCTCAACTTTCAGTATACCACATTCTCTTGTATCCCCCTATTCTTCTCTCTCTCTCTCTCTCTCTCTCTCTCTCTCTCTCTCTCTCTTTCTCCCTCTCTCTCTCTCTCCCCCCCCCCCCTCTGTTCACTCACATCCCACCCTCATCATTTCTTTCCCCAGTTTCTTGATGTTTTGGCTCCTCTGAGATCTGTCCTCATGGCTTTTCTCTCTTTATAATCTCTCATTTAGAAAGTAAGGTGTTTACTCTCACAAGTTTCACCTGTTCCCTATCTGTGGAGAGTTGGTACACCTAAATGTTTAACCTTTATCCTGTCTTTTGAGTTGGAGATCGTCCTTTCCAGCTACCTACTTCATATCTCTACCTGCCTGTCAAATGGTTTCTCAAATTCAGCAAGTCCCAAATTGAATTTTTACCACCCTCCATTTCCAAACTCATTCCTCCTGTCAATAGCACCATCATTCACTTCCTGTCCCACAATGGAGACCTTGCTATTGTCCCTTACTCTTCCCTCTCATTATCTCTTTGTGCCCAATCGGGCCAATTGTAGTTGATTCTTCCTTTGTCTTGTCTCTTGTTGATTGGGATAGTATGATGATTTTGTGTTGAATAGTCAAGAAGGCTCGAGGTGAAATTCTGCCTCTGACATTCCCTAGTTGAATAAAGTTGGGAAAATCACCTGGGTCACATTCGCCTGATCTGTAAAGTGGGGATAATAATATCCATAGTGCCTACCTCCAAGGGTTGTTTCAAGGCTCAAATGTAATATAAATAATGTGTGGAAAACATTTTGTGAGCCTTAACGCATCGTAGCAATGTCAGGGCAATTATTACCCACCCTCCTATCCATTTTCACTGTCACCACCCTGGCAGGCCTTCCTTTCTACCTGCCTGATCAGCTGTGAGAGTCTTCCAAGCTCTCCATCCTCTTGGGTCTGTCATACTGTTTTGAGGCTGGTTCCCCACATGCTCAAACATTATTGTGCAACTCTACGGCTTAAAGCTCTCCATTGGCTCCCTGTTATCCTTGCTCTGGTACTAGCTGGGTGACCCTGGGCAAATCAACAGCTCTAAGCCTATTCCCCCCCTCCCCCAGAATGGAGACGATAGTGCTTGCAGATCTCTGAGGGTTATTGTGAGGAGCTGAAAATGTAAATGTGAGCTATTATTATTATTAGTCAATAAATCAATCCAAAATATTTATTAGGAACTTCCTCTGTGTCAGTTAAAATTGAAATTCCTTAGGTTGGCATTCAAGGTCCTCACCAGTCCAGTGCTAGCATTGCTTTCCATTCTCCCCTTATACTACTTCCCTCCAGATGCTCCCTACTCCAAACTGGACTATTTGTTAATCTCCTGTAAATGTTCTGCCCACCCTCATGCCAAACCTTTTTCCCTAACATCTCCTTTGTCTATTAACAGACCCAACTTAAGTGCTGTCTCCTCTAGGAAATGTCTTTGCTCCCCACTATCTTTAAAAGATTGTGGACAGTGGCTCACACCTGCCAGTTCTTCCAGAGCCCAAAGATATCGTTCATTGGGTCCAGGTCACTTGAGCTCACCAAGGACAGCTAAGTGATCTCCAATCTCCTCACTTGGTATCAATTCCCTAGTAATCATTTTTGCTCTGTCCTTTCTAGTCCAAAGGTCATTCTCCTTGGCAGAGAAAATAGAAGCAAAAAATGTATATAGCAGAAGCAAAATAAAGACTTTAAATACCAGGCTGTTTGTATCTCACCTTTGAGGGAATGGGGAGTCTTTGACATGATGAAGTGATAGGGTCAGACGCAGGCCATAGGACGGTTATTTTTGGCAGCTCTGTGGAGGATGGATTGAAGTGTGGGGCTCAAATTAGAAGGCAATCAGAATGGTCCTGGTGAAATGTGATGGAAGTGTTGGGAGTGTAGAGTAATTCTAGAAGGAGAATCAATAAGATCTGGCCATTGATTGGATCTGAGAGATGATGGACAGGTCACAATCAAGGATGAATCTGAACTTGAGAAGTATGGTGGCACCCTTGAGAGAAACAGGGGAGTCTGGTGGAGAGATGGGTTTAGGGAAAAGATCATGCATTCTCTTTTGGACATGTTGAGTTTGACATGATTATGGGACGTCTGGCAGCAGTATACAGTTGGCAGCTAACAATGTGGAACTGTAGTTGGAGAAAGAGTTTGTACTTTATATAGGTATCTGGGATAGCATAATACCTCTTCTAAGCCACCTTAGATGTAGGTCTTAGCACAATGAAGATACTTGGGACCCTTTGCTTCCAGGGACTCATCATGTGTAGAATGTCTCTTGTTTGTGACTCATTCCGAGATGGCATGGGTACAGAGCATAAGTTTAGCCCAGTCCCCAAAGACCTTATCACTGTCTTATACTCTCTTTTCCTCTGAGCTGTCAGAATTCTCAGAGATCCCCACCTTCTGGGAGTCAGAGGTAGTGAGGATAAAGATCTCCTCAACTCATCCCCCAACCTACGGTGGACAAATCCCCATCTCCCTCTCTCTTTATCCCCGTGTTTCAGAGTCCAAGAGACAAAAATCCTTTCCCCATCCCACGTTTCCTCATCCTTTCACCCTTTCATCCTTACCCCTCCACAATCCATATCCTCTTATATCCTTCCATTCTATTATTGCCTCTGAAATCTTCACTCCTGTTAATCGACTCTTCTTTATCCTCAATCACTTCACACTTTTCATTCCCTTAGGCTATCAGAAACATAGCTTTCTTCAAGATTAGCTCCATCTATCTTTATTACCTGAACCAGCTCCTTCTCAGCAATCTATTGGCTTCCTGATTATTTCCTCTCCTTTCTCAGTTCGGTATTGGGCTTGGGATTCCTCTCCACTCCAACCTCTGCCTTTGCATTTGGAAACCTCAACATACATGTCAATGTCCCCCTGAGCCCCCAGGCTTCTTCTTCAACCACCCCATAGCTTCCTTCTACTTCAGTCACTTCCGATTGATCTGACCACTACCCAGAATTATTTCATTTCCTTGTTCCAGAGCTCGGAAATTCCTCTCCCCAAACACAACTCCTTGTTATTTTTCAATCTCTCCTTTTGAGTCACTCCTCTTAAATCTATTTTTTATCCTCATCATGACCTCCAGGCCATCTAATCCTCCCTGTTCTCCCAATCCTTCACCCCTACTCTGGCCTCCCTCCCTGTCTTTCAGTCTTGACCACATGCAACTGTACTGCCTGGGTTCACTGCAACTATAAGGCTTTCATCACCTATATGGTCATTATTTTATTCACCTCCCCCATTGACTACTGTACTCTCCAGAGCAGCTATTTCACACCTTCTGTGCTCTTGTTAGACCTATATTGCCTTTTCCCTCCTCCCTAAAAGCAGAGGACCTCACCTGCTTGACTGAAAAAATTAAGGTCATGGTTGCTCCCTTCTCCATTTCACATCTCAAAATATCTCTCCATTGAACTCTATTTCTCTATATTTTTATTTCAGTCTTGGATAAAGAAGTGAGCCTTCTCTTTGCCAAGGCTGACCCTACTCCTTGTTTTACAAATGAGGAAACCAAAGTCCCCGCAAGTTAAATAACATTTTCATGGTCATACAGTGAGAAAGCAGTGTAGGAACAAGGACCAAATCAGCCCTGGGTCAACTGACTCCAAATCCAGTGTTCTCCCCACTCTGTTCTATTACTTTGCTTTGAGCCAGGTCCTGGAAGAGGTGGGAGCAAGGGCATGGGGAAGCATTTGATTTAGGAAGGAGTAGAGGGGGAGGGGGAATGCATGTTTCAGTGGTGTCTCTGGAGTCTTCTTAGCAGTATGTGGTCACATGATCTGCTGTGGGTGTTAGGAGGTTGTAAGGATTCCTCCTTGTTGTAAGGAAAAGGGACTCGATAGGAGTAAAGTATTGCTAAGTAGCACTGAGAAGCCAGCTGAGATTCTTCAGCATAAATTTCCAGTGGGAGAGATCAGCTTGACTTTGTGACTTTCTCCTTCAATCAGCAAACAGAAACAGGTAAAGAACTAATGATATTATCCAGGGCTGAGGATCAAATGCTCACATTTTGTATTTTGGTTTTTTTAATGTGTCCTCTTCTCCCTCACTAGACTCTAAGCTGGCACCAAAACCTTAAGTGATCTTTGGTATCTCCTCCATTGCTCTGCATCTATCTTTCTATTGGTTTGCCAAATTTGTCCCAAGCAATGTCAAAATAGTCCTCTCTCCCTATAATGTAATGGTGATTCCTTTTTTCTATGTTTTTGCTTGGTTCATTTTTATTGAACCCAGAGTGTAAAGAAAGAAAACTTATCCAGCTGGTGGGGTCTTTGCTGTGGCTTGAAGTATATGCCAATGATTATGGAGACAGCCAGTGATTCAGGGGCAAGAGTGATCAACTAACTCTTGCTTTGTCTTCCAAACAGCTTAGGTTGGTAGGGCACAGAAGACATCATCAGGGCTCCCTTCCTTTACCTCCCCTACCCACATCGGTAGAACATACACATTGTTTAGCTGATAAACCAGAAGGATAAGCTCAGTAGTAGTGAGAGGAGAAGCCATTGGTCTCCCTTGTTTCAACGCCTTCCTACTCACCTCCCTTCTCCCTCCCCCACTTCTCCCTCCCATCCCCCCTAAATTGATTTAGGTGCTCTGTCTGGGACATTAACAGTGTAAGTGAGAAAGATTAGGCATCCTTGGTTTTGTAGCTGTTCTTTTAAATGTCTTGACTTATTCTTTCAAAGATTCTCCATTGGAGAAGGGTTATTTGGGAAGGAGAATTGCCATTTGATATCACTTTTCAAAGGCTTGCCTACATAGGGAATGAAGGGTGATCATAGTTTGGCCTTTCAGTGGTTTTCCAATTGAAACATCACTGGTCCATAGCAGTGTTGATCTTTGGATGGCCATCTTCTCAATATCTTACAGACGAATATCTCTATAGAACTCTACCTTACAGAGTAATACCGGACAGACTTTTTGTTCCTGTGCCAAGTTCCTATAAGTACTCTTTTTTTCTAATGGAAAACACAGGGTCAGAGATCCCCATTCTAGCCTCAGTTCTGCCACTCTATGGCATATAGACATGTTTCTTTCAAGTCTAACATCTTATAATTCTAGCTCCAAACTTGAGGAGTTGCTGCTCTGCATTGGTGGAAGGAGTTTCTACACTGGGGGCTTCCTAACACTAATGAACTCCCAGGTGTGAACTGGGAAAAAAAAGGTCTAAAGTAACCCACCAAGATTTACACAGAGGTGGAAAAGAGGGGAACAGAGAATCGGCTGTCCCAGTCAGACATAATGACCTGTAACGTTGGTGTAGGAATTTAAAGTTTGCTGAATTATTGGACCGAGTTTGAATTCTCTCTTGGTCAAGCCTAATGCTATATCGAAGGTTTTAAAAGTTGGCCACCAAACTGTGGCCTATGGTGGAAATGCTTTCTTTTTCTCCCTGTGCATCAGGAAATACATATGAGCCCCAAAGCAGCAAGTAATGACGGAAAGAGCATAAGACACTGGGAGACCCAGAGCCAATGAGGAAAATGAACACAATTATTCAGTTCTCTCATGGCAGTTTATTATGGCATGAAGGAAGAACCATCCTGTGCTCAAAGCTGATGCTATATTACAAATGTATGGCTGAAGTAGGATGTGACTATTAAAATAGGATTCCACAAAGCATGAATGTTTTAAGGCATTTACAATACAGTGGCTCTTCTATAAACAGACATTTAAATATACATGACTGTAGCTGCAGACAGAAACCATCAGAGAGACAAATCCCAAATTAACTCTTCATATCAATAGACTCTTCTCCTGAACTCCAAGTCTTACATTCAAACACATATTGAAAGGCCTTATAACCAGGAACAAATCACCTGTACACTACAGATATACATACTAGGGGTGCCGGGACCGGAGGCAGCCTTTCTTTCAGTCTGAATGAGAATGGTTAAGGATGCTTTGCAGTCTCTCCAAGGTCATCATTCAGAGCAAGGCAAGCTTCTCCAGGAGACGTGCATGGGGTGGCCCGTCCAGGGCTTAAAATATTCCTTCCAACTGTCAGTATTTCTCATCGCAGAGAAAGCTGTTGCTTAGCCCCTCTCCATGCTAGAAGACACTTAGCATGCTCATCAGAGGCATCCAAGAGAAATGGGAAGGAGATAAGAAGTCCCAAGGCATTGTGTTCCTGGTTTTCCATTTGGCACTTGCTCAGTTTGCCTAACACCCCTAGTTTGTCTTACATTATGTCAAAAACACGCGTGTTTCAAGCGGTAATACACAGTATTACGGAAACTAACAAAATGATTTGCATATTTGTAACAAGGTGTAACAAGCAAAACTTCTATAATAAAACAATACGTAAGCCAGAGATTTATTTACAAACTGTCACAAAGAGAAGTATAAATACTTCTATATTGAATGCTTAAGAAAACACCATTTACAAAATTTGGATATATACAGTCACTTGAAAAATGGCCAATATTCAACTTTGTCACAGGTAAAGAACTGGCTCCAACTCAGTAATGGACAAAAACTAGCTTTGGGTATGTGCCTGTATGGTTGGGGGTTTGTTTTTCTTTGTTTGGGGTGTGTGTGTGTGTGTGTGTGTGTGTGTGTGTGTGTGTGTGTGTGTGTATGTGTGTAGTGGGACTGTGTCTTTCTGTTTTGTTTTCTCCCACCACTGTCCCACCCCCCCAGCCGGGGAAGGAGGGGGTCAAATCTGGGTACCTGCTGAGAGCTAAACGTGACCAGAACTCTGAGTATGCTGCCCCAAGATGTCGTCGATCATTCTCAAGTTGTTCAGCCACTCTTCATCATTGCTGCTGCTGCTTTTCATGAGGGAATCGATGAAGTCGGTCTCGCTGCAGCTGTCTGGCAAAACAGAATCATTCTGCTGGGGGCCGAAGTCATACTGGGGCAGCTCGGCGGAAGCAGCCATCCGGCTGAAGGTCCCGGATGCCTGGCTTGTGATGGGATAGCTCGGTGGCTCGATGCCTTGAGCTGGGCTGATTGGGTTGAAACTGGACACGCTTTGGGGTATGGGTTTCATGACATTCATAGCTGGCAATGGGGTTCGGGTTAAACTTTGTCTCAAACTCTGGCTGTTGAGTATGTTGAGACTTTGAGTAGGCTGGCCTACGTTCACTTTTGGAATCTGCCTGACTCCAGGGGCAATCTGATTGGGGGGTATCACTGACTGAGGTGAGAATTGTTGACCTGTTAGATTGGATCTCACATTTTGTTTGGAGAAAAGAGGATTGGTGGAGAACTGCTGAATGCTGGTGTCTATTTGGCTTTGATTAGGCATTCGAGAGGCCACAGTAGAGATCCATGCCTGAGGGGAGGAATTGGGATACATGTTGGAAATTCGGGGCATATTGGGCTGCCGTAACTGGTGAGGGCTTGCAGATTGGTTTGCCAAGGAGCTGGAACTGAACCCAGTCAGGGTCATTCCAGGCTTGACTGCCGAATGACTGCTGTGAACCGTCTGGCTGACAGAGCTCAGACTAGCTGAAGTTTGGTTCTGTCGCATGGAGACATTGAAGTCGGAACCAGAGGGAAACATTCCCTGTTGTTTCCCTGGGGTCTGGGGGATCATAACCATGCCCCCTGTACTCTGGTTTCCAGTAGTTGAACTGATTCCAGAGGTCAAGGTGTTCTGAAGGATTCCAGGTGTGGATGGCATCCTGCGAGGATTAGGTGTAGGAGTCGGCATGGACTGACCACAGTCAGAAGACATCTGCTGTGCCATGGCTGCTCAAAGAAAGGAACACGGTAAATGAGACATTCTTGCTCTAATGGCATGATGGGGGTGGGATGGGTAGGAAAGAGCTATACCAGGTGCAGTGTGGGAGGAGGAGGATGGAAGTACCAGTGGGGAAGTGTTGGGTAGGAGAAAACCAGGCATTACTTGACCCACAAGGTACAGGCAAGTTAGGAGAAAGCAGATTCACAAATCAGATCTTTGCCCTCCCACCCCTAAGTCTGTTTTTGCTATGGTACTTTGAATTTACTCTCAGAATCATAGCTAGTTAGACCTTTGCCTAGTATCTATTTATCTGTCTGTCCATTCATCCATCCATTTATCTATCTATTTTTGAGACTAGGTCTCCTATCTTACCCTGGCTAGAAGGACACAGGCTCAATCCCAATATTGATCAGCATAGAAGCTTTAGCTTGCTCCATTTTTCTGAGCTCAGCTGGTTTGCCCTTCCTTAGACAGCTTGATGAACTTTTGCCTCAGAGGGCTTACCACATTGGTGCCATACTTAGTGTGGACACCCAACTGGCTTTAGTCCTACTGCAGCTCAGAACTCCTGAGCTCTAGGAATCCATCAGCCTCTGTCTCCTCAGCAGTAAGGACTATATGCATATGCTACCATACCCAGGACCTGTTAGTCTTTAAGAGACAAATTTATTTTGATTCATCTCTTGAGCTAAATAGGAAATTTTTATATTGGAAAACCTTTCTTTCAGTTGGGATACCATGTGGGCCATTAGCAAATGGCTATATCACATGTTGAGCTTTAAGGATGACAGATTCCAACCAGGAATATTTCATGAAAGACCTTGCTGGCTTCTAGACCTCATGGCCCCTCTAAAGTTTGACTAAGAGTGAGAGTAGTGCCTTACTTGAAAATTGACTCATCTGTTGGCAGAGAAAGGGAGTCCGCTGGTCAGATGGCACTGCCATGACATTTGGTCTCTGCTTTTCCTGCTAAAGAGAAAATGAAAGACACATTACATTAGAGCTATTAAAAACACTGAAGAGGAACAGCATCTAGCAAATAGTGACGGAGGCCTATGACACTGTCTGTGTATGGGAGGGTAAATGGGCATATGAATACCCAAACATAGATTTGCACCTTGCACCTGAAGCCATCTAATTTGTCCAGTTGAATGCAATGCCATTTGAGGCGCCATTGGAGATACAAAGACAAGGATTAAAGGGTCCTATCCCTCAAGAAGTTTACATTCTTGGAGTGAGGCAACAGGAATGCAAGAAAGTAAGGACAAAGTCTACAAAAAGTCATTTTGGTAAGGCCTTGAACAGGAGGGAGTGACTGAGCCATGCTTTAAAGGAAGCCAGGGATTCTAGAAAGTGGAGGTGAGACATAGAGGATCACCTATGTAAAAGCAAAAAGGTCATTTGACTGGAACAGAGAGTACATTAAGGGGACTGATAGGAAATTATATTGGAGCCATGGGTAGAGCCAGGTTGTAGGGATTTCAATGTAAGGCTGAGGACATTTACATTTTATCCTAAAGGCAATAGGGAGCCATTAAAGATTTTTGAAAAGTAGGTGTGTGGTCAGATCTGTGTTTTAGGAATATTAACTTGGCAGTGGTGTGGAAGACAGATCTTTCTTTTTTCCTTTAAAAATATTTTGTCTGTTTTAATTGACAAAAATCTGCCTTTTGATCCTTAGAACCACCAGTCCCCAGCTGAGAACAGAAGATAAACAAAGCCTGTCACGAACATTTATAGTCAATCAAAACAAATGTCCACATGGGCCATGTCCAAAAAATACTTGTCTCATTCCACACTCTGAGTCCTCCACTTCTCTCTTTGAAGGTGGTTAGGATGCTTCATAATTAATTTCCTAGAATCCTGGTTGGTCATTACATTGAAAAGAGTTCCTAATTCTTTCAAGGTTGCTTGCCTTTACCATATTATTGTCATTGTATAAATTATTCTCCTGGTTATGTTCACTTTATTCTGTATCAGTTCATACAAGTCTTCCAGGTTTTTCTGAAACCTTTGGAAGATGGATTGGAGGACTAGATGCTGGAACACCAATTAGGAGGCTATTGAAGTACTTCGATTGAGAAGTGATAAGCCCTGACTTGGGAATTAGGGGAAAGGTTGTATGAGCAGAGAGAAGTGGACAGGTGCAAGAGACATTGTAGCAGTAGGATCAAGGAGACTCAGCAGCTTAATGAGGGAGAGGGAAGAATCAAAGAACGACTTCAGGGTTGTCAACCTGGGTAACTGATAGAATGGTGGTGCCCTCAACAGACATGGGGGAATTTGTAGAAAGGGTCACTTTGGGGGGAAAATAGAATGGGTTCTAGTTGGATATGTTAAATTTGAAATGTTTATGGAACATTCATGTAGAAATGTCTAGTAGGCAACTGGCTATACGGGGTGAACTTCGGGAGAGAGACGAGGTCTGGATATATAAAGATTTGGGTGTCATTTGTATAGAGCTCATAATTGACCCCCTCGAGAATAGAGAATTGAGAGAGAAGAAAAGGCCCAGGACAGAATGTGGGGGGATTGCTTACATTTAGTGGAGATGAAAATGATAATGAAGATCCAACAAAGGAAAATGGGGAGTCAGATAGGAAAGGAGAACCAAGAGAAACAAAAGCTAAGGGAGGAGTGTTGAGGAGAGGAGTGGGTAATCAACAGCACCAAAAATTGTCAAGACATCAAGAGGGATGAAGACTGAAATAAATTGTTTGATGCCGTAAGTAACTAAGCTCTCATTGCCAACCATTCTTCTTTAACTACAGACACCCTTCAAATCTAGAGAGAAATTCGTCTTTACCCTCAAACCTACTGGGAGACCAGACAGGGAACTCGATGTCTTGCAGTGGAAAAGCAAGAATGGAAGGGGCAAGTAGGCCATTGCCCTAGTCCACAACCCTGAAGCATCTCAGAGTTGGCAGGGGGAGGGACAGAGCAGGGCCAGAAAGGGCAATAAGTTGCTCTAAAACACAGGAGCCAGCTATAGGTTGGCCAAGGGGCACAGAAATCTTACATAAAATCTTTGGCTAGTTAGTCTGGCAGAAAAATTTGTAGCTCCACCACTAAGTTCTGTAGTCACTCCACCATGGAAACCTGCTAACTGGAGGGCCAGTAGTATATCATGGCAGCTTCTATACATGGACATCTAATGACTTGAGAAGCTATGTTAAGTGTTCCAAGGCCAATCCACACCTGCCCTTCCAACCCCCCTACCCAAATAAGAAACTCAATTCCCATGAACCAAAGAACGCCTATCAAACTACTCGGGCACACACTGCCCATAGAAGCTACATGACTCAAACCTGCATAATATGCTGCCGGCGAAGAATCTGCTGCTTGAGCAGATGGTTTCTCATGCATCCATTGACTGTGGCTGGAGTGGCCGCTGAAATGGAGCTGCCTGCACTCTGGAGAGGGCCTGCTTCCTGAAGTCTGGCAGCAATGCTGGGATTGCCATCCTGCCAACAAAGGAGAAAGAACAAAATTGTACAGGGAAGATTACAAAAGAAACCATTTTAATGAGCACTGGGTTTTCCTTTCTGTCCCAACCTCAGCCCACTTCCTGTCTTATGGCCCACTACACCCTCCAGTGGACCTTTCAGAGCAAGGGGATAGATCAGCAGACCATGGGGAGCTAAGAGGTTCTGTTTGAATTCCTCTTCCTGGTACCTTGATTGTGTCAGAGCATTAAGGAGAAGGGAGAGTGGCACTTTGGGGGGACTCTCCAGACATGGCTCAGATTAAACCAAAATCCTAAGCACTTTGCCATAGTTACAGCTCTGTCTAGAAAACCTGACCAAAGAGAAAATGGTTGGGGAGGAGAACATATACAGAAGGCCAAAGAGAAAAATGAGTTAAGGACGTGGAGAGAATGTATGAAGAAAGGGCAGTAATTTTACCCTGTGGCACACATGACAACAACAATAGAAATAATAACATTCATTTACTACTTTAAAGTTTGCAAAGTGTTTTAAATGCATTTACCTCATGTGATCCTCATTAAGAACTCCCTGAGGTAGAAGCTATCTTACTCTCACTTTTCAGATGAGGAAACTGAGACTCAGGGAGGTTAAGTCATTTGTTCTGGGTCACACAATTAGTAGCTAGGTAGTATCTGAGATAGGATTTGAACTGAAGTCTTCCTGATTGGAAGTTCAGTACCCTAAGTGTGATCTTGGAAAGCTTATATCAAATCAAAGTGTGGATAGCTCAAAGGAATAAAATGGCTAGCCCAACCATGGAGAGATTCCCAAGTCGCAGTAGCACTGACAATCCATGTACACCCCACACCATGAATTGCCGGGTTTTCGGCGTCTTCATCAATTTTGAACAGCCGACGTTGAATACCTCTTCCTAGCATGATTCACTTCACAATATCTGAATGTTAAAGTGAACATCTAGTTAGTAAAAAGCTGAAAGAAAGGAATCAGAGAAAAACTCTCTCTTCAATTCAGATATGAAAGAAATAACCACAGAAAGTTAGAGTTTAAGGAACTTTGGGAAGTCTTCTCCCAAAACCTTTCCTGTTACGGATGGGGAAATTGAGGTGGGAGGGGGTGACTTGCCAAAAGTCATAGAGCTAATTAGCAACAGAGCTGAAACTAGCACCCAGTTAGTGAACATTAGTCCAAAGCTTTTTCCACCGTGCCACATTGCCTCTGGAGAGTATATTCAGCAGCCAAACAGAGCAACGACACTCAGATTCCTATTCCTGCTTTCATATCCAACTTTCCCATTATTAGGGTTTGTTATCATTGGCAGAAAGAACCATGCACATTCTCTCCAGCATTCTTCCCGAGGCCATGCTTCCTTTGTTTTCCAAATGGAGGCCCCCCATCCTTTGTTTCGGAATCAATGTTATCAAAGAGAAACCCAAAGAAAAGAGTTGCAGCCTTTTGACACTGAGAATTAGAAGCTTGTGAAAACAGAGAAAACAGGAAATGACCAATGTTTTTAGTGACCAGAAGGAAATGGTGGCTAAAAGTTGCTGCTTAGTAGCGGGATACTCTAGTTTTTTGCTTAAATACAAGAGATTACCCAAGTTATTGGAGGATTTTTTTAAAAAAGAAAAGTAATGATGAAAGCATCAAAATGACTCAGTGCTCCTTAGTTAAGCATTAAGTTATAGTAAGGCACAGTGGATAAAAGAGAAATGTCTAAAAACAAGTTTGTTCAAATATTTCTCCCTAAAGCCCAAAGCAATCACTGGAATTGTCACCATGATTTTCTGTGTGTTAGGTGGACATGGGCTTTGCTGTGAGGACAGGCATGCTGATGGAGGCTGCCACAGTTGGTCCCTCCTTCTTTCAGCATTTCTAGTGCACTTCAAAGTGGCAAAGAACATTAAGTCACTTTCACTTTGCTAGGAGCAAAGTCTGGGGACCTTTCATTGAATAGGGCCCCTCTGGAAGTCTTAAAGCTTCCTGAGTGGTTCTTTTATGTGCCAACTGGGTAGGGCTGAGAGACTAACATAGCTGAAAATGTGTTGACTAGCTCTGAGGCATGTTGGCCAGGGTGGCCTCGCTCTGAAAGAATGACAGCATGTTCCAAAAGCAGCAGGTCGTGGTGCAATGGGGCATAGTTTTGGTGGATGACTGCTATATAGAGAGAGGACAGAAATGGAGTAACAGACTTCCAACTCTCACCCAAGAATGATGTAGGGTAGAAAGGCTGTGAAAAGAAAGTTCCTGGACCAATGCAAGGAGCTACAGGAGGCAGAGCTAAAAAGTAGAGAGGCACAATTGGTTGCTGGGAAATGGAGCCATGAGGACTTAGGCAGGAGATATTTTCTAGCTACTGACAATACCAAAGGTGAAACCCTCCTCTGCCTCAAAACGGGTTTTCCATGGACTTACCTTGGGAAAAGGCCCTGAGAACTCTTCTCTACTAGCATACAACTCAGTGTGAGACTTTACTCTTTTGTATAGTAGGACAAGGCTTGTGATGGTGTTGAAAATGATTCTATTTGACTTTTCCATGTTGTTTACTTTGTTTTTCTGTCCCTGTTAACACTTTGCTATTTAACTTATATTCCAGCCTGGTATGTCAGTGGAGTAGGTACTAGGTAGGGGCTTGGACCATATATTATCCTTCCATGGAACTTAGTAGCCTCTAAGAATTCCAGAGTGACAACATTAGTTTATACAAATCTTCCCATGTTTATCTAAATTCTTCATCCTTTCTTATGATGTAATAATATTACATTACATTCATATCACAGTTTGTACAGTCATTTCTAAATTGAAGGGCACCTATTTTCCTTCCAGTTCTTTATCAATGCTAAGAGTATTGCTAAGAATATTTGGATATATGAGACCTTTCTATCTTCCTTGGGGTATATGCCAAGTAGTGAGATCTTTGGGTCAAAGGATATGGACACTTTAAAAAGTCTAAAATATTTTCCAGAATGGCAAGACCAATATGGCTCCTCCAACAGTGTACCTACGTCCACTAACCTGTAATGACACAAATGAATATGTATCGTGAAAAAAAAAAGAATTCCCGAATGCATGGAACATATGAATCACATATAGTAACAGACAAAGCCATAAACCTCTACAAAGCTTCTGAAGGGTTGCAAGCATAGTAACTGTGGTCTATAGTCCTTTCCTGGTACCACCTGTGTCCTTTTTACTCCTGATTTCTATTAATATGGAAAATAGAGATAAATTTCCTGCTTTCAGCCTCAAACCTTTTGGTGATCAGATTGACACTGACAGTGAAAGGGTGTTTAATTTCTGCCTTTTATTTATTCATTGATTCATAGTCATTCAGCCAACAGCCCACCATTATAAGCTACCTACTATGTGCAAAAACCTATTATATCCCTACTCTGTGCAAATCCCTGCCCTCATGAGTTCTGTTTCGAATATGAGTTGAGTTTGAGGAGATCAAAGGTGTCCCCAAAATCCCAATGTAGTTTTAAACTTAAATAACTTTAAACATTAATAGCTTAATGTTACATGGAGACTTCTGGGACACACTGCACTGTATATAGAAAATACTCTGAAATTTAATTCAGACAAACATTTTTTAATCACTTAAAAGCACTGTGTTAGGCTCAGAAAGAGATATAAAGTTTATGTAAGGCCTAGTCTCTACCCTTACAAACCTAGTTAACGAAAAGGACAGACACAATTATAATATAACATTAAGTGTATATGGGAGAAGTACAAAATTATGTATAAGCTCCAAGGAGAGGTCTCTTTGGCTGACCTTGGAGAGGAGTTTCAGCAGAGTGGGGGTGGAGTAGGGCTCCCAAAACCCGACATTGTAAGGGATGGAGGGGAGAATGGGTAGTAAGGAGATAGAGCCAATGGGTGCGGACAATTTTGCTAGGAAGCTTGGCAATAAAGAAAATGTGCCACCCACATCTCTGCCATCACTTCAGTTTTTCCCTGACTTGTCTTGCAGTGTGCAAACTGTCTGTGCCTACTGAAGCAAATGAGTTTGAGGCAAGGACAACCGTGTTGATGCTTAGCTCAGGGCTACTGCATTAGCAAGTCATAACATTAATGTCTCCCTTACTAATCTGTCCGCCCAATTTTAAGATTGTCTAAACTTCCCCTGGAAAATCATGTGAGTTTTCCCATCATGTTATTATTGCCGAGGAGGAGAAATTTCATTATTAATCCAACTACTTCACCAGGCAAAGAGACTAATTGTTGTTGCGGGGAAGGACCATCAGTGGGGATGGCTCAGAACAACTTACCAGCCAATGCCTAGAGAGGATTTCTCCATTTCAGAAAGAACTTGTACTTCTTATTATCCACTAGAGAAAACACTCTTTACCTTGAGGAGAATTAGAATGAAATAGCTTCTGTGGGAAGACAGGGAGTGAATACAAAATCTCTTATTTTTCTAAAACATGATTAGACCAAGCCAAAAGAGAAAAAAGAGAGACTGAAATGTACAGAGACACAGACACAGAAAAATGAGGTGATGGTTTTTTTTTAACCACCACTAGTGGGAACTACTGAATTCTTTTCCAGGAGAAAACACCCTATAAGTGTCAATACTAAGAATAGTTCTCTGATGTAGCCCAGAAAACTCCTCTATCTGTAACAAAGGTTAATGAGCCTCAAGATTGTTCTTTTCTTTGCTCTACAAGAAACAAAAAAATATCTTCCTTTCTTGTCTGTGGTCAAACCAAAGCAACCCACATTTGAAATTGTCCACCTTTTGATTTTCCTGTTGAAATGGACAGGAAAATACCATCTGCACAGGTGACCTATAAAATCAAAGTCCCTAAAAACTATGGGTGTTCTCACATCTGTGGGGGAGTGCAATGAAGTGGGGCATTTCTAGATGAGATTGACAGATGTAAATTTGTACAAAATAGCAGGAAGTCCAGTACAGAAAAGAATGAAAATTCCTAGACAAAAATCAAGCCAACAGGCATATAGGTAGTGATGTGACATATGTTATAGGGTCTGTCCTTTCTCCACAGAGCTTTTAAGGAACTAAATATATGACCATGAAGTCTCAGAATCAAAGAGTCTCTGAGTTGGTGGGGATCTCAGAGATCATTAATTCTAATCCAGACATGGCCAGGGATCCCCTCTCCAATGTCCTGGCCAGACAAGTGGTCTCAAATATAGAAATCCTTCAGCAGGCTATTCGGTAGATGATTGTTCCATAAGATAAAGGCAGTGTGGTCAAGGAAAGGATTGAAAATTTTCTTTCAGTGTAAAGGTTATCAAATCAGGATTATCTCTACTAAGGGATGCTTTGGAGGAAAAAAGACAAAAAACCTGAAAAGACATTTATTTAGGGGTTTGGAGGAAAGAATTTGGATGTAAACTCAGCTCTCAATTTTCTAAGAGCATGACAAACAAACAGGGCAGGCAGTTTTGGTACTACTGTGCTAAATTTAGTCAACACTTAAATACCCAAGAAGCTGTGTGTATCAGTCACAGTTTCATATATGATCTTCTTTTTCTATTCTTTGCATATGGAATATTCATTTTGGTCAATGTCTGTTAAATTCAGAATAAAAATAAAATCGCTGAAATTAAAAAAAATTTTTTTCTAAGTGCATGTTGTTGGTATTGTGTGCAACAACTAAGGAAAAATCATCCTTCTGGATAGCCTCCCTGCCCCTCAAACTTAGCCCTTTGAAAGTCTCGAATTAGGTTTGTGTTAGGACTGGCTTCAGCATCCTGTGGTATCAGGGATTCCCTTTGTCTCTATCCCAAACTTCCCACCTACTTACTGAAGCCTGAAAAGTTGTTGGGTGTGAATCTTTCATTCCTACTAGGAATGAAGCTCCTTGAAGGCTGCTGTAATCTCTGCTCTGTATACAGTGTTTTAACCAATGTTTGTTCTCCTTGATTAACTACAAAGAGCTTAACATGTCCTTGTTGGATGAACATAGGCTCAGTATGAATGAGTTTCGGTCAAAGTGCAGTAATTAATAATAGCCAAGGAAATGATGTCCCCAAGGTCATATGGCTATAAATGGGCCAGCCTAGGTCTTCTAATCCTAAGACCAAGGCTCTTTGTACCATATTGTATAATCCATTACACCTTCACTGTTTTGATAAGAGCATACATAATTCATTGGAAAGAATGTTGACTTTGGAACCTAATGGCCTGGGTTTAGATCCTGATTCTTCAACTTTACTATCTATATGACCACAAGTAAGTTACTTTCCCTTTTTGGGACTCAGTTTCCTTATCTGTAAAATGAGGGTACTGGACTAAATGACTTTAGGTCCCCTTCTGCACTAAATTGTGGATCCTATGATAAGTAGAGAAAGTGAAGAAGGCAGGATTGTGTAACAGAAAGAGCCGTAGATTTGGGGTCAAAAGACCTTGAGTTCAAATTCATACTGATATTTAATGTGTGACGCCAGTTAAATCACTGAGCCTTATCTTCCAAGATGACATCTATCAACTCTGTATCCTCTGATCTATGAATAGAAGCCTTGAGGGTATGGCTATAGGGGGAGGTCTTACCAACCAGAAGTAGAGTAGCAGGGGTAGCAAAAAGGATCAAAATCTGGTTTATGAAGACTTGGGTATATTTTGGGGACCTGCTATTGAATCTGAGATGACTTACAGTGATTACTCTAGTAAATAATCTGTAGGCAAACATTTGGATGCTAAGGGACCTTGCGGTGAATGATTTTGTTATGTCAGCAACTGCTCTCCCCAGTCCTCAATTTTGCTATTCTGTAAACGTGGAGTTTTGAGTCTCTGAGTTTTTTTTTAAATAGGAAACAAAGTCTATCTGGAAGTCATCAACTAGCACATGCAGAGGATCTGGCCTAGAGTAGAATTTGGGAAGAGTTTTGCAGTGTGTTTTTCCACTAATGGCAGAATATATTAGTTTTTTGAAAGACACTGCTCTGATAAATCAAACTACTGTCCTATTGGATGTATGGAAAGAATTTCCATCTTGATTTTTCACTTCTGCAGAGTGCATAGACTTTACCCTCTCATTTTACAGACAAAGAAACTGAGGCCCAGAGAGGGGAAGTGGCTTGTTTGAACCCAGGGCCTCTCTAACACTCCAAATCTAACACTCTTTCTACTATACCACCTGTTAATTGTTTTTTTCCCTTGTGAAAGCCTCACCTCATGAATAAACATGCAAGAGTAAGTCATGCTACAGAACTGGCCCTCGGGACTTTGTGGGTACTATAAAAGTCCTAAGGAAACTCCTGAAATTCAGAAGCCAGTAGTGTTTGGATTTACGCTTATAATATACAGATAGGAATCTAAGACAGAATACCAAAGGGAACCTGATACAGTGCCCATACCTGAAGCCTTTCTAACTTGGTAGGATCTGCCACAGCTTGTATTTCATTGGCATGGTCTTGGAGAACCTAGAGATGACTCTATGCCAAGGGAAGGAGCTGGAGTAGGTCTTCTTGGTACAATATGATTAGACTCCTCTTTATAAGGACTGACCATTGATGGGCTATGGGCTAGAGGAGTCACAGGTTTCCCAAGGTAAAGATTGAACACTTGGAGGGGAAAAGAGGAGAGGTTCTTGCTCATGTATGGGCCGCACTAGAATTCATTGGTAGACTCTTGCAGCTTCCATTCTGCGCTTCCAAGGAAGCATTGATTGGAATGTTGTCAGTGACCTAAGAGTGCATGGTATTTTTAAGAAGTCGTTCAAGTTTGAAGCTCAGTTTTTCTCCTATGTATCATCTGTTCCTACCAAGTTTAGGGCAAGCTAAGAAGTGAGACAGAAGATGGCCCAATGCACCATCACTTGCTGCTGGACTTCAAAGACTCTGGAGGAGAGAGTGAGGCTGACCCAATAGCTCACTTAAATTCAATTCACATGATGTCATTGGTCCTCTTTGAGACCGAAGAACAAACAACACCAAGTTTAACATACTGATATGAGTGGAAACAAGTACAGGATTGCCAGACCAACCTGGAAAGTGAATAGAACATTGCTCTGGGGCTATAGAAATGGCACAGGGGTGCCCCCTCCCTGCCATTTCTTCGGTTAAGTTTGAAGTTTTGTATATTTCAGCAGAGTAGTAGTGTGTGCTCGAGTGGTTGAAGACCCTGTCCTGGGTTCCAGTCTTGACTCTGACACTTACCAGCTCTGTGACCATGGACAAATAATTTTATCTCTCTAAGCCTCAGTCTCCACCCCTGTTGAATAGAGCAATAATACTTGTACCACCAACTTCACATGACTTGTATGAGGACAGTGCTTCATAAATCTTCAAGGATGACAGAAATGTGAGTAGTTCTTGCTATTATTAGGGATAATAATAATAGCTCCAATAGGATCATAGACTTGTTCTTGCCAGAGAGGACCTAAATAGATGGGGGAGGGGCAGTGACTACATCACAAAAGGATTCTTCACTTTATAAAAAGGATTTGTCACACGGTTTCTTTAAGTTTGAGGCACTAGTCAAACAAGTGCTACAGAGAGGGAAAAACAAAGTGAAAGCCACTTGACAACCTGAGTATAATCAGAATTTTTTTAAAAGTCTATTTGAAATGATATAATTGAGAAAGATTTATATACAATCATTTTTCCAAGGGGTATATCTATCATATCTGTTTGGTACAGCCTGTTCCAAGAGGCTGGTAAAGCTCAGCTTTTCTGTCTCCCTGCTCTCCTCCCAGGCCCTCCCCTACCACTCCAGTTAGGAGAGTTGCCCAACAGAGGATTAAGTCTCTGATGCATCTACTGGATCAAAAGGTAGACTGCTCAGGACCCAGCACTAGCAAGGGCCCCAACTCCCAGGTACTCCCCTCTGCCCCGACCTCTCTTTTAGCTCCCTAATGTTCTGCCAGGTAAGGACATGCCCAAGGGAACCTGCTACCTAGTTCCTAAATATATGCCCAAGGGAGACTCTTCCCTTACCTCAGGTACCCTGGAGTCCCTGTGATTTCTTTAGGTCATAGCCCACCAGTGCTTAATCGTGGCTCTGACTGAGCCCACCCTCCCCAAAAAGTGTTTTAAGCTATAAAAATGTCTCCATAGTAGTGACGTTCACCACTGGGAACAGCTCTCAGTGGCCAATTGTAAGAACCCTGGTACTAAGCAGCTTGGGAGAAGGCTTTCCTGGGTCTGAAAAGAAAGAAAACAACTTTCTGAGCTTAGTCAACTCTGAATTATCTGTCTGGGTTTATAAATATTTAGGATCGTATTTGCAAAGCTGGACTGACACTGTCACCTAGTCTATTTAAATGGGAGCTCAGTTAACATTAACAGAATTTTTGTTTACTCAAGTCTAGTAGGAGCTAGAAGGGAGGCTCTTTGAAAACTGAAATAATGACCTCGCAGCCCCAGGGGGAAGATGTGAATCAGCAAGCTAATTACCTCCCTCCCCCAGCCAGCTCTGCTTTCCTCGGCTAGCTTTCTGTACCAGTGTGCCAGGCAATGGAGTCTAGACCCAGCCATGGAGTGAGAAGCAGGGGCCGACGCAGAACACTTGGGCTGTTTTCTAGCGTCTTCTTAGAGCATGATTTCATTACTTGATTTCAAGTCTTGGGAATTCCCAGGACATCAGATATACCTATATTCAAACAGGAGTACCAAAACACCTTCCCGAGTCAAAGAGAAATGATTTGGACAGTGACCAACATTCTGGATGGCCCAGGGCACTGCTTCTCTTTGGGCACCTCCTCAGACTTGGAGTTGGAATCCTTGACCACTAAAGGTTGGACTAGAAGGCGAACACTAAAGATTCTGGGATTTCTGCCCTTCGATTTCCATTTACCACTAAGTTCATCTGAAAAACCCAGTTATAAAGCACCTTGCAAACCCTGAAGTGTGCCATAACTGTTAGCTAATATTGCTATTAGCTAACAGTTATGATTCTTCTTCTCTTAGTGGTTTCTGAGGGCAGGGCAGGGCAGGGCTGGTAACAGACTTCATCTTCACTCGAAGAATGCCCCGCTGTCTGCTTTGTTAGGGTTATTTTCCTGAAGGGTGAGCAGATGGAAAGCACTGGGGCTTGGAAAGCACACAGAGAAAAAGAAACCCCCTAAATCGCTGGCCTCTGAGTGGAAAGCACTGCTTGTTCTCACACAAAGGCTGCCTGCAAACAGACCTGCTATTAAAGGGCACTGGCCTCAGATGCTTCTTCCTTGTGGTGACTGTCCTGATCACTATCACTTAGAAGGCAGCCATTTTCTCTGAAAACAGATGCAGACATTTTGTACACAGATATATTTCATACACTAAAGCTCTAAGTCCATGATCTGCTTCAAATCTGCCGCCAAAGCACATGTTGGCTGTTTCCACTGTCCTGAGATTCCAGTCCTTAATGTGAGAGTTTGAGGCAGTTGACCCATAAATTTGGGAAGATAATCTTAAATTGCATTCCTTTTCAATATAGTTTTGGCTGGTGGCCTTTCAGCCTATCTCAACTGGGCTGCCTTGGCTCTAGCAACATGATATATTTCTCATTTGTATCAAATACCCTTTGACTTGAGTAATCTGTTATGCTGGGCTGGGTCCTAACAAGGATCACAGTACCAATTGATTTGCCAGTGAAGTTCTAACTATAGCACATATGTCTGGGAAGAGATCACTGAGCCCCCCAACTTTCCAACTCACTTTATGGAATACAACAACCAATTGATGAGTAAAGCAACTGTGAAATGAATCGGTTGCTTAGCCAAGAAATTGTTTTGACTTATTTTGTCACTGACTTGACTGAATAGACTGACTGCTGGGTGTTGTGTCTGTCTATGCACACAGACTGGTTTGGGGGGGGCAACAACAGTTGAATTCAGCTAAACAGTTACTTGAAAATATTCCACTGAAATCAAATAATTGGTTAGCTATGGGATCATGGATTTAGGGGAGATGTTAGAGGTCCAATCCCTTCATTTTATATGTGAGGAAACTGGAGTATAGAGAAGTGATTTGTCCAACATCATAAAGGTAGTTAGGGGCAGAGGTAGAAGTTGGTCCCAGGTCCTCTGACTCCAAATTTAGATCTCTTTCCAATTCATACTATCAGGCTCCAAGTACTAATAGATTTTTTTGTTAATTATTTTTGAAAGGCTGGTTTGACTATATTTGAAAAATGATGTAGTTATCTACATCAGCTTCTTCCTTAAACTGGTTCATTGTTTCATATATACAGTTCAAAGAAAGGCAGTATGGTATAGTGGATAGTGGACTTTGCCTGAAAGGAGACCTTGGTTCAAATGCCATCTGTTTCACTTATAACCTTATCACCATAGGCAAGTCCCTTAACCTCAGTCAATGTTGGGCTACTTTAAGTTTTACAAAGAGAGGTTGTCAGGAAATCACAGGGCTAAATACATCAGTGCCCAAGTTCTCATTATAACTTTGCAAGTCTCTAGGGGCCTGCATATTTGGTGCACTAACCTATCTTCTATTTAGAAGGGAGGGGGAAAGTTTTTGCTTGGCCGAAGCATGTTACCCAAGTGTTTTTGTGTCAATTCCTCAGCTGATACCAGATGTGCATATGGACCAAGACTTTAAAAATCAGAATCAGATGATTGCAACCACATAGAAATTTATAACAAAGTACCATCTCTCTGAAAGGACAGATATGCATGCATAAAAGAAAACCCTTCTCCAAGAAGGAGCAGAAAAACCCAAATCTTTCCATGTGAAATGGGAAGTAAACATGCCCCAGGTAACAGAGGGAGAAAGGAGAAAATTTAAGACTTAAAGGAGGACTGGAGTTGGAATTCTTAGTCAGGTTTGGGATGAACTAAATAGCTAACTCTGATTTTGGGATTTATTTCTCTCAAGATTGCACGGGCAAGACTCAGTGCTATCAACCTATTACTAAACATCCAGATAGAAACTGAAATAGCCATATAAAAATCTAAGTGTTTGATCTCCATGATACCACTGTCTGGGTGTTTTGAATAATTAAAAGGCAGCTTGGCAGCTAGGTGGCGCTGCAGTAGATAAAGAGCCAGGACCAAAAGTAAGGAAGACTTCTCTTCCTGTGTTCAAATCCAGCCTCAGACACTAGCTGTGTGACCCTGGGCAAGTCATTTAACCCTGTTTGCCTCAGTTTCCTTATCTATAAAATGACCTGGAGAAGGAAATGGCAAACCATTCCAGTATCTCTGCCAAGAAAACCCCAAATGGGGTCACTAAGTGTTGGACATGACTGAAAACAACTAAACAGCAAAGGCAGCTAGGGGGATACAATGGAGAGAGAGCTGGGCCTGGAGTCAAGAAGACCTGGGTTAAAATTTGACCTCAGGCTATGTGATCCTGGGCAAGTCACTAAACTGCTGCCTGCCTCAGTCTCTTCAACTGTAAAATGGGGACAATAATAATAATAATAATAACACCTGCTTTCCAGGGTTGTTGCAAGGCTCAAATGAGATGATATTTCTAAAGCACTTTGCAAACCTTCAGGTGCTGGTGATTATTATGATTATGGTTATCTTGGTTTGGAACTGATTTTGTTTTGAATTTTCCAGCTGGATATTTGTTGCTATGTAGTCACAGCCATTGTTATTCATGAACTATATTCCAAACTAGCTTTAAAACAGTCACTCTTCAAACTGGCAGGTTAAAAAAAGTGAGAGGCAAGTTTGTAAAAAGGAAGAGGTCCAGATGAATTTTTATGGCCAAATTACAAACTCTTAAGAATGGGATAATGGAGGCAGCCTCACCTCGAACCATTCTCATTTGCAAAGGCAGTATTTTGATATGGTGACTCAATCGAAAAAGGGTTCCAATATTCTTACCAAGTCAATGCAACATACTCATAAACCATCTATCCTCAGCCTTCCAACTATTTATAAACTGTCTATGGCTCATTTTTTCTTTGTCATTTCATTATTACAGATTTGAGATCACTAGCCATCTGGAGCTTCATTTCAAAGCTCTGATTTGTCCTTGGAGCAAGGTAACGTGGGACACAAGCATGAAATGCTGCTTTTCACCCCTGATATTTCTTTATGCTTCACCCCCTGAAATCTCCTTGCTAATTTTAAATCATTTATTTGCTATTACTTGGGGTTTATTTAAAATTGCTCATACATTCATACATATATACATATATATACATACATGTATAGTTATATATATTAAGGAGAATCTTATTTAACCACTGCAAAAGATAATTGAAAGCAATTAATCAGCTTTATTTGCAGATAACTTTTAGACTGTGGCCCAGAAGCACCTAGTAGCTTCATGCAACTTATGGTATATTATCAAATGGGTCAAGCATTTTGCTTCTACCTTGCCACCCCCTCCATCATACATATACACTAGCATTAACACACACCTGGGGGACCACAGCGCCCTACAAAGCAGAATAGAAACTCTAGGTGTCACACCCCAATTTGCTGTTCAGTCATTTCAGTTGTGTCCAACTCTTTGTGACCCCATTTGGGTAAAGATACTGGAGTGTTTTTGCCATTTCCTTTTCCAGCTTAATTTACAGATGAGGAAACTGAAGTAAACAGGGTGAAGTGACTTGCCCAGGGTCACATAGCTACTGAGTGAAGCTGGGTTTGAACTTAGGTCTTTCTTATTCTAGCCCTGGCACTCTATCTATTGCCGCATTGCCCAGCTGCCTCCACTTCCCAATTTCTGCTATTGACGATGCCCCTCTGGCCGGGGAGATTTTAATCAAAGTAACAGGTAAAATTTACATTCATTTATTAACTCCCAAGAGAATGGTGCCAAACATCGCTCAGCCTTCCCCAATTCTGTTTCAGCTGTATCTTCTCTGGGATTTTGGATCTTTTTTTCAACCTTTAGACAAGGAAGAGTTCATGGGATGCTAGAGGAGAGGCAGTGTGGTACAGTGGCAGTGAGAGGCCCAGCTCAGCCACTTGCTTTCATGAGATCTTTGGTCACATCACTTGAATTCTCTAGGCTTTAGTGTCTCCTCTGGAGAATAAAGCTGCACTCAGTGCCTTTTGAGGTCCCTTCCACCTGTAAATCTATGACCCAAAAGCTTGAAGAGATCTCAGGACAAATTAGTCCAAGTCCCTTATTTTCCAGAGGAGGGCAATGAGACCTCAAGAGATTAAAAGATGAGCCTAAGGTCACAGAAGACCTTGGACAAGCAGAACCTGGGGGCAAACTCATCTCTAAGCCCATGAATCAACACAAATCACAACCCAGAAAGTAATGAAATCAGGCCCAAGTTTGCCACTTAATGGCACAAGCTCAGATATGCCCCTTCCTCTCTCTGGGCTTCAGTTTCCTCCTCTTGGCAAATGAGACTTTGGATCTCAGTTCCACTCCTTCGCTATCTGTATGACTTGGAAAGGTAAAGTGAAATAATGGGGGCAGTACAGGTCTCAGCGTCATAAAGGCAGGGATTCGAGTCCTGCTCCCTATCACTTACTAGCTGTATGACTGTGGAAACAAGTCACTTAACTTTTTGGAGCCTCAGTTTTCTCATCTGTAAATTGGGGGATTTATACCTGTAATACCTACCCCATGGACTGGTTGTGCAGCCCAATAGAGATCACTGTCCAAAACGCTTCCTATATAAATATTAGGTGTTAGTATTCTCATTTACCCTTCAGGGCCTATTTCCTTATCTGTAAAATGACCAGCTTAGACCAGATGACCTCCAAGGCTTCAGATACTCTGTAATTCTATGAAGCTCATTCAGAGCAATCAGCCCTTGTTCTTGCAGTCCAAACCTCATTCCTAACAGGGCTCAGGCCGAAGCAGAGATTCTGAGAACATCAGTGGCATTGTAGATGTACGAAGATGGATTTCTACAGCGAATGGGAAGTATGTGGCAACTTTACTAATATCTTTTTTGGTCTGAACTTCCAAGATAATAATACTAATAACTAATAATAGTAGCTAACATGTATAAAGCACCTATTATGTGCCAGGCACTGTGCTAATTAGAACTATTATGTCATTTGATCCTCATAACAACCCCGAGAGATAGATGCTATTATGATCCCCATTTTATAGATGAGGAAACTAAGGTACACAGAGGTTAAATGGCTTGCAGGTGGCAGGGCCACCCTGCTACTAAGTGTCTGAGGCCAAATTTGAACTCGGGTCTTCCTGACTCTGTGCCCAGCACTCTGGACGAATTAAACATCACCAAATTCTGTTTCTTCCTTTAGTCTTTTCCCATTTCCAGGACACTGACGAAGTCTTTCTCTTTTAAATGTTATCTCCTTTGCTGCTCTTATCAGTAGATGAGAATTAAGACTTGAGTAGCTGTAACCTTAGCCTGGGCCACTTGTAGCTTTGGAGGTCCAGAGGCACAACAAAAATCTCGGGAAACATGGAAACAAAATAGGGTACCAAGGAAGGGTGGGTATCAGTTGGATTTTTTTAAATTTAAGAAATGCTTTCTGACCCTTGTACTATGCAAGTGAGGGAAAAATTAAGCTTTTGTGCAATACTGACCCTAAGCCTGGTAAGACTATTCAATGGCTCTTGTCCTGGAAGTGAACAGTGGGAGTGGTTTCATTTGAGGCCCCTCTTAGAGCTTAAGTCCCAATCCCTGCCCTTCTGTCTGCTTGGCCTAGGAACTGGCAACTTTCCTTAAATCACACTCAAGTAGCTTACAGTATAAACCCACAGGATGAAATTACTGTAGCTTCCCCATGTTGGGAATGGTCCAAAGAGTCAAAGGGAATGCTGGCCCCATGGTTACTGATCTGCTTTGTGAAAGGTTGATATCTACTCTCATGTTATGAATTATTTAATGGGGTAAAGATTGGTCTCATCTTCTCTAGCCAATATATGGCTATTTCAGTCTACGAGAGGAGGCAAGTAGGCATTAATAAGTTTAAAGCCATCCACTGTAACTACACTGGCCCTGGGGGACTTGAAGCTTCACTAGCCTCATCCACTTTTATCTTTCTCTGATGACCAACCATAATACAGAACTCTCAATAGAAGTAACTAAGGAAAGGAGTAGGAGAGAAAGGGGGAGAGGGGGAGAGAGAGAGGAAGAGGGAGAGACAGAGAGGAAAAGGGAGAGAGGGAGGAAGGAAGGGAGGGAGAGGGGGAGAGAGAGAGGAAGAGGGAGAGAGGGAGGGAGGGAGAGAGGGAGAAGAAGGGAGGGAGGGAGGGAGAGAGAGAGAGAGAGAGAGAGAGAGAGAGAGAGAGAGAGAGAGAGAATGTGAAACCACAGACTCAGAAGCTGAAAGGGACCTTGGAGACCATCTGAGTCCAACCCCCTCATTGCAAAGAATGAAGCAGTTGTGACATAAATTCAGGACTGTCTCTAGATATATAAAAATGTTTAAAGACGTCTTTATGGACTAGGTCTCCTGGCTAAAAGGACATTTATTAGTGCCTCATTACAATACTTTCAAGATTCTCAACTCAAGTCTATCCCCTTGGAAGGATCAGAATATCAAAGGTTCTCCCTCACCCCCATCCTTTTCTGTCTGAGTACACCATGATGCAGAGCATCGTGGAAAGAGTTTTACCTTGGTTTCTGATTGGGGCATCCTTACCATTTCCTTCCTTAATTCTTTGGTAGAAGGTAGATATCATCTTTTTCAATCCATGGGCCTTTGGTCAGGCCATATTTTTTTCTTATATTACCCACAAGCTTGCTATGGGTCAAATTCTTCTAGTATTCAAGACATGCCTTAGCTACTTTCAGAAGTAGCTCAGTCTTTCAGGCCAGTACTCAAGAAATTTAAGTGCCCAGGTGGTATCCTTGTGGCTGATGGTGCGTGTGGCTTAAATTTTAGGAGGACTTGAGTAAATCAGTCAATTTCTCCACTCTCTCAGTATATGGAAAAATGACTATGCTGTCCTTGCTCCACCAGCCTCCTCCCCCAGTGGACTAAAGCTATGACCCAGACAGGAAAGAAGAATCCCACAATTTACCAACAGGCAGTGAAAAGCCTAACAAGGCACTCAGAAGAGAAATCCAACTCTATTTTGTAAACTTTTTAGTCTCCATATATCATGAGGAGACTGGGAGACAACTAGTCTTTAGCTCTTGAAATGAAAGATTTTCCAAGTTGGCCAAATATTATATTTTGGTTTCCCTGATAAATTGCTTTCTATTTAATCAAATTGAAAAGTCAAGTATTTTTCCCCAAAGTATAAATATCCAGAACAGATTTCTTTGCCCATCAAAGATTATTAAAATTGCCTATAGTCTGGAATCAAGTCCTAAATGGCTTAGACATTTCTCAGAATTAGGTTGAATCAAAGGATTATATTGAACTGGTAACTTGCTATTTACTTGCTCTGGAAAAACACCACCCCTCCTCTCTCCCTCCTCATAGTTATCAGCATAAAAAGGTAGGGAAAAACCTGATAATTTATAAATCAATAAGGAAATAGGATTCAATCTGAAAATGTATCCTAATAAATAAGGAACTAGATTATAAACTCCTCGAGGACAGGGACTGTCATTATTACGTCTGTACTCTGCATAATACCAACCACAGGGGTAGGCACATAGAAGTCACTCAGTAACCATTTGTTGAATGAATGGATAAACCAGTTTAATGGCCTTTCCCCCCTAAATGCCTTTTTAAACGAGACAAAGGGATTGGCCTATTAGAGAGTACTTTTATGATATGACCGATGTTGCTCTTGGGCCAGCTGGTCCATCTGAAGGTCAGAGGTGATGATGATTTCTTAGGCTTAGTACCACTTTTGGAAAAGGGGAGAAATTCTGAAGGTCTTCCACCCTCTCCTCTCTTCTCTTTTCCCTCCTTCTTTCTCTCCCTCTCCCTCTTCTTCACTTCTCTCTCCTCCCTCCCTCTCCCCACCTCTATCACCTTTCAAGCCTATTTCCCTAACTTGGTCCAAATGGTAAAATATTTCCAGATTGAGAACTGTGAAGCTTCAATGACAGTTTTCTTGCCCCTACTGAGCAGATGAAACATTCCTGACCCACTGCTGCCCTGTATCTCTAAATGAATGTTCCTAGGGAGATATCCAACTGCCATATTCAGGGAAATTGATCAAATGAGAGACACAAGATTTCCTTTAGAATAAGTGGAAGTCACACAAGTGGAAAATGAGATGCTATTTCAAAAGGACAGCCCAAGTTGAAATGAAATCATCAAAACTTTAGTGGAGAAAATGGTCTTTTGGCATCTAAGCATCCCTTTTTTTCCCGTTTTCTGCTACAAATCAACTGCTTTTCCAGGAGGGACTCTTGTCGGACAGGATTAAGGCTATGTCAAGGCTGTAGGACCAAGCACTGATTTCTCTATTTATGTGACTTGGGATTTGGTTGCTAGCCCCGGTGAGCACAGCTGCTCCTTGTTTACTTGCTATGTTCTGGTCAGGAATGGCAATCTTTCCATGGCTCAGAATCTTTAACCTGCCCTCTCACTCCACAGGCCTAAATTCAGACAAATAATAAAGTTGGTATTTCCATTGCCAGATGATGCTGTGTTTCCTTTCCTTCTCCTCTCATAATCACCCCTTTGGTCATCCTCTTTCCTTCCTTTGGGGTTCCATCAGATTCTCCTCCCTCAGTTCCCATCCCTCAGTTTACCATCCCAGCATTTTAATTTTGTTGAAAGCATTTGAATGGACCCTAGAGATCATTTATTTCAACATCTTTATTTTATAGATGAAGAAAGGGAAGCTAAGAGATGGTGAGTAATTTGTCCAAAGTCACACAGGGAGGTAGAGGCAGAGCTGGAAGAAGAACCAAAGTCTCCTGATTCCCACCTCTTGGAAATCCACTGTTATACCCTGTGTGGGACACCAACTCATAATCCCTGATTTAGCAGGGAAGCCCCTCGTCCATTAAGCCTGCAGGACAGGTAGATTGGGTTACCCTGCTTGGGTATCCTTGAGCATGGAACAGGAGTGCTTCTTTCTACCCTCTAATCTCCACCCCCAGCTCCAGTTACCACTCAGGCTAACACCATCTAGATCAGTAGGGAACAGCCCATGCTTGTCATCTGTCCTTGGTATGCCCCTATCCAACCCTTCATGAAACCCACCCAAGCACCCAAATCCTTTTTAGCCAATCCAAAATCCACTTCTTATTCCTCTGGTATGATATATGTGTCTCCAACTATGTTCAGAGACAGTCCCAGATAATTCTCTCTTGGTCCTTTTCAGGTTCACTAACTTTATATAAGCTGTTTGGGGACATCTTGGTTGGGGATTGGGGCTGAGGAGGAACAGAGAGAAATGAGGGCCAGAGGAACATACTGGTCTGGTCCAGGGACAAATGAGAACTTCTTGTCTGTGCTCTCCAAAGACAAGGTGAACATTCTCCATACTCTTCTGACTCCCTTCCCCTCGCCCAATACCTGTTGACTAACGAAAAGAATTCTGTGCCACCCAGTGCTGGACCAAACTCTCTTTTGCATACCATATTCCCTATAGTATATTATTAAATATGTCAAATATGTGAGGATAGGACTGATTCCATTGGTTTAGGGAACTCCCAAAGGAGGCACTTAGCCCTATGAATATTGGGCGGTACTTCTTTGCCCCTTAAATAGCCTTAGAGAGTTGCCTAACCCTAGAGCCCTGGGCGACTAAGAGGCTTAGGCACAACACTGACATAGCCAGTATGTGTCAGAGGCAAGACATGAAGCCAGATCTCCCAGGCTTGGAGGCTAGCTCTCAACAGAAGTCATGCTTTTCTGTAACAGACCCCAGTGAGATCTGAACTCAGGAAGAGGCCAGCTCTCTATGCATCAAGTTAGGCTACACAGGTGACTGGGAGTCAGGAACACCTGAGTTCAAATCCTGCTTCAGATACTTCTTAGCTGGGTAACCCTGGGCAAGTCACTTAACTCCTTTCGGCCTCATTTTCCTCATCTGTAAAATGAGGATAAATAGCAGTACTTCCTTCACAGTGTAGTGATAATACAAGATAACATATATATGTAAAGGACTTTGTAAATTTTAAGTGTCAGATAAATGCTTGCTAACTTATTCTTATTAACTGATGCTAATATTCTTATTAACTATTACCCAATATGCCATGCTACCTTTCTGCAAAGATTTTACCCATTCATTCAGTCTCTATGAAAATAGACAGCAAATATTCCTTAAATAAACAGGGTCGTATTCTCGAAAATCTTAGTTGCTCCCAAACTCTTGGCCACTTTTTATATGGCCTCTAACCCCAAATGACATCATACGACCCCATTCAGTTTGCCTAGTTTGCCCTGTGGAACTTCCTTCCTACCTGAATCTGCTGCAAACGTTTGTGTTTTTGAAAAAATACATAAAAATAGGGCCAAGAAAAGTGTGAAATTGTGACCCTACATATATGTGTTAGCACCCTGGAGAAAAGTCCCAGTCACCACACCCTAGTTGTGTCTTTGCTTCTCAGCCACAGTTTCCAAAGGAAACTATAGTTGGCTGTCACTCTTTTCTTCCAGAAAAAAAAATGTCTACTACATATAGAAGGAATGATCTCATAAACACCTTTCCCAACAAACAATACGAGAATAGGTCTCTAGGGACTTCCATTAAGCATTCTTTTCACAGCCCAATGAATGGATTCATCATAGTGTGAGCTTTACTGTGGTTACTTTATATTTCCTGGACTAGATATGTATGTCATTTTCCTCTCTGTCATTTCCCTTCTTCACCCCAGTCATGAATTGTTGCTGTCTTCTCTTTCTTACTTAAGGAAGAGAGAGATCTGTTTAAATGGGAAGTCTGTGTAGGCCCATGCACACAGACATCTTGCAGCTGGTGCAGCTCCGTCAGCTGACTTCAGATGCTTGGAATGTATATTTTAACTCTTCCAGAAGAGGACCACTGGGTTAAAAATGAACTGAACATCAAGAGAAGGTCACTCCTTTTTCATGCCCTTAATACCTGGAATTACAGCAATTCCATCTTTTTTTAAAAATGAAAACTCTAGGGTTACTTCAAGTGCAACAGAGACCTCTTAATAATCTCCCTATTGCAACCAAAGTCCATCCATCACCAATCAGTAGCCTGTGCCTGCCTTTCTGCTCCTAACCTGCCAGGGTCTCCAAGGGTCACAAATATTTTGATTTGATTTTTAAAAATTCCAAGAATTATCCTTAAGGGCAAAAAGTCAGTCTAGTTATAACCCGTCTGGGGGCAACAAACATGATTGGATGTATTAGAACCCCTAATGAGGGGAGTTATAATTAGTTAATTAAAGGATCAATTAGGGTGAGAAAAGAATAATTTGGGTGAGACTAGAGACAGAAAGAGGTATTTTCTCATCTCTGATGGATCTGAGGTAAAAAGTCATTTTTTTCTTTTTGAAAATACTTGAGCAGATTTTTACTAAAGAATAGCATTTGCTTCCAAGAACAGAAGGCAAAGAAGATTCAACCATAAAAATTTTGAGAAGTTAATGCTTCAAGACAGGGTAAGCAGTCACTGATGGATGGATGGATAGAAGGCCTTCCTGCTTACCCCAAAATATTTTTCCTTGGCTTAAGACCTTTTCTCTGAGGAAGCCCTGTTAAAATGGGAGGAGTAAAGGCACTGGGAGCCATGCTTTCTCACTCTAGGCTTTTATTTTTTGTTACTCTCTCTGTTTGGAATGCCTTCTTTCCCTTTCTTCACCTGTAGAATTGATATGCCCTCTTGAGAGGTCAATTCAAATGCTACCTATTAAAGGAGATTTTTCACTGGGGCAGCTAGGTGGTGCAGTGAATAGAGCACAGGCCCTGGAGTCAGGAGGACCTGAGTTCAAATCTGACCTCAGACACCTGACACTTATTAGCTGTGTGACCTTGGGCAAGTTACTTAACCTCAAATGCCCTGCCTTCCCCCCTCCAAAACAAAAACAAAACAACAACAAAAGGAAACCTTTCCTTGGCACCCCTACCTCCCATCCCCAGAAGCCTCTCCTTTGGACCTTTCCCCTCACTAATGTGCTTAATTATATATTACTAGGAATTACATTTAACTGTGCATCTGTCTTTTCTACTGACACTCCCTTAAGCTCTTGGAGAACATGATGTCCCTAAGGCATGATCTTTGGTCTGGAAAGGACAGAACAAAATTGGCTAATATGGAGGTGAAACACAAGATAAGTGGGGAGATAGTAAGAGAATACCCAGCTCCCCTTAATAATGAGATCAAATCAGCAGACACAGGTCAACAATATCCCAGGGGGCTGAATGAGGGGGGAATTATCATTGCGGTGCCACCGTCACTGATTTTTGCAAGACAGTGGAAAACAGGAGAGACCGGTTAAGGGCAGACACTGCTATGATTTTTGGGGGTGGGGGGGAAGAGACATAGGCAAATTAGAGGCCAGTGGGCTTGATGTCAACGCCTTACAAAATTCTAAAATATTCTTAAGGGAATGGTTAATGAACATCTAGAAAAGAAAATGGTGACCAAAAGGAACCAGCATGGCTTCATCAAACAGTAGGTCTTAGCAGGTTGTAGATTAACTTGATTTTTTCTTCTCTTTTTGATGGGTTACGGGACTGAGGTAACAGGGAAATTCGTTAGAGATAGATGACCAGGATTTCATGAAATTAAAAAAAATTTTGTTGATGCCTTTTGGTTTTACATCACACTCATTTCCAGATATTAAAACTCTTTCCCCAGCCCCAGCCCATAAGCCTTCCCTTGTTTATCTAGAGTTTAGCAAAGCATCTAACAAAGTTTCTCATGCTATTATTATGTACAAGATGGAGAGATATGAGCCCCACAAAAGGCCAGTTAGGTGGATTTAGAACTGGGTGAATGATCAGCTCCCCCAAAGTAGGCATTTATGGTTTTATGAGGTCAACATTGGAATGCCCCAAGTTTCTGTGTTCAACCCCATGCTGTTTAAAATTTTTAACAATAACTTAGATAAGGCCATAGATAGCATGCTTAGCAAAGGTGCAGCTGACACAAGGATAGGAGGGACAAGATCAGAAGAGATCTTCATAGCCTAAAACATCAGGCCAGATATCACATGATTAAACTTCATAGGAATAAATGTAAGATCTGACACAGGATCCAAAGGGCAATGTCACAAGTATAGGGTGGGGAAGGCTTGGCTAGAGAGCAGATCATCTGAAAAAGTCCAGGAGGTTTTAGTAGGCTTAAGGCTCAATATGAGTGAACAGTGTGACCTGGGAACCAAAGAAGCTAATTCAGACTTAGGCCCTGTTGACAGAGGCCGAGTTGCCAGGACTAGGGTAGTGCTGGTGTTGCTGTCCCCTGCCCTGGTCAAACCACAGCTGGAGAATTTCTTGGTGCCACATTTTAGGAATGATACTGATAATCTAGAAGGGAACTAGGATGTCAGAAAGCGGTGGGATCATGCCCCATATGAAGAAGAAATGAGGAAAGTTTAGCCTGGAGGAAAGAAGACTTAGGTGGGACATGTTAGATGTCTCCAAATATTCAAAAGGCTGGCACATGAAAACAGATTTGGCCTTGTTCTTCTTGGCCTCAGAGGGGCAGAAGTAGTAGCAATGAGTCCAAGTGACAAAGAGACAGATTTAGGGAACTTCACACCAGCTAGAGCTAACCCCAAATAGAATGGGCTGCCTCTAGAGGTAATGGGTTTTCACTCATCAGAAGTCTTCAAACACATGTTGCTTAACCCCAGGCATATTATAGTGAGGATTCCTGTTTGGATGCTCAGAGAGGACCCACCCAACTTTGAAATGCTATGATTCTGTGACAGGGCTCATGTCTTATCTAAGCTATATGTTTTCCCCCATACCTAGTACATTTAATAAATGTCTGCTGAATTGTAGCTTGGATTATTTATGTATCCCAGGGAGATTGTGATTGAAGGGAAAGGTAGAGAAAGATTAGACTAAGGAGCAGGTCCAGGAGTAGTCTGGCAGTAGGATCAACATAAGGACTCCTGGAAGCTGTACACTGAAAGGGGGAGAAGACTCTTCACTTGCTAGGCAGCTAGGTCATGAGGTAGATAGAGCATTAGATCTGGAGTCAGGAAGGTCTGAGTTCAAATCCAGCCTCAGATTCTTAATAGCTGTGTAACCCTGGGCAGATCATTTAACCTCTGTTTGCCTCATTTTTCTCATCTGAAAAATGGGGATAATAATAACACCTACCTCCCAGGGTTGTCTGTAGGATAAAACGAGATAATATTTGTAAAGCACTTTGCAAATTCTAAAGAACTATATAAATGCTAGCTACTACTACTACTACTACTACTACTACTACTACTACTACTACTACTACTACTACTACTACCACTACTACCACTACTACCACCACTACCACTACCACTACCACTTCTACTACTACTACTTCAAGATTTTGCCTAGGCTCCTTCTTGAAGGCCCCACTTAGCAATTCATGTTGCTTTAGCAGGATTCTCTGTAAAGGAAAACTCAAAATATAACTTTTCAAGTTAAGAACTCTGTCCTGGATACATCTGGCCAAAATAGTAGAATGTATCCTAGAGAGAGCGATCTGTTCATGCAATTCCAGAATATGATCAACTTTTCAAAAGCTCCAAGGTAAGACTCGGTTTAATTCATACTTGTTGAAAATAATATAAAACAAGCTCTGGGAAGCTCATTAAAACAAACCAAAACCACCAAAGCAGTGGCATGTTTCAGGAAGGCTCAGAGAATATTAGTGTTAAAGGTCAGGCCCTTAGATGTCATTTGACCAACTCCTTCATTTTAGGAAACTGAGGTCCAGAAAGGGGGTGAGATTCCTTTAAAGTTACCCAGGGAGTTAAAGGATCATTAAGAAAGATCCTACTGCTTAAGAATCTATACTTTGAGCTCTGGCCCTGCTTCAGTCTTGCAGTTTTCCCTTGTTGCCAGCCTAACTCCTTTGCAAATGGAGCTCCAAATGTCCCTCTGCCACATGTTCAGTCAAGATATGATAAAATCACATCCCTGTTCCCTCTAATCTTGAGTCAGCCATTGTGCATTAATGGAAAACTATGTACATTTGAGCAACCAATCATCTATTTCGACAATATATGGGCTTGAATATGTACTTTGTGGTTTTGGGCGAGGCAAAAAACAAACAAACAAAACCCCCAAACCCCAAATGGAACTCATGTATAGAAAATGGACAGAGCTAGTAACTCTTAGGTGCAATGAATAGCATCAGATTCCTAAATGTGAACATTACTGAAGATCTCCAAGAACAGATCAAAGTTTGATTCCTGAAAGTAGTAATTATAAGCAGAAACCAAAAATCTATACGAGTCATTATAGTAAAAGACTGGAAACATCGAAGAGATTTCATTTTGGCTTTCCAGCCTTGATCTAGCACTGCCTCCACAGAGAGCAGGGCAATGGCTGGACTCGATGTGCAAAGGCTGAGACTCACTTTACTTGAGCTACCTCTTTCCTGTGGTTGAGCCACTGATAGATTCAGTTTTGTGTCCCTAGGCCAGTGCTCTCACAGAATGCATGCTGATGCCAATCTAGCCCTAACAAGTCCCTAGAGGATTTTCCAGGTGCCTGAACAGACTAATGTCACTCAGGCACTCGCTCTGGAGCAGGAGTGGGGAACCTGTGGCCTTGAGGCCACATGTGGCCTTCTAGATCCTTAAGTACAGCTTTTTGACCGAATCCGAATTTTACAGAACAAACCCACCTTAAGGATCTAGAAGGCCACACATGGCCTCAAGGCCGCAGGTTCCCCACCCCTGCTCTGGAGGCTACACTGTCTGTCACTCAGGGCCTCAGCACAATCTAGTGCTTGGTTACCACTCTACCTTGAGCATGGCCACGGTGATACTAGGGTTAGAGAGAGCCCAATTGCCCAGTCAGCCAGAAGGAAAAATCCAGTCCAGACGGCTTAATTCTAGTGTTCACTGAGCCCAGAGCCAAAGCCACTGCCCAGAGCTGCACTTTGCAACCTCATTTTGTTCCTTATTGCAATCAATGGGCTGTCTCTGGGGGGTTGGGATGTACTTATTCTGCCAAATGGCACATTTCCACAGCAAAACCTAAATGGAGCTTATAAAGGAGTAGCTACCAGCAAAGCAGAAAACAAACACCTACAAGGAAAACCCCAAAGGATGTGAAAATCTGTGCCCACCAACGGGTACAAACTAGTGTCTTACACTGTCTTCTATGGGATTCCGAAAGACTCTGAAAGACATCATACCTTGATGTTGGCAGTGTTTTCCCTCCTAAAATACTAAATATGCAATGGTATATCCAAATATTTACTGTGTAAATTGTGTAATTACTGTGTAATTGGGGTATTATAAAATGGGCTTAATTCTCTTGAGTTTATGCCCAAATTTCCCCAACCTGTCCTTTATCTTAGGGGCTAATCTAGAATTTTAGGTCCCCCAACTAACATTTCTAGGTTCTGTCAATAACTTTTCAAGCCCCAAAGTGTGGTTCTGCAGTAGTTAGTTTGGGAAATGTTGCTTTCAGTCAACCTCTTGGTTCTCCTTAGCTTATTAAAATACATTTACAGCCAAATGTTTTCCCAAGTTATATTTTAAACCTCATGGGGAAGTGACATATACTTCCCATCTAGCCTTCAAAACCTGGGAGTTTGACACCAGGCTCATCAGAAGGAAATAGAAGAGTTAAAAACATATTCTGGGAAACCCTCTGAGTAGGGATTGACATGCCTCTGCCGCTGCTGGAATCTCCCCATTAGTCCAGGGTAGTGGACACTAATCTTTCTGGAAATGGAAGAAAAGTCCTCAGAGTAAAGGTTGGCAATTCCAAGATGGTCTTTGGGGCGTTCTTATAATTGGCTGCTGTCACACTGTTGTCCTTATAATGGCACACAGAGGTAATGCTTTCCTTTTGAGGGGTGGCTATGATCCCCGCTATTCCTCTTGCTTTCATAAAGAGAACCATGAGTGGAAAGAATAAAGCTGAATGAGAGAATAAAGGTGATGAATATAGTTTTAGTTCCCTTTCTGAACCCAAGGCCACCTATCCAATCACACCAAGGAGCCAAAGGCCCGACCAGTGTCTACTAGGGAAGCCACCTCACAACAAGCTAATGGACATGGGAGCGTTTTGTCCTCCAAGCCTGGATTTTTGCAGAGACTCAAAGTTCTGAGTATACATTGAAGAGCTCGATTTCCCTCTAAGATACAAGGACTGACTGCATTCTGAATGTGAATTTCTATCCATGATTTAGTGTAGGGTACTTGAAAAAAAAATCCAAGGTTTTGAAATGGAAAGTCTGCACAATCATTTGGTGGCAGGTGCATGTTACTATCTGAAGACAATCTGGCCTTGGCGCTCCCGTTCAAACCCAAGGTCCTGGGGAGTGCTCCATATTGGCGGCTGAGATTTTCTACCTTTAGTCTTGGTCGTTATGCCTGCCAGCACATTGGCTCCCCAAAGCTCCACTTTCCCTAGCTCCCTAGCACCGTTTGTCTGGCTTTTGTGTGAATCAGTAAACTGTGAATCATCCTCATGTACTAGAGAAGCCATGAAACAGACACTGAGACAATATCAGTTCCTGTTTACAGTCACTGCTTTGTTCCCCCACCCACACAGAGAAATTTCTCCAAAATGACCAGAAAGAGAAAGAAATTGAGTTCATTTTTTTACCAGGAAAGTTATTTCTAGGTATTAAAAATGTACAGTAATCCATGTCACGCATTTTTCACTGAAGCCTAAAAAATGGTAAATGAAGGAAAACTCCAAGGGTCCCCATAATGCAACAAGTGAACCTGTAATAATAACCCTCATCTCTGACTTAAAAAATCCAAGGTAACAAGTTTTTCCTCTTTCATATGTGGCAACAAAATATCATTGTTAATTAGAAAGGGATTAAAACAATTTGTTTTGAGGGACAAAATCTAGACAGGCATGTTGGAACCCTCTTTCTTTTCCCATTTTCAACAGTTTATCTTTGAAAGGGTTGCTGAAGAATGGCTAAGGGCCATATAGCATTCAGGCCATTCAGGAATGGGAAGCTGGTGCTAGAAAACAACCCTTCCACAGTTTTACTACCTGGTTGTCTCTGTCTTCATTAGCAAAATGATCAACAAGGAGACAGGCTTTGTTTCTTGGCCTTTCTGGATTAGCTGGTTTAGTGATTTCCATAGTAGCCTTGGTATCACTAAAGGAATTGACTGCCCGTATTTGTGACATTTACTCAACTCTCCCAGAGTTACAGATGATGGAGTTAGGTGGCCCTTCCTTTCTACTCAGAACTTTTGTGGCATATTAGGGATGAGAAAACATAACCTAGACCTTTCCACTGGATTTCCCATTTATGTCTCCACCAAAAAAAAAAGAAGTGGAAATGGTAAGTCAGTCTAACATTTGCTGGGTAGATGAAGAGCTGAGATGATAGTCAGATGATTCAGGGTCTAAACTCCTCAATAACAACAGTTAAACCTTACTGATGCATATAATAATAATGGTAACAATGATTATGAATGACCATCTTCCATTTATATGGCATTTCCCATACCATAGTCCTAGGAGGTTTTCCATGCAAATATTATTATCCCCATTTCACAGATGAGGAAAATGAAGCTCTGAGAGATGGAGACTTACCCATGGTCACAGAACTGTTAAATGTTGGAGCTGGCATTTAATGTTAGGTCTCCAAATGTTAGGTTCGATGGTCTTTCCATGGTATTTGAGACAATTTTCTCAGTTTGCGACTTTCCTTTGCCATAGTAGACATGACTAAATTTAGGTTTGAAAGTCTGTACCTTAATTCCTTTCATTTTCAAAAAAGGTATTTTCAGTCTATATGTGGTTCACAAAAAGGAAATTTGACACAAAACCTCTGACATGAAAAAAAGGGAAGAAAATGCACAAAACAGCAGCAGCAAAGTGGCTTTCCATGAGGGAAGTACTGATTCCAGTAGAAGATAAGCTTCTTGAGGGCAGGGACCAGTTTTTGTTTGTGTCTTTTCATTCGTGCCTCTAGTAGTTGAATTGAACTGAATTAAGGGGGGGGGGAGGAAGGGTTGTGCTTTTTGCAGGACATTTCAAGTAACATACACTCAGAAAATACTGGCATCTGTGAACACACCTCCCCCAGAGAAAGCCCTGGCTGGGGAAGTCCCTTGCTAGTTCTAGACTGCTTTCAGCTTAAAAAAAATCTCACTGCTTTTGATGTGGGGAAATGGCATGATCTGTCCTCTTGGTGCACACAAAAAAGCATACCTCATTGTGGGCAAAAAAAATAAAATAAAGACTCAGGCAAACATAGGATGTTGTTTCTAATTTGCATCAGAAAGAGGAAGGTCTTCTATTGAAGAGATTTGAACACTAAGCAATATTGATATGGTAGAAAGGTCACTGGTTTAGGAGTCAGAAGATCTGAGTTCTAGTTTTGGCTCTGCTGTAAACTAGCTGTGTGATGTTGGGCAAATTCCTTTTCCCCATCCACATCTCAGTTTCCTCCCCTGAAAAATAAGGACTTAGATTATTTGAGTTAGTGTAGTATAGTCGAAAGAATGCTGGATTTGGAACCAGAGAACCCGGGGTCAAATCCTGGTCCTGCCACTTAGCACATGTATAACCTTTGGTAATTCATTTAACATCTCCGGGCCTCAGTTTTCTAATTTGTAAGTTGGGGAGAGGGTGAACTTGGATGACCTTTAAGGTCCTGTCCAGTCTAAAATCTGTGACCTTCCATCTATCTGTATGTCCTTATTTATTTACATGTTATCTTTCTTATTAGGCTGTGAGCTCCTTTAGGCAGAGACTATTTTTGTTCTTTGTAACTCCAGCACTTAGCACAGAGTCCAGCACATAGTAGGGGCTTATTTATTGTTCAGTCATTTTTCAGCTGTGTCTGACTCTTCATGACCCCATTTGAGATTTTCTTGGCAAAGATATGGGAATGGTTTGCCATGTCCTTTCCAGTCATTTTACAGAGGAGGAGACTGAGGCAAATAGGGTGAAGTGACTTGTCTAGGGTCACACAGCTAGTAAATGTCTGAGGATCTGAGGCCAGATTTGAATTCAGAACACTTATCTTTTCCTGACTCCAGGGCCAGCACTCTCCCCTCTGCAGTACCACCTAGCTGGCCCTCCAGACCTGGCACTCTATCCCCTGTGCCACTGCCCACTAGGCACTTAATAAATGCTTATTGCTGGATTCTAAGCAATGAAGACATGCTTGTTGACTGGCTCTAAAATTCAAGAAGTCTATTTCACTCTCTGCTTCCCCCTTCAAAATTTAAAGCATTCACGGTAGGATAAACGAGAATACTTATTCCACGACACGACTGGGAAATCAGCTGAGGGAATTGTCACCCGGAAAGGGGGCAGAGGCTGCAAACCTGAACAGGTGGCATGGAATAAAGAAAGCTGGAAGAATACTTGTTTTCTTTTGTTTTGCCAGCTCTGTTTCTGAATTCTGGAGTCGGAGGTCATGCTGTCATGACTCTCAGAAACAGAACCAGAGTCTGCATGGCCATGGGACTGAGTGTGAGTTCTAGGCAAGAGCAGCATTTGGTGTTATCATAGACTCTCACTCCATCCTCTAAATGTTTTAGGCTTTGCTAAATTTATACCAACAAGACCTGTTTATTGGCACTGAAGTTTTAAATTTGCTACAGCTAGAAATTAACCTCCCTCCAGTTCCCCCTTTCCCCCGCCCCACTTAATCACCGAGAACACCAGGGCTACAAGTTTCAATGGCTCTGCCATCTCATTGACATGGACACTCCTTCCATGGGGACAGAGAGCAAACCATCCATGCCTTTTCATCTTGTGCAAATCTTGGGATGTTCTTTTGTAAATTCTCCATAATGGATCTAACCAGCATGCTAGAGGGCTTCCTCTGGGTCTTTGAATATTTCATGGAGACCAGCCCAGCACTCTAGCTGCCCATCTGTCATTCTTCTCTCACTCTATGACATGACTGACCCACCTCCTTTTCCAGTTTATATATATATATGTAATATGTATAATATATAATATAATATATAATACATAATTACAGTTGCTACTTCTCGAAGTCATCAGTCATTGGTCAAGTGCCACAGATTACATACATGGCGGTGCATATGGAAGAATATCCATATATGTATATACATGTTCATATGGAAAAGCTAGTTGGAATGGGATAGAAGGTGGGGGGATAGACCTCCCAAGGAGAAACTCTCAGTGGCCCCTTTTCTCCAACTGAATTTCCTAGGGCACAGAGAAAGTACTTGCCTCAGGACCTATTGCCAATTTGTGTCAGAGAGGAATATGAAACCAAGTCTTTCCGACTCTGAGGTCAGTTCTCTAGCCACTCTACCACTCCCATTCTTCTGTTGTACATTCTTGCAATCTGAAAACAGAATTTTTTCCCCTTTCTTAGTATCTTTTTATTAATATTATTCTCAGAAAAGGAAGTATGTACATTATTATAAAGGGCCTAATTTTGTACCCTTCCTCTCCCAACATCCCCTCACCACCCCCAGCTTAAATAAATTTATTACTGGTCTTCAGAAATCCAAAAAACCTTAGAGGAAGTTTCAGTAGAATGGTTAGATTTTAGTTGATACTTTAAGAAGTTCATTAAAACTTGTTCATTAAAATCTTATGGAAGTGATTGTTGAAAACTAAAAATAAATTAATTAATAAAAAACTTGTTCATCAAAAAATAAAATAAAAACTCTCTCCCTATTGCTTAATAGTAACTCACACAGCTTTAGACCTTCAAGGTTTACAAAGGTCTTTCCTCATAACAGAGAGTAGTGAAGTATTCTTGTCCGCTTCTTACACATGGGGAAACTGAGACCCGGGAGCTAAGAAAGCATTAGAGGTGCAAACCCAACTTGACGTCAGCACTTTCTCTACAACCATGCTGCTTCTGGTTTTTTCTGGAAGTCTCTGCTTAGATTATCCCATTATGTTTCCTACTTTCCCACTGGGAATGAGGCTGACTTTTCCATGGACATTTTCACTTTTAGCATAGGGGATGATGACAACTCCCCAAGTGTACATACAATGTGAAATGGCTTTAGATTTCAACACTTTACCTCATTCTTTTTATCCAGCCAGGAAAAAAAGAGGTTGAAGTTTAAAAGGTTAACATTTGACTTCCAGACCCATCTTAAATTCCTACTTGAAAAAGTAAGATAGCTTTGAAGTACAGGAACATTGATGTCTCTCCGACAGTAAAAAAAAAAAACCCCAACCAAAACCCCCGCTAAACTAAAAAATAAGATATCAGATTCTTAGTCAAACTAGTCTTTTCAAAGACTGAATTTCCCAAGTCCCACAGCTTGGAGAGCTGAATTTCCTGACAATTCAGGAGAGTAAACATTTTTTTTCAACCCTGAAACACTTGCCTCTGAGTTTCCAAAGCATCAAACGATCAAATAAGATGATATTTGTAAAGCACTTAGCACAGTTCTTGGCACATAGGAAACACTATGTAAATGCTGGTTGTTACTATTATCATTAACTGAGAAATCCCTCCCCCAACCCTACCAGAACACCCAATGGAAAACAGTGAGGAGGATGAACTAGTATAAATAGAAATAGAAATAGAAAAAAACAGTCACTGGGGAAGATGTTTTCACATCTGTAAGGCAAGCTATCTAGAGGTCAAAGCCCAGCTTCAGCCTTGGTGCTTTTTCTAAGACAGATTCCTCACTAGCATCCTTTATTCTGGGAGAAAGGCACTTAATTAGCTGAAGGGCTTGGTGCTCTGTCTTCAAAAGCAGGCTCTTCTTCTATTCCCTCAAAGGTCTCTGCTCTGACATTATGCTATTACCAGCATTAGCCTTTGAAATAAAATCTGCCTTTTTTTCTCTAGGGAATTAGAAGGTAAATTAAAAAAAAAACCCGACATTTTTTCTTACTCCCATCAAAAATAAATACACAAAAAGACACAAAGAAACATGGAGAGACAGAGAAAGCATTCCCAGGGTTTCCTTAAACTGGCCTGATGTCTTGGGTGGGGGCTAACTTTGCTGGATTTCAAATAGAGCACTTCTGAGAAAAGAGAAAAGCTCGTGTGAGGTCTCTACAGATTGACTTTTTCCAGTTAAGAATGAACGAAGAAAAGGGGATTCTCTTCATATTAACTGGGCTATTTTTATAATTTTTCCTCTTCAGTAGGAGGTCATGGTGTGAGGGTTAGAAAAGTCAATTTGTAATGTTAATTAAGATGACATTAATTCAAGCTGATAGTCTGCAAAGCAAGTGAAGCCTGAACCAAGACAATGGGCACAAAAAGAAACGTGGATTTCCCCTATAATTCCCTTCAGGGAGAAAATAAATCCCATGAGTTTCAGGAGACTCCAAAAAATTCATTTAGCTCTCCCAACTTAGGCTGGGTCTAAGCAATGTCCTAGCCGTCATTTGAAAAATAAAATATTCAGTCAATCGACCAGTGACTTGGTCTACAGGATATTATACAATGTGACTAAATTTTATTTTTTAAATTTGTCAAATGGACTGGCAGTTTGGTAGACAGCCTTATGAAGACTTTCCCCTGTGACTTAAAAGGTGCCCTTTCATAGAATCATTAATCTGACTGAAGTTAGAAAAGCTTTCAGCAGTCTTCTAGTCTAACTTTTTTATTTTACAGAAAGAGAAACTGAGACCCAGAGAGGTATATGACTTTGCTAAGGTTTTCTTTCCTTGTTTCCCATTAGCAACCTCACCCTCAGCCATCATTAGATCAATGCATTAATCAACAGACATTTATCAGATGCTTACTATTTGGCACAGAAGGGCAGTTCCCCTTCCCTTGAGGAGCTTACAGTCTAGAAAAGGAAGACATATGCATACACAGGTGATTTGGGAGAAGAAGACAGCAGCAGCTGAAAAGATGCCTGCCTTCATTTTTTTTTTCACATTTGAAACACGGGCCTACTCTTGAACTTTCACCTTCTCTCCCTTCAGAAATCCCACCATGGGTGCAGAGGCAAAACCAGCTGGGCCAAATTTGTGACTGCTTGTGCCCAACTTCCTTTTCAGTTGAAAGGAGCAGTGAGGGGTACAAGTGAACAGCTGGGGACAGGATCTGCCCTTCCTCTGCTTATTTTTCCTGACCATGAGCACTGCCAATCGTGTTAGGTGTCAGCAGGGGTGCACCCAGCCAGGAGAATGGGGTTTACTGGAAGCTTTGAAATAACAGGTGGCCCAGAGGAATTTTTGACTGTATCCCGCCAAACTATTTCCAATGCTTAGGGAATCCAGAAAAGAGTTCCAGGTTTTAAATTATTGCTTGGCCTTCCCTTCTTCCTCTCAAATAAAAATTACAGTGTACAGGTAAATCATCATTAGCTATAATCCCCCTTTGACATCCTTCTTCAGAATGAACATTCCTGGAGGTGATATTAACACGAAGACCCTTTACAATATCCCACAATACAGACTGTGCTTGCATGAACAGCTGCCAGTGTTCCCTCCATAAGAAAGAAAATGTTTGGGGAAGATGGAGACTATGAGTTTTTCCGATTTACCAGTTGTCTGGTCAATGGCAGGTTTGGGTGATTGACCAATTGAAAGGGAGGTCATTAATTAGTCATTGAAGATATAAAGTGTCACCCCCCCCCAACCCCCACAGTTGTACGGGGATTTGATTCAGCATCTCTTATTCTTTATACCAGGTAAAACACCAAAATACTCCATCATTGGGAATATTACATAGCAACTGGACCCCTACCCATACTCCTATGAGGTCAGATTTCATACTTTGGGGTTCTTTTTCCAATTGGCTACTACCCATATTTTTTCTTTCCAACAAAGCCTCACCTTTTTCTCATTCTGGAGGAAAAGGGAATGGAGGTATTCCACAACATACTTAAATGCACATTTTTATGCATGCAGGCATAAATAAACACACAGACACACACACACACAGACACACACACACACATACCAGCTTGATTCCTGAACCCCCCCCCCCCCAACATTCTTTAAGATACTGTTCATTTCCTTTTGGGCCTCTGTGTTTTTGTCTTTGAGCAATTGTAACTCTTAATCACTGGTTACCATGTGCAAAATCCAAGGTGGTGTTTCTTAATCCTGCTTTTGCAACACCCTGGGGTGTCTCCAGTCCTCTAGGGGGCTGAGGTGGTGGAGAAAGGGCTGTCATAAAAGTCTCAAAACAAACTGAATTGTTCTTAACTTTGATTAAAAAAAATGAATATGTGCCTTCAGCACTTAGAGGGCAGAGGGTGGGTTTCAAAAGGACAGTGTCTGACAGCTCCTCCTAGGTTGGAAACCGCTGATCTAGAACTCCTATTTTTCTTTCCCCCTTAAGCACAGGCGAAAATGGCTTTGAATTCTTTTTTTTTTGAGTGACTTCATTTAAATCAGTCACCTGATAAGAAAGTGAAATTCCCTTAAGACCTGATGTCCTCATTCTATAGAGAAAGATGGACTACTGTACACAGCTGGAATTTCATTTATGTCTAACTGTTCCTTCCCAGGGATTTGCTTTCTATTTTCCATTCAGAATCTGCTCTTAGAAATGATGGTACAGATTTTAAACAAATGTTCAGCCTTTCAACAGTGCCTGCCATTCACAGGTAGCCCAAGGAGGTGTAATCGCCTCAGAAGGGAAGCCCCTTTAGTGTGTAATGACTGTTATGTAAGTTTGGGCTTGTAAAATCAATGAAACACTGGGATTCATCTAACTGGAAATGAGGAACATGCAATGACTATAATCATGCCTCAATTACCCTTATCTTAGCTGGTTTCTCCCAATTTGCCTTGAATACACTCTTGCTGGAGCCAGCGCTTTCTCTGTGTTTCTTTTTCTCCATTCTCCCCATCCCTATCTCTCCCTCCCTCCGTGTGTGTCTCTGTGTCCCTCTTTCTCTGTCTCTCCCTCCTCTCCCTCTCAGTGTCTCTCTGTCTCTCTTTCTCCCCCTTTCTGTCTTTATCTCTGCCTCTCTCTCTCCCTCTCTCTGTCTTTCTCTGTCTCCTCCTCCCTCCTCCCCCTAGTTCTCTTTTCTCCCTCTGGAAAAGCTGCATATCCAAGTACTGAAGCCTCAGAAGTTACATGGGGAAATGGCATAATCTAGAAGTCTGGCCAGCTAACAGGAGGTGTTGACATGCCATGACAGGAATCTTTCTTGGTACTTCTTGACTAGAGGGATAATATTCTTAGTACAGTGGTGGTAATGGAGTGAAAAGGAGGGAATAAGTCAGTCAGTCAACAAACATTTATTAGGGAGATAAATAAGGGAATAAGGGCAGAGCCTCAGGGGCCTGCAGTAGGGGTGGCTAGTAGCTGAACTCATTGGCAATGCCTTGCAAGGAGTAGGCACCAAATAAATGCTCTTTGGGCAGGGTTCTGCAATGACCACCTCACAAAACACCACACAGCACAAAACAGAGCCCAGGGACTATCTTGGGAAAGCCAGTAAGTCTCTGATTCCCCCCACTGTCCTCCCCACATGAAGAAGAGTACTGAGGTCTAATTTGAACCTGGTGGTTTACCTTGATGGAGGTGGGCAAGTCATACCCTTGGAGGGAGGGGGTCAGACCTAGTCCTTCTGTTATAAAGAGGACCCTCCTAATGGAACCTCAGAGCTGAGAGGACCTCAGAAGTCATTTATTTGAACCTGTAGTTAAGCAAGAATCCCCACTGCAACATTTCTGCCAAGTAGTCATTCATTCTGTGCCTGAAGACCGTGGGTAAGTGAGAGCCCACTTGCCCTGGATGCAGCTGCTGTGGGGCACCTCTCATGCTTAGGCAACTTTTCAAGCTTAGCTGAATTTTGGAGAATTTGGTTCCAGGATGGTTAATTTGTTGGCACAAAAACTTGTGATGACTGGCTACCAGATTAAAGAGAGGTGAGGCTCTATCTATTTTGGTAGGGAGAATACTCTTTGTTCTACTGAAGTAAATCAAGACATGGGAGAAAGAGTGCATTCTACTACAATGGGAAAGAGGCTGGACTTGGAAGTAAGAGGACTTGGCTGTGACCTTTGGCAAATCTGCTCACCTCTCTAGGCCTCAGTTTTCTCTTCTGTAAAATGAGAACATTTTGAACTAGCCCAGGGCTCTTAACCTAGAGTCTAGGGTGAATTTGAATTTCTTTTGAGAATTGCATTTCAATGCAATCCTGTATATTGTATTTTATGCATTTAAATCTAATCACAGAAAGACACAGTAGGCCCCCTCTAGAAGAACACCTGAAACTACTTCCATCAAAAGAAGGTTTCTGTGCATCACCTCCTCTAAGAGGCATCTTTGAAATGAAGTAGGAACCAAGAGAGTCACAGCATATAATGAAAGGCTCCACAGAGAAGTTAAAACAAAGGGTGGGTTTGACTTAGTTGCCCTTCCTTTCACAAGGCTTCATTTGACAGGTCCTCTCTTGAATAGGTCTCAGGATGGAGGTGACAACAAGTTGCCCACCAAAGTGATAGTAGAGAAGAGTCGATGTCTTTGGTGGGGAAGAGCCAGAGGTAGTTTCTGGCAACATTCTCCTCTGGAGCCCCCTTGACAAGCTGGGATGACCCTGAGTTCCCAAAGGCTACATCAGGGAAGTCTAAGTTCTTGCTGGTCCTACCAAACCAGAGAGATTTCTGGAACAGTTCTGATAATAAATCACATGCCTGCTGTCCTACGACTGGCCTAGCTAAGTGCACAGAGGCTCCCTTATCACCAGAAGTTTGGACACCAAGTAATACATTTGCATTCCCATGATCCAGAAAGACTGTGTGGCAAAGGGCAAGAGGGTTCACAACTTGGGCTGGGGGAAGGAGTACCCACCCCTCATGACAGAGCAAGGATCTTTGGATCTTCCAGATTTTTCTAAACTGGGCATATTACTCCCCTTTGCGCACTCTTATAATCTAGCCAAATAGGCTTTCTGGCCCCACATATGCCATTCTGTTTCCTGTCTCCCTACAGAGGCATTAGCTAGTCCTCATGCATGGAATACATGCCCTCCTCACCTTTGACCCTTAAAATTTCTAGCCTCCTTTAAAGCTCAGCTCAAGTCCCACCTTCTACAGGAGGCCTTTCCCGATTCCTTCCCACCCTACCAACTGCTAGGGCTTTTCCCCACCAGCATGGAAAAAAACAACCTTGAATTATTTACTTGGTATATATTCTATAGCTCCCTTATAGAATGAAAGCTCCTCGAGGGCAGGGATGGTTTTACTTTTGTCTCTGCATCCAGTTCTTGACACATAGTGGGAACTCGTTGATGAACTGAACCTGATTTATAACCAAGCAAGTTCTGCTTGAAGACAGCCCTGGGATGAATGCTTGGGGCTGCAGTGGCAAAGTTTAAATAGCTAAGTAAATAATCATATCTTTTGTATAACAAGTAGGAAATAATTTTTTCCAGCGGTATTATTAGGTTGTGCTGAATCAGCTGCATTCTTGTGACCAAAGCACCTGCTATCTAGAGGCACAGTCTCTGACCAGGGAAAGCCAAACTGCCCTCGCTCTTTTGGAAAGTTGCCTCTTCTGAATCGGTAAGGTTACCAATGAGTAACCTTGACCTCATTAACACTACAAACTGGTCAGACACACACAATTGGCTGGCTTCAATATGCTTTCCCCCATATCAAACCTGATCTTAGGGTCATGATACCTTAGATGCACTCTTCAGAATTAGGCCACAATAGAATACAACATTTTCCCAACTCAGCAGCAAATCAACAAAAGCAAACCTGAGATGCTCTCACCTGTCTAGGCTGAGAAGGCAAAGAGGCAGGTGACATGTGACGCTGGGTCCTCTGTGGCTGCTGCATCATCTGCTGCAGCAAAAACTGTGTACTGTTGGACTGCTGGGCCTGCAGCTGCTGAGTAGAGGCCTGTGGAGGCTGCTGCAGGTAGTGGAGCAGGGATGGCTGCCCTGAACTTGCAGACATGGATGCCACCTTCTGGGGGGCTGCCTCAGAAGTGAAGTGGGACAGAGGCTTGGTGTTGCCAAAGGAAAAGTGCTCCTGACTTCCAGGACCTTCACTCACGAGCCCAGATTGCAAGCCACCAGAAGTTTGCTGCAGGATCACACTGAGATTTTTCGATGGGTTGTTGGTCATTGTCTTATAAAGTGGGTTTTGCTGCTGCTGTGGCTGTGGTGGTGGCGGTGGTGGTGGCTGCTGCTGCTGCATGCCTGCAGGGTTACTGACATTTGAGATCAGGGTGCCCTGTGGACTGAAGGATTGCTGATGCAGAGCTGGGCTGGAGAGCTTGTCTGGCCGATACGGTGAGGATGGGTTGGTGGTGGCCATGCTCGAGACCAAGCTGCTCGAAGGACTCTTGATACTGGTGGTCGGGATGGCAGTGGAGGTTATGTTGGAAAGCATTACATTGGGAGGGCTGAACTGCTGCTGTTGCTGAGTGAGAATGGGACTGGACAGCATCTCTGAACCAAAGGGCCCAGAGGCCCCACCACCAGAGTTACCACTGACAGACAAATTTGAAAGCAAGGCAGTGGGAGAGGTTTGGAGGCTGCTCCCTGGCAAAGTGGTGGAGGATATGCCAGATACCATAATGCTCTGAGGGCTGTATGGTTGTTGGTGTGGTGATGACCCTGGTGGGTAAGGTGGAGAAAGGCCTGGAGAAGCCATGGTAGACCAGCTGGATGCTGGCATTTGCTGTTTTGTAGAAGATACTTGCTTGCTGGCTGCCAGGGCCTTTAGTTGGTGGGCGTGATGCCAGTGAGGCCCAGACAAGGTGGGTAAGGAGCCAGTTAGCATATTCCGGGGCTGGCACTTTGTCTGGGCTGTTGAAGAAATGGGGGAGGTGGTAGGTTTGTTAGGAGGACGAACCGGGTAACTCGCTCCCGCAGAGGAGGGCCGCATCTGAGGTGACCCGCTCGTCACTGTCTGATTGCAACTAGGAGAAAAATCCTTGCTGGTAACATGGTTCTCCAAGTGCGATGTCTGAGGAGAAGGTTTAGGAGTGCTCCTCAAGGCTGGTGGTGTATGAACCATGCCAAGTGGTTCTTCTGGCTTGCCTCCCAAGATATTTTCAAGGTCTAGATCATTGGGAGAAGGGTCTGGCATTTTGGTTAGCTCTTCCAGGAGATCTTGAAGCTCCTGATCCACAGTCTGCAGACTGTTTCCTTTTTCATCATAATGAACCATATTGTCTGGTCCACCCATTGGCCCTTTCTGTCCAACTTCGGTATTTGGTGGCATGGTGAATGAAGATCCAATGTCATTATCATTCATCTGGCTATTTTCAAGTAGGACCGAATGGTCAGCCATGCCAATGGATGAGGAGTTATGATCCAGTGAAAATGGTGACATTTGTATCTCAGAACATGAGCTACTGGGGTTGTTACTTTGTCCCATAGAAAGAGTAACATCATCAAGGCAAGGTCTCTTAATGTCATGAGGGTAAAGATCATCAAAAGAACTGCTGTCAGGAAAGGTGTCTCCTTCCAGTTTCCTCTTAATGGATCCCTGCGACTGAAAGAAAAAAGATAATAAGTGTTTGGCACATCACAGCAGCAAAGGAAATCAGTGAAACGGAGCTCTTCCAACAGAAGCCAGCTGCCGAAATGAGACCTTAAAGGTAAAATAGACCGATCCCCATTAAAATGAGCAGATGCCAAAGCCGGATAATATTTTTCCAACTCATTTCTTTGTCTCTTTTTCTTTTAAACAGTTTTATTACATTTCAAATCAGGCCCTAAGCTCCTTATATATTAAGCATGCCAAATAGTTATGTAAAAGGTCTTCTTTGCCCAATTAATGGGAGAGTGCGATGAAATGAGGCAGAAATCATCAACTGGATGATTTGTTGCCAAAGCCAGACATTTAAGAGCTAACTAGGAAAAATCTAAGATATTTTTTGATTCCTCAGAGCCAATATGTCTGAAATCATCTTCCAAGCTACACATTTTCCAATTTTTTTTAAAGTGACATATCAATATGGACATTAAGCTTTCAAACTGTCTCCTTCAAAGATGCTTCCTGGGGCCGCTAGGTTGCTCAGTGAGTAGAGTGTCAGCCCAGGAGTCAGAAGGACCTGAGTTCGGATCCGGTCTCAGACACTTAACGCACACACAAATAAAAACCTAGCTGTGTGACCTTGGGCAAGTTACTTAACCTCAATTGCCCACCAAAAAAGCAAAAAAAAAAAAAGATGCTTCCTTCATCATACTCCATCATCCATCTCAGCACAATGCTTTTGCCCAGGCTGTTCTCCCTGTGCTCCCCACTTATTTCATCCCCTTAAAATTCTCGGCTTCCTTCAAGATGAAGCTTAGGTACCATTTTGTACACCTTGGGTACCATCTCCTTTCCTGATCTTCCCTCTCCCAGCTGCAACTATGCCCCTCCTCCTCAAATTATCTTGTATTTCCTTATTCCTATACAGAAATTCCAACACCTTACCCCACCCAACACACTATTAGAATGTAAACCCCTTGAAGGCCAGGATTATTTATTTATTTTTTGTATTGCCAATGCCTAACATAGTGTCTGGAATCTAGTAAGTACTCAAGAAATGCTTGTCATCAAAGTAAATATTTGGGAAATACCAAATTATGGGTAAAATCTTTAATCTGGAGGATGCCTAGATTCATATGCTACAACCCCCCTAGAATTTTAAAAAATGAAGACATCACTAACTCAATCCATTTTAACAGAGAATTATTAATCTAGACCTCTTGAAAAAATACTCCCTGAAAACAATGGTTCTTTCACTGGTTTCATTCCTCATGCTAGGCCAGACCTTCTTAAATACATTTTTCTGTGGTTATCATTTAAATAATCACACCCTGTATATCAACAGGATTAACACTACAGACACAAGTGAATAGGGACAATGGGGGGATATGCTACCTACGTCCTAATTAATCAAGAGAGGAAAGGAGGAGAGAGAATCTGAAAAGGATCTAAATGCCAAGGGGTGAGGAGGGCTCAGAATAGACATGTTTCCTCTTTAATGTATCTTTAGATAATTTTGACAGTCTTTCAAGGAGATGTGAGGTTGACCTAATGATCCCTGATGCTTAGACGTTCTTCTTTTCTGACTGGTTTATATTTAAATCTGAGCTCACAGCATGGATACCGTACACTTGCAAACAATGAAAGAGGCAGGCAGCAGTCCCCCTCGTGGGTCTAATTTGGGCTTGGAGTTCTTAAATGATCACCTGCCCACTTAATAAAGGTTTATTGACTGACTGACTGACTTTTTCTGTGGAGAGTTCCCAGCCACAGTTCACAAGCAGCTGTGTCTAGATCCCAGGTCAGGAAGTTCTAGTCTCCTTATTTCCAGCTCTTCTCACAGCTTCAAGGAGAAGTTTATTTCTCTCTTTTAAGCGCACACACACACACACACACACACACACACACACACACACACACACACGTGTTTCTCTCTCTCTCTCTCTCTCTCTCTGTCTCTGTCTCTGTCTACCCTAGGAGAGTCAGCATTTGGTTTGATTCCAGAAATGGCTGTTTAGCGTTTTCCCTAAACCTGCAACACCTCTAAAGGATAATAATCTCATAGAAGACACTGCCAATCCAGGACAAAGGGGGCTGAAACATCTCCAAGTTCTCTGTGGGAAGTACTGCCAACTAGCAGGAGAGAGGATGCTTGATCTGTGCAGAGTTCTAGAATAAAGAGTTTTACTGAAGTCAGAGAAGATCAGGTCAGTCATGTAAATGCTTCTGGGGCCTCAGAAGCATGAAAACAGATGTTGCTAAGTTGGGGAAAGAGCAATGCAATGGAAGTTAGAAGTAGGCCTATGGTACCATCCATAGTTCTCTCTCATTTTCCATTCTAGGGCATTTGGTCTTGGAACCTGCTCTAGAACAGGAGAATTCAACCTAGAACCCAGGAAGTACTGCTCCATGCCTTTCTTTTGATTTCTTTTTAAGTTCCCCCTCATGCTTTTCTAACAGCAAGAGGATCCCCAAAATAAACAAACATGGAGCTCATTGCTTTGAAATTTGGAACTCATGAAAGCAGATTTGATGATGTGCTCCAGTGGAGGGAAGGTAACAGTCTACAGCAGCTACTCCTCATTTGGTCCCTTTAATACAAATATGGATGCCCATTTGGGTCCCCAATAGACAAAGAAGATGAGCCCTTGTAGCCTTCAGCAAGAGAGTTCGGGAGGGGTGGTTCTTGCATGTGTAGTAGGCTGGAGGAAACATGGCAGGTGGTCTCTCTGACATGAGTCATGATATACTTCTAATCTGTGGTTTAAAACACTGAGATTTGGAATCCTCCAAATATTGGGGCAACAAAGATGATTTGCTTCTTTTGTGGGAATTATAGCCAAGGATCGAGGGTAACCTGACTGTCCCTGGGGGCTCTAATATAGGCCCTATGGCAGTAGAAGTTTCAGGATAGAGCATAGTTCTTTGCATTTCTCAGGTTTGCTTTCGAAGGCTCCTTTGATTGTACTTAGAAATCTGTTAGAGGAAAACATGTTATTTCAGATTTTACGGTGAGGGTTTGCAAATTCTAGTCATAAAACATGGAGCCTACAAAATCCTAACAGGACAGTTCGAATGCTGACCAACTTTAAACAAGGCTTAGTAAAGGAGGATTATGGGGAAAGCCAAGAAAGAGAGAAGGCAGAAAAGAAAATGAAGAGAAAAGCTAACTCTCTTAGCTTCAGCCTTTCAAACTAAGCAGTGGATAGGCCAGTAGACCAATTATCCACGTACGTTTTCCTCCTTAAATTAAAAAAAAGGTTTGCTTCAGTGTTTCCTTCTCTGCTGTGACTTGATCCATGGCTCATTTATAATCCATGATGCTCCTAGGCTCTCTTTTCCAGAGGTGGGCCAGATTCTTTTCTCCAGTCTCCCCAGCCCCACTTGAAGGTCCTCAAAGGTCAAAGTAGGTACACTGACATGGCCCTGGAGTGGTTCTGATGAGAATGGGGTTGAGAATTTCACAAAGACACTTGCCATTTTAGGTCATGTGTCTGTAACTGCTGCAAACTCCTCACTGTTCTGGTTTGACTTCCAAAATCAGCACTACAGGATTCTGGGTCAACTAAACTCCATCTGTTGTTTTTGGCAGCTCCTTAATCAACCATTCCTGGGTACTTCTAGACCAGGGGTTCTTGGGGCCCAGGGATAGATTTCAGGGGGCCAATGAATTTGGTTGGGAAAAAATACATCTTTATTTTCACTAACCTTTAGCTGGAATTGAATATTTCCTTCAATGATTGGATTCCATCAAAGGGCCACACTTGAGGACCTGGAGGCCTAGAGGCCACAAGCTCCCCAGCCCTGGTCTAGACATATCACCCTACTTGCTGTTCTTCATGCACACCAGCACGTTTCCAATCTCTAAGACTGGAATGCTCTCCTCTCTGTATCTTAGCCTCTTAGAATTCCTGACTTCTTTCAAATCTCAGCAAACACCACCCATATACGAATTTTGTATGCACCTATTCAGAGACATACTGTTTGCTCCATTAGAATGTGAGCTAAGAGCTTTTTCTTTGTAACCTCAATACTCAGCACAGTGCCTAGCACATAGGAAGTATTTAAGAGATGTTTGATAATTGTCCAACTCCCTCACATTACAGAGACAGAAACTAAGGCCCAGAGAAGAGTTTTGACCTGCCAAAGGTCATGCAGTAAATCACAGATCCAGAATTCCAATCCAGCTTCCTGACTCCCAGTCCAGTACTCTTATTTATCCTGCCTTTTTTTTGAGGGGGGGAAGAAAGGGGGTAAATTATGTCAACTAGTATTATTTGGAAATGAATGACTTCATACCAACATCAATTTACTACACACTGTAGAAGTTCAAATTCATTCGCAAAAGCAAGAGCAGAGTAGACAAAGCTACCAATGTGATCTCATATGACTTGATAAACAATCATTAAAATTCATTGCAGAGCATGTGATCACTCTCCCTCCCCTCAAATTATTAGGGAACAAAGACAGTCCTTTTGATCTGGGCCAAGTTCAGCTTTGAACTCAACATTATTTCTAGTCCACTTTGAAAATATGACAATATGGGAACTCTTTTTACAATTTTAGTCATAGAATGAAAGAAAAGGCAAAGATTTCTTGGAGGTGATCTGGATCACCAATTCACAGACCGAGTTCACAATGCTGGCAAAGAAGGAAAAAAAATCCTGATTGTTTACATTGTTCTTTCCAAAAAAATCTACCAGACATAAATTATGAACATTTCCTTTTGTTAACTTCCTAAGCTTTGAGGTATACAGAAAAAAAAACAGAACTCCCCCAACCCCCTTGCAAAAGCTGTCTATATTTTCTGTTGGGTGGGGGATAGAAAGACAGAGGAAATAATTAAATAAGCATTCCATTCTATACAACAGATGCACCTTACCTGATAAAAGCCCTATCCAAATTGTGAAGTGGTTTGTCCCAAGCTCTCTTTCTTTATGTTCTCTCCCCACCCCACCGCCACCCTCACTCTGGGCTATATCTTTCACGAGTTTTTGTATTTTAATTTAAAAAAGCCAAAGTATATGGTAGAAAGTTAAAATCAGTCTAATATGTAGGGAGATAGTTGTTGTTGTTTTTTTGGATCAGGGGAGGGGAGCCTTCTTTAGGGCTCCATGCCCCATATACAACCCTACTTGGAGGGATGGCTCAAAGGCCCCACTGGGAATCCATATATCTAGCTTCTCTCCTGGTGATTTTCAGAGGCCTCTAAATACATGCCCTTTTTAAGCTTCAACTAGAGGGTAGAACTCCTAGGACATCATGGTCCTAAGTGGAAAGAGCACACTCCATATCTAGTGTTCTTTATAATCTACTCACATGGATTTAAGTCTCTGGGCCTCATTTTCCTCATCAGTAAAATTGTGGGGTCACACTAGTATGATCTCTGAAGTCCCATCCAATTTAAATGTTATCTTCCCATGACCATATGAACCTATGTCTTTATGTTACTTTGGACCCTTCACTGAAAATCCTTTCAAAGAGACAGTACCTCCAACAAGCTCATAGAATACCATGGTAGAGCCTTATGTAAAGCGAAGAAGCTCTTTGTTATGTGGATAAATCATTGCTGAATTTATCTAGTTGACAAGTTTATATTTTCGAATATTGAATTTTCTGAAGCACAATTTCACTCTTTAAGAAATAGCTCAGGTAATAAAATAGAACCTTCGTTCAGATCTCTATCATTGTAACCTCTTTTTCGAGTGGCCAGCAGAGCATGCTAGGGGCTCAGGCTCACTAACATGGCCTGGCTTGCTTGCTAGGCAAATTTAAACTCCTCCACAATGGCCAATATCAGTGAAGTCAGCACTTTATTTGGGGTCTATTGAAAGTCATTCCCTGCACTTCCTTCCCTTCTTTGCAGGGGGTGTGTGTGTTGGGTGGGTTGGGGGGGATGACTATGGATATGGAACACTGCATATACTGTCCTGCTTGATTGATGTGTGGATTAGTTTTGTGGAACTGCTTTTTTACTTTTTCTTTTCTAGTTCTTTGTTATAAGGGATGGCTCTCTGAGTGGGAGAGGGGGAGGGATGTACTGAGAAAGGAAGGCGATGGAAAAGCAAAAGATGTCAATGAAATTAATTTCAAAAAGAAAAATGATTCTCCCTTCCCACTTCTGCAATTTTCCAAATATGTAAACACCTGATATTCATCAGCTGCAATATCTTCTTCCAAATTCTTTGGAAGCAAGAGTTTTCTCAGGAAATAGCCCAAATCAAGGGGAGGGGGATGGGGAGAAAAGATGATGGGCCATGATCAGGGCCATGTTTTAGGGGTTTTGTACTCATGGGGCTCCAGAGATCATCCTGGGGAACATGACAGTACAGGGAGAGGGAGACCACTCCCTTTTCCTGTTTCTATCAATGGCACTGACTAACTGAGCTGTCAATTATCAGCAGGCCAGCTGGTAATTATTTACAGAGAATAAGAATCTGGGGGGCTATTCTCTTGTTTCTTCTTCTCTCCTTTGGTGGCTCATCTGCCCTAAAGGATTCTTAGGCAGCAATGTGAGGACACCAAGTGTGGTCTGCTGAGGATGGCAAGGGCCTCCCAGAAGCCCAGTGGAGGGGACCTTAAAGGCCATTTAGTACAACCTGTACCTTTCTCTAGCATCTCCCCACATTGTCCCTAGTTTTGTCCTCTAGGGCCAAACAGAATGAGCCTAATCCCTTTTATGCATGACGGCCTTTCAAGTATTTGGAGATAGTTATCAACCTTCGAGAACTCCTTTGGATGCCCTCCAGTTTATCAATAGCCTTCCTAGAATGTGGCTCCCAGGATGTACAGAACAGAATGCACCAGCTGTGATCCGACCAGGGTAGAGGACAGCAAGACCATTCCCTCTTTAGTTCTGGACACTCTGCCTCCCTCCATGCAGGCCAGATCACTTTAGGAGCTTTCTTCTTTTGGCTGCCCTGGTCGAAAATGGTCGAAAATGCCTGGATAACAGCAGAACCTCCGACATTCTACAGATGAGGGTCTTCTTTACCACCATGGAGCTTTGAAGGGGTAGGCAGGGAGACCCCAGGGCAGCCTACTGAAATCGATGTCAATATTTATTATTATTAGTGTTAAAAATTTGAGAAACAGGTTTCAAGAAACAGTCTGCATTGCAGTTGGCACCAGGTTTGGATGTGAACAGTGGTATGTGTAAGCATACAGACATATACATGATTATAAACAGTTTACACACAGATAGTGGAGTTCAGCACTGCAAAGAAAATCCCCTCTATACCACAGAGGCAGGATGTCCCTGCATTTCAAGAAATGAGAGCTGAGAATGTCAGGGAATCCTAGATGCTGACTGATTTGTAAGAAGGGCCATGACTCACTGACTAACCTTTGCAAAGGGGTCCTAGGAGGGGAAGATTCTAAGCCTGCTTGGAAGGCGCTCTGGCTGCTAGTGAGTCAACACCTGCCTAGTAAAGCTCCCCAAGTGGTGAATTTGGACTCTACATTCTAAAGCTCATCCTCTCAGTGTTCCTTAGGAAATTCAGCTGCACTAAAATAGTCTCATTGACCTGTGCCTTCAATGATGTCGCCGTCAATAATTCAGATCTCAACCTGACCATGTTTGTGAATCCTACACAACTCTTGTCCATCTCTTCCCTTAAGTCTATACTGTGCTGAGTGGGGGTGGGTGGGGTTCCTGGGACAGCAGAGGGGCTGTCCACAGACTATCCTTCAATCTTGCCATGTGGCTAGTCTCTCTCCCCCTCCACTGTCCCCAGACTTTATTTCCCTTATGACATCTCTGATTCTGACTCTTCTTTGAAGTTTCTCATTGGTTATATGTTGCAGCCTGCTTACACCCACCATAAGCCTTTATATTGCCATCTGTGTAATACTCAATTCCAAATCTTCAGAGACCGTAGTATTCTATGACTTGGAGCCATACAATAATGGCAGAATCAAGATGGGCCCTTGTTTCTAGGAGAAGCTTGTGAGAGCTTTGCAATTTCCCTAAGACGATTCAACCTGCTTTCCTCCTCCTGTTTAAGTCTGAGCCCATGTGCTGGCCAATTGCATTGTCTATTCAAGCTTTCTCTCCTTTCTCCCCTCTCCCCCACCTTTCTCCCTGCCATGACCAGTGAAGGCATGGCCAAGACAGTTGTACTATTATGTACAGAGATATCTATTTCTATATAGTTGCTGTGAGGGTCAAATGAGATATTATATGTAAACCTTCAAGGAGCAATAAAACCGTCAACTAATTATTATTACCTCTATCTCAGGGTTGTTGCAGGAAAAGTGCTTTGTAAACCTTAAGGCACTATGACAACATGAGCTCTTATTACTGCAGAAAAGGGAAGCACAGAGGAAGGGGAGGGAAGCAGGGAGTAAGGGTTTAACTAAACTGACCCAAGGTTTGCTGCTGCTTTTGATTGCCTCGTTTTTAAAAATACCACACACTGTCAACCCAAAGTGGTCAGCATTTGCCAGAGGCAAAGTGTTTGCTGCACTCAGCCATCCATACTTGAGTGTTTGTGGCTTAGACAAGCTTCGATGAGAGCTATCTGCACATCAGCCCCAAGGGTTTCAAGCAGCGCCGACAAAAGCAGTCACGAAAGGAGCAAACCTGATCTGGCAACTTTCCATTCCAACATACAGATTTCAAGAAATGCTTTGTACCTTTTTGTAGCCACATCAGTTGGGAGGACTGACACTTCCAAGAGGGTCCCGCGACTCACAGATCCAGCTTGTTTAACAATAACATCCTTTCTGACTTTTTAAGAAGAACCACAGAAATAGAGCATCCCAGAGGTGGTAGGGGACAAGAAAACTCATCTAGCCTGCCTGCCTCATTTTACAAAGGAGGAACTTGTGATTCTTAGAGGAGAATTCATTTACCTCAGGTGGCAGCTAGGTGGCGCTGCAGTGGATAGAGTGCTAGGTTTGGAGTCAGGAAGGCTCACCTTCCTGACTTCAACTTACCAGCTGTGTGACCCTGGGCAAGTCACTTCACCCTGTTTGCCTCAGTTTCCCCCTCTATAAAATGAGCTGGAGAAGGAAATGGCAAACCACTCCAGTATCTTTGCCAAGAGAACCCCAAATGAGGTCACAGAGAGCTGGACATAACTGAGACAAGTGAACATCACCACCACCAATACAAGGAGTTAGTAGTAAAGCTAGAACCAAAACACAGGTCTCCAATTTGCAGGTCAGTGCTTATTTCCAACATACCCTTGTATCTCTTGTCGTCTGTGCTCTAGGAAGTAAAGGGTGGTTTGGGCTGACCACATAAGATCTTAACTCTGAGGTCAGGGACCATGAATTTCTGACTTAAGGAGTTCTAGGAACTTTAGGAGTCCAGGGATTTTCCCCATCTGTCCCTTGGAAGAGAATAACTAGCTAGCATCCCTGCCTGCCACTGTCAGTGACCTGGCTAGGCCAGGCTCCTGGAGCTTTCCTCCATCTGTTCCATGATGATGAAGAACAATTTGAAGAGAAGTATAATATCTAGAACATGGAAGCTCATGGTCCTGTTCTGGTCAGACCACAGCTGGAGTGTCTGTGTCCAAGTCTGGTTACTGGTTTTTAGGCCAAAGAGTACCCAGAAGAAGGTATCCAAGATAGAAAGGGGACTGGAAACCATGCTGCATGAGGACTGCTTGAAGAAACTGGGAATTATGAGCCCAGAGAAGAGGAGACTTAAGAATGGCATGATATCAATCTTCAAGTGTTTGGACTGTCTCATGGAAGAGGTGGAAAGATATGTTCTGTTTGTCCCCACAGGGCAAAACTAGATAGAAGTTATAGGGAGCCAGATTTCAGCTCTATATCGGGAAAAGCTTCCAAATAATTAGAGCACTCCTAAATTGGAACTGGATGCCATGGGGGAATAATGTGTTCTCCTTCTCTGGGCATCTCCATACTGTGGCTGGAGGACCACTTGTCAGGAGTACTCCAGACAAAGTGTAAGCTAACTTACCTCTGAGGTCCCTTCCTACACTAAGCGTGTGATCTTGAATGCTTTGTAAAGAACTAGATTCCAACAAGGATGATGATGATGATGATGATGATGATGATGATGATGATGATGATAAGGATGATGATGATGATGGCATTTCCATAGTGCTTTCAGGTTTGCAAAGTACTGTATTGACTCATTTGATTCTCATGACAACCCTGGGTAGTAGGTGCTGTCATTATCCTCATTTTAGAAATGAGGAAACTGAGGCTAAGAGAGGTGGAGTGACTTGTTCAGGGTTACACAGCCCATGAGTGTCTGAAGAAGCCAGATTGGAACTCAGTTCTTCCTGACTCCAGGTTCAGGCCTCTATACACTCTACCACCAAGATAAAGATGATGATGATAAGTCACCACCGAAGGCAGCATCAAGTTTTTGGCCAAGACCTGAAGGCAATTTTGAACTATATCCTACTCAGAATTCTACCCCAGGGAAGGTACTAGGTGCTAGACAGAATACAGTATTCTTTGTGCTATACCATAATGGATCAGTGCCCCGGGCCTGTCCAGGCTCAGAAAGAGAAAAACTAATTGTAACAAAAACCAAGATGTGCTTTCTCTGGGATAGTTAGGAGTCCTCTGTAATGCACAGAAGCTTGACACTGTCTCAAGGTGGTGATTTATCTTCATGGTCACTGTCAACTCTGCTTAGATCTAGTTCTCTACAAAGCATCAGAATAAAGGGTTTGATTAACAGCCTCTCAATTTGACCTATGTCTAAGTGATTTAAACTGGGCAGGCAGAGCAAATATTGGGGAGTTAATTCTCTTGGTAAGTGGAAGTTCCTCAGAATTTCGCAGACTTGAAAGATCATAGAAGAAAAAAAAAGCTACTGCTCAGTCTTCCCAAGATGCTGTACAGTGCCACTGAGAAGATGAGAAAGCATTGGTTTAGGTTCCAACGCTGGTGGCCTTCATGATCTCCAAAGCCCCCTCTCCATCTCACAGTCTATGGCCCCGAAGTCTCTTCCCCTCAGTTTTCGAAATGGGGGAAATCACATCCCCAGTAAACAAAACACAACAAAAACAACCCCACCCACCAACTATTGAGGGCTGTAATACCTGATCTCACAGTCTATGATCCTGAGTGCCTACAACCTACTCTCTGGACTTTACTTTCTTTCTCCATATAATAAGGGGTCAACAGAGAAGGTAGTGGGCTAGACAGTTTCTAAGATTCTTTCCAACTCTAAGGGCTACTAGTCTTAAGAGATTCCCTTAGTCCTTTAGTATTGCAAGAGGGAGAAATGGATTCCATAGTTCTGTTCTCCTTAATTTCTATCTCCTCATTTGTAAAATGGGGATAATAATAGCAAATTCCCACCTCACAGGGTTGTCCTAATAATGCTATGTAAATCCTTGCAATCCTTAAGGCTATATATAAATATATACATACATATATATGCATAATAAATGCTAACTACGATAATTATTATTCTCTTACAAGAACATACCCCCTGGGTTTGACACCCTACCCTGTTACTCAAACAAGGCATTTGACTTTATTGTAAACCTCACCTGCTCCTAAATATAGCAGAATTGATTATGATGTAGGTTATTAACAAGGCTTAAATCCTGTGCCCCACCCTACAACATGCAGCGCACACACACACTGAGTAAATCTGTGTCATTATTCCAAGGTATTATTATTGCCCAGTTAAATTTCAGGGTGAGCCAGTCCTGTGTTCTGGCAAAGGGCTTACTATGGCCTTAGCTGGAGAGAGGAAGGTGAGTAGAAATTGTCACCAAATGATATCTCTGGCTCCAGGTGCTTGCTAGATTTAATGAAACACTGAGGCACACAAGAACCTACCCAACAATGAAGGTTGCTAATTCCCAGCTCCCAAACTCAGACACAGTGTGAGAAGTAGTTATCTACTTTTCAGGTTAGTTATTTGAGAGCTGCTGTAATTCAAACCCTGCCAATCAATCAATCGATCTTGGTCTACCCATATGTCAATCAATGGGGCCTAGAGTTGGTTAAAAAACCCCCCAAACAAAACAAACCCTGTTCTCGATTAACTGTTTCCACAGGCCTGAGCGTTGCAACATCCCGTTCCATTCTCAGTTTGGGTCAGCAAACTACAGCGAGGCTATTCAACCAAAGGAGTGAGTTGGAAGTATGTGAAATAAAAAGGCTGTGATCAGAGTCAGAATTGGCACACTTGCCAATTCACGCCTTGCCCGGCAGCCCCTACCTTTCTACACATCTGACGGGACAGATTTCTTATATAGCAAAACCCATCCAATAATAGTGGAAGAGACCAGACAGTTGAGAGGCACAACGCCTTCCTCATGTACTGCACCACCCCCCAGCTTTCCCTATTCCCCATAATAAGGAAAATAGATAAATTAAGGCCTATGGGTGGGACCCAGCATGGTGATACCACCTGCTCCTGTAGCAACCCCCAACCATCTGCTGGGAGAAAAACCAGAACAATAAGCAGGACAGGTGAGTGAGGAACCAACAGGAGATTTTGCTCATGGGGCCAAAAGACAGAAGAAATTGATGTGAGGAGGGGGGTGAGCAATTGAACACAAAGTCATTCTAATTTGGGAATAAAAGCCAGGCTTTCTTTTAATCCAGTGGGTGATGGAAAGAAAAGGCTTAGCATTCAGCTGTTAATCTTCCTTAACCCATCAAGTCTGGATGGGTTAAGGAAGTTAAGTCCCCTCCTATAGGGTCATAGATTTAGAACTAAAAAAGACCTCAGGTCATTTAGTCCAGATGTGTCAATTGCTCCAATGTCCACTGGCCACACTCCTGAGTGCAGCTGGAACCAGATTAAAATATAATTGGGAAATCTTCCCCAAATTAAATAAAAATGCAATTAAACATAGGTGATGTTAAGATGGGGTTTTTCTAAGTCAAATAGGTACCTGCAGGTATCCTTATGGTTTAATAATCCTTCTAGTCCAACCCCCTCATTTTATTATTGAGGAAACTGAGGGAAGTGAAATGACCTGGCCAGCCTCCTAAGGGCAGGTAGTGTCAGAAGAAGACTTTTAAACCTAGGACTCTTGATGTTGTACTGGCTTGATACAGATTCATCTGGGTGGGCCTATGTGTGCTGATCCTGGGAAGGTAGTTGTCAAAGTGGTCACAGGGCTAGAGTTGAAGTCAGCAGAGACTTGGCTTCAAATCCCCATCTCCTGTATTTATTTAGGTGGGTGAATCAGGAACAAGTCATGTGACCTTTCTGACTTATTTTTTTTCATCTTTAAAAGGGAGATAATGAAACTTGTAGTCCTAGTTCACAAGGCTAGTGAGACTCCGATGACATTAACATTAGAGAAAACAAAATGAACCAGAAAACTCTAACCTAGATTGTAACCTCCTTGAGGGCTGGGATTCTTTACCTCATCTTGTCTGCTCAGCACTTCGCACAAGGCCTGGCAACATAGGAGGTTAATAAATGCTTATTGACCTTAGGTGGTATAAGCCTTATACACCAGGGGTGGGGAACCTGCAGCTTTGAGGCCACATGTGGCAATCTAGATCCTCAGGTATGGCCTTTTGACTGAGTCCAAATTTTACAGAACAAATCCTTTTATTAAGGGGATTTGTTCCAAGAAGTTTGGATTTAGTCAAAGGGTGGCACTTGAGGACCTAGAGGGCCATATGTGGCCTTGAGGCTGTAGGTTCCCCTCCCTTGCCTTACACTATACCTCTGGAAATGGCCATCCTCCCAAAGGGAGTGCAAATCCATAGCTTTCCAGGAATGAAAGTGAGAGAAAATTTGTTTAGGCATTGATTAGGAGGTTCTGAAGGCCTAATGCCTCTTCATCACCACAACACCACTTCTGAATGGGATGAAATTTAGCCAGGTTCAGGGAGGCCCTCAAGGGCACACACAGTCTTCTCAATCCCCAGTTTGCCCTCTCTGTCAATCAGGGTTTTGGAACCAAGGACTATGCTTTCCAATAGGGTTTAGATTTCACCACTGCATCTGGATTTAGCAGGGGCAGAGGGAGGGGTGAGGGAGAGGGGCAGAGGGAGAGGGAGAGGGGGAGAGAGAGAGAGAGAGAGAGAGAGAGAGAGAGAGAGAGAGAGAGAGTGTGTGTGTGTGTGTGTGTGTGTGTGTGTGTAGGATGCTATTTACTACTGTCCCCTCCCCCTCCATCTCTTCCTACCAGCTGGAACTTTGTTCTACAGATGTATGCCTCGATTAGTCATCAGAAAACTTCTAGCAATCATATTTTCCTCCTAGAATATCAAGTGTGTTGGTTTGGCTGCCATTCCTGAAATGCCCTTTGTAATAAGAATAAAAGTCAGGCTTTTCTCTCATGGTCTCAGGACCACCTGAGGTGGGCTACAGGGCTCAGACCTAGTCTGGCTGGAATGGAATTGTGACATTTTGGGAAAATCACATGACTGTGGTCTAGCATATCCTGAATGACAGTGAGGTGTGCCATGTCCCAGTTCAAGTTTAATGAAGTAATCTGACTTAGCAGAAAGAACAATGGACTTGGGAGTCACAGAATCCTAGCATTGCAGTGGTGGAAGGGTTACTCAGAGGTCAGTGAGTTCAACCTACTCAAAGCATCATCCTGTCTCTGCTTGAAAACCTCTGGAGCCAGGGAACTCAAAATTTCCCCCCCAAAGTTCATTTTATTTCTGACCTGCTTTAACTGTTAGAAAATCACTTTCCAGGTTGAGCTGAAATCTGGGTCTCTGCCACTTGCCCCCAGTGCCCCAAGTCCTGCTCTCTGGGGCCAAGCCGAACAAGACTAAGCCTTCTGCAAAGACCAGGAACCTTTGAATATTTGAATACAGCAGTTAAATTTCCCACCCTCATTGCCAACTCTTTAGGTGCAGTCTTTCCAGTCCCTTAAGCCTACCCTCACATGGCAGGGTTTTGAGTCTCTTCATCAAATTGCTCCCTCTCCTCTGGACCAACTCCAGTTTAACAATGGCACCCATTCCAACCTTCTAAAGCCTTAGTCAGATAAACATCTGCAATATCTGTGAAATGGGGAGAATGCCTACCCCACAGGATCAAGTGAGGGTGTAAACAGTAAGTATTGTACAAGGAGAAGTGAAGGATTGTTAGGATTCCTTACTTTTTTTTTTTTTTTTTGCTTTTTGGAGGGCAATTGGGGTTAAGTAACTTGCCCAAGGTCACATGGCTAGGTTTTTTTTTTGTTGTTTGTATGTGTGTTAAGTGTCTGAGGCCAAATCTGAACTCAGGTCCTTCTGACTCCAGGGCTGACGCTCTACTTACTGCACCACCTAGCTGCCCCCAAGGATTCCTTATTATTTAAGCAAATCCCGAAAGAAATGGAAGGTCTGTGGCCTTTTCTGTTAGTGAGAGAATCAAGTATGGTCTGTGAGAAAACTCCAGGCCCCTTGCTTTCTGTTTCGGGCTCGGCCTGCGAATTGCCTCACTTTCCCTGCCTTTTCATCTCCACAGTATCATTTTATGATAATAATAGCTTACATTTATGGAAGGGGTTGTTGGTTTTTATAGTCCATTAATTTCAATACCCCATGGAACCTTTTACACAGCCAATCAGGAGACTCCATTGCTTCTCTCTTGGGCAATAGAGAGGTAGGGAGATAGTAATTTGCAGACATCCTTTCTTTTGATCAAAAGGGATATTACAGCTCCATATACCAAAAGGAATTGAAGCTAATTTCTTTTCTCCTAGTCACTACTGTGTTTCCAGGGGAGTTCCACTAACACACTGAGCACAGGGCTTTAGGCCACAGGACCAGGTGAGACTGTGCTAAGATCAAGTCCTGCTGGTATTTCTGGTAACTAAACCCTTTTGGAGGCGAGCCAAGTTGGACCCATATCAGACCAAATTCCCAGGCTACAGCCAGCTGTGTGATAGCAAGGCTCCAGCATATGGCTGTTGCCAGAACAAACACCACTTAGAATATACTAACTGAGCCCCAGCCTTTTAATAAAGTATGAGCCTCGTGCTTCATAAAGACAATGGGTCTTGTAATTAGTAGACAAGCCTCGGAGCTTCCTTGATTTGTTTTTAATCTGCCAGTGTTTCTCCCAACTCCTCTCCTCCTGCCTCACCTTGTTAACTGGAATGTCCCTGTATGACACTGGAGGAGCCACAGGTTTACAGGGGAGGAAGGAATCACTGAGGTTGGCTAGGCTACAGGGAAGATCTGCAAGGCAGGGTGAGGATAGTTGCTTCCCCAACCCTGGGACACTCCATGGGTTTGCAGTCAAGATCTGGGTTCAGATTCTGCCTGGTTATGTAACAAACTTTCTGAGCCTCAGTTCGGCATCCTCAATAAGTGGTCACAGCCTCTTCTCAAAGACCTCCAATGGGAAGAGCCCATCATCTCTTGATGCAATCAGGGACACTTGGAGAGAACTAATGGTTAGGAAGTTTTTCCTTCCATTCTGCCCAATCTATCACACATAGATCTCAAGGTGGAAGGGACCACAGAGGGCATTTAGTCCAATACCCCCCACTCACCATTTGACAGACAAGAAAACTGAAAGCTAGGGACATTAAGTGACTTCTACCCATTGCTCACAATTTTGCCCTCTGGGGCCAGGCAGGACAAGTTGAGTCTCTTTTGCTTAAGACTGCTAAATATCTTTTGAGTTATTCTCACATGTCCTGGTCTCCACCTTCCAGGTTTCATGTTGCCCCTGTAATATTTTGGGTTTCCTTTACTGGCCTTTTGATACCAGGAGGGAGCTTTCCATGACAAAGGCTCACTCAATCAAATCACCTCATCAACTAGAAGGTGGGATGGCCTAGGAACGATGGCCCTAAAGCAAGTAGGAGGCCTGGACTTGTTCCTTGATTCTACTAGCCTCAAGTGAGAAACAACAGAGCTGCCTAGCATGGAGCGACTCAAAACGTGCCACCTTACTTTTTCTGAAAGGCACCCTGAGAGAGCCCTCACTGACCACATCTTCATCTAAGTCAGCCTATATTCACAGCCATGGGGCAGCTATGGACTTTGCCATAGGCGGGGAAGTGGGGGGGGGGTCCCTGAGGTACTTAGGTGCCAAATAAATGTTGGGGATTCAAGGGAAAATGGGAGAAAGAGAGAAGGCTCAGACACAGTAAGAAACTGACTCATTCAAATGAGGTTTTATGTTCACTAAAGTGGTTTGCCTAATGAGGAGGGGATTATAACCAGACAGTAAAAATATAGTTCCAAGTTAAAAATAAAATCCAGTGGAAATGTTCTTTTATGGGTACAAATTTGGTAAGGAAGAAAAAGGAAAGTGTTTTTTGTTAAAAGCACTGGAAACACCAAGGGACAGCCACTGAACAGCCACTGATCACCTGCCCAGAATTTGGTCAAATCTGGTCCTTTCTCTTTTGAGGGTCAATGGCGTCTGTCTCTTGCTCTGAAGGTAACTATTTCCAGATATATCAGGTCTTTTCCTTTCTCCTCAGAGGGAACAAAGATGGAGAGAGAAGGAGTTAGGAACAGAAGCTTATGAGATACTGGTAGTTAGGGGGCAGCAGAAAAGAAATCAAGCCAGCATTCTGGGAGGTAGGGGGAGCTTCTGAAAAGTACAATGTCACAGAAACCAAGGGAGGAGAGAGTGTCAAGAATGGATGCTTAATAGGTTCCAATGATGCAGAGAGGCTGAAGAAAAGGGGGACTGAGGCAAGGCCCAGTAGAGAGGAGAAGGCAGAAACCAGGCTTTAGGAAGTGACATCGCCCCCATGAAATCTAGGGCTTCTTTCAAAGCACAAGGCCCTGTACCAGTCCCCAGGTGTTTTTAGACCTCTTCCCCTCTGGAAATCACTTGGTTTCACTTTCTGTTTACTGATTCCAGCATGTTTATCCCTCTTCCCCTCCCTTTCCCCACCCACCCATTGGAAAGTCCTTAAAGGTAGAGTCTGTTTTGTTTCTGACTCGGAATCCTTAGGGCATAGTATGGAGCTTTGTACAGCATAGGTACTTGATAAATAATTGTTGAGTTGCCCTGAAGGTTAGAAGGAGATAGGTGGCAAGGAGGGTACTAGGAAGCTAGGAAGGCATCCCAGGTTGGGCAATACACCCTCACTTGCTAGAACAGGCGTTTGGAATTGAAATTGGAATTTGGTGAAATTGGTGTTTGGAATTTGAAATTCTGTTCCAGAATTTGGAAAGCAAAGGAAAGAGGACAGTTAGGACAGCAGCTAGAAGGGGTGGGCAAGGTCAGGCAAAAGTGGTTTTTGGCCAGGGTGGTGCTTATTCTATTTTAAATATAGGGGAGACCTGGGCAAATTTGATGATAGAAAGGTAGAAGCAAGCCCTTGGTGAAGGAGAGACTGAATCTCAAAATTATGGGAGTAACTTCCAAGAGAAGTAGAGAAGAAATGGGGTTCAGTACAGAGGTCAAGTGCCCATTTTCAGGAGGAAAGAAACCTCTTTTTCTAAGACTGGAGAGAAGGAAAGGCACGGTATGCTAACAGAGATATCTTCAGTGAATGCAGGGCTAAAAAATATAAAAGTTATTACCCTCAAGTAGCTTATATCCCACTGTGGGGTTATAACGTGCACAGACAATTCTAACATCTAGGTAATTTGAATGAGAGAAAAGTAGCCACTTGGAGAGGGGGTGGGAAATCAAGAAAAGAATATTCAAAGAAGTACTTAGGTATAGCCTTAAAGGAGGCAGAGATGAGGAGAAAGGACACTTGTGACTTTGGGGAAAGGTGTGCACAAAGCCAGGAGACAGATTACTGAGTTTGGGGACCAGCTAGCAGCCCAGTTTGGCTGAAATGCAGAGTATGGGGAAGCAAGAATTAGGAAAGAAGTCTGGGAAAGCAGGTTGGAGATAGATTGCTGAACATCCCAAGTTCTGGTGCTATACTTACAGCCTTGAGACGACTTACACTTGAATCGCCTATGCGTTGAATTGGCTGAATATGGAAGCTTTTGTTGGATGGTCATTTAAGTGGTCTTTCTGTGCACCCTAACATACCAAATAAAATGGCGAATGGGGGTCTGGCCTGCTAGCAGAGATTTTCCCATATCAAAGAACCTGTTGAAGGACTGGTTTAAATAACAGGTTACAAAATCTCACAAATGGAAGGCCCCTCAGGAAGGTATGATGCAAAGGCCCAAATTCAGTCTGGCAGTGGGCATTTTCCTTTACCCATCAGGACACACCAACAGAAATGTTCATCTCATGCACCATCATCATTTGCCAGATGGACTTTTGAAGCAAAATTCCTTTAAAAACAACAATTCATCTCCAACCCGTGCACTATTTTAATGGCCACACGCTTATGTAACAAGAACACGTGTTGGCCTCGAGTGCCAAGTTCTGGCCTGGAAAACTACCAACCCCAGTTATTGGCTTGGCAGCAAGACTGCCAAAGCCTGTCATAGTAGAAGAGGTAGTTTAGAGACTACAGAATAAAGCATATTGCTTCCATTCTGAGCCCCTCTAAGATGGTCTATTTCCTCTTCTGAACCCTCCATAATTAAAGGCGGCTGGGAAGAAGGCTGAAACTTCATTTTGGCAGACACAAATGCCTCGAACTTCCTGAAAGCAGTACTGCAGCTCTCCTGCCCTTCGACCTTTCTGCCTCAGAGCCCTAGTTATGGAAAACGAACAACTGGGCCAAGAGTCCTCCTGTCACCAGTCTGAGTGCAGAAAACCAGAGGCCTCTGCAAATGTCTACATCCAGTGTCCAATATCCCTAAGGCACAAGCTGAGGAGAAGGACCAACAGATGACCCATATGCAGGGACAATTCTGAATCAGGTGTCAGTTCCCGGATTCTCGAAGCAGGCAGATGACTGAGTGAAGTGGGAAAAGCACTAGATGAGACCAACCTTGTATTTCTGGCTTTGCTACTGACTCACTAGAGGGATCTGAGCCAGTCACTTCTCTCTAGGCTTCTCTTTTTCCTCCTCTGTAGGATAATGAGTTTGGGCTGAAAGCTCTGGAAGGGCACCTGTCATCTTAACAGGACGCAAGCCTCTTTTTTTGGTCTCTCAGGGTCTATTTAGTGTCCCAAGAGGCAGCAAAAATTCTCCTGGCCCTACCTTCCCCAAGCCCTAAACTCAAAAGTCCACTTGCTTTAAAGTCTTTGACTGTGATCTTTCCAAAGCAATGAACTTATTAAGCTTCTCAGATTGGCTCCATCCCATCTTAATAGCATCACAACTCCTTCATTCAACCGACAGTGGAAGTGCCTACCATATTAGGGAAACCAGCACTCTCTTCCAACCACCTCCCCACCAACAGTGGACCTGGAAGTATGAGCCAGTCAGACGAGTGTCAAGAATGGCAGGCTATCCAAAGGATAGATGGGAGCATTAATGGAGGGTTCCAGTACATGCTCACATAGAGAAGGCTCTAGCTTCTTTTTTCACGACCAGATATACTTCTTTTAGCAAACTCCAAGGCCTTTTAGGGATCTAGAGATGATTTATACTAGGCATTCAAATTACCTAACAGCCATAACAATAGACTGAGGGGATAAACACAGACCCAGTATGGATTCCAGACTTGCAAAGGCCTTGAGACAAAGGACTTAGTTTTAATCAAATAGCAGTATTAATATTGCCTTTGCCAGAGCTCTCCTGCAGATCAACCATTCTGCATTAAATATCAGTCTGAGCTACAAGGAGACAAGGGGGCTGCTGGCATGCAGGGATGCCAGCCTCCACAAGAAGCATCAACACGTTTCCCTTCCATTACCTAATACAAAGATAATGCCTAGAGCTGAGCAAACAAACTGGTGGAAGGGTGGGTCAGTTAAGCTGCTCATCCTTAGGTTGGGGGCGAAAAGCTCTCACTGGTCTGTCTCTTGTGTGGCATCTTACTTTGGGCTCAGGAACTGCTTGACTATCTCCAAAAGCTTTTGCACCACACAGGCCACAGTGGATCAGGGCAGCAGCAACCCCAGTGAAGGGAAATCCCAAAGCAGTTTGCACTGCAGCCATTAACTTCTCCCCAGCTGCCAACAATCTGCTGATTCCTCCTAAGCCCATTCATCTCTCAGCAAAGCCCTTAATGCACACTCAGATACACTGTGGGCACTGCTGTGATCTTGGGGTGGGGGTGGGGGGGAGGTGGGAGGAGGAAGGATGACAAAGCAGATAAGAGTGGGGGCTGAATTTTTAGTAGATGAATGAATAGGCCTCATTGGCCCACAATAACTAATAACAGTAACAATAGCTGGCCCCTGTACTGCTAAAATCAGGAAATCAGAGAAAAAAATGTGGGAAATTCAAATACTGGTGTTGGCGGCTCCCTAAGTATGGTACCTATACCAAATCCCTTGGTGCCCTTTGAAAGCTAAGCTCAGTTTTGAAAATTTCTCTAGTATTTGCTTATACTTTTCTATATTTCATTTTATATGCTTCTTGGAAGTAGGTCTCCATTCATTTTCCTGGGGGAGCGGGGTTCTAGTTCTTATATTGGACTGTAAACTTCTGGAAGGCAGGTACCCTCTCTTCTGTTTCTTTTGTACACCTTCTCCCTGTACTTAGTTGTACCTCAATGGATCTGTGTCCTCACCAGTGAGGGCAACCCCTCCACTGGTGCTGATCACAGCCCTTCCATGCCCTCTGGCACTTTGATCCCATGGGATGCTTTTTTAGGTCTTTAGTGCCAGAGGCCTTTTCCTAGTTCTTTTCCTATTTCACGGGTATCAGGGCAATTACACAAGCTATATATCTATTATCCTTTGCTCAGTGGTTAGAACATGATGCCCACAAGGCCAAGGGTGACTTAGGGAATTCTTCCATGGGATGGGAGGTTGGATGACATGATCTCGGGGTTCCCTTATGGGGTCAGAGAATTTTAAAAGATTAAAGAGGCCTGGATTTGAATCTCAGCTCTATCAGTGACTGGCTATGTGATCATGGGAAGTCATTTCACCCTTCGAATCCTTGGTTTCCTCATCTGTAAGATGGGGATAATGATACTTGTACTCCCCACTATTCGAGAATCAAATGAGATAACACTCTACAAAAGTGACTTTCATCATCATCATCATCATCATCATAATCCTCATCATCCTCATTGCTATCATTATATCCCTGCTGTATACAGTAACTCTGGCCAAGAGGCAGTGTGGGATGGTGGACAGGGTACTGGCCTTGGAGTCAGGAAGATTTGGGTTTAAATTCTGCCTCCAGTGCTCACTAGTTGTGTGACCACAAGCAAGTAACTTAAATCTTCTGAGCCTCAGTTTCCTTATCTGTAAAATGAGGGGGCGGGGTCAGACTAAATGGTCTCTAAGGTCCTTTCTAGCTTTAAACCTCTGATCCCATAAAGGGAATCAATAACCCTGAGCCATGAGGATTCTCAGCAGTCCCCCTCAAAACAGAACTCTGGCAGCTTTGCAGTTACTAACTCCCTTACAAACTGGCCTGAATGAGATCCAGCTCTTGATATTTATTTCTTGAAAAACTGGAGGGGGGTGGGTATTGGTTCCCCATTGCCAAGGGGACTGTTGTTTCCGGCATTAAAAGACAAGGGAAGAGCTGAACAGACCTTCACAAGCCAGTACTTAATTGCTGCAGAACTAATCTGGGCTGACCCCCATCCAAGAAGTCACATTAGCAGGAACTCCCAGGACACTGACCATGGACCACAATGCCCCTGGCATATGTACATAACAAGGACCTAGCCACTCAGAAAGTTGGAAGGGGCAAAATCGTCAACCCTTCACATTATTTCTTCAGTAGATTCTCTTTGAAAAACATATTCTGTGTTTAGTCTCTTGCCTGAAAGAGCCAGCCAGCTAAATATACACAGACCATTCATTCCAACTCTACAGTTATCCAGCATGCCACTGACCAGAGATGCTCAGCTGGGATAATATTCCATAAGAGACAACAGCATGGTATTCTTTTTTTTCAAGGATGGAATATTTCAACCATGTTGCTAATTTTACTACCATATATGGAGACAAGAGGACAGGATGCCCTCAGGAAAATTGTGAAGTAGCCAAAATTTGTCCCCTTCCAGCACCTTCTCCTCCCTTTGCCTCCCACAGGGGACTCAATGTCCTTAGCTCGTCCAGAGAAGCCTCCACCCCCAGTACGGTACCCTTCCAGACTTTTCCACACTGCCCTCACAACTCTTTTTCCTTCAAAGAAAGCCTGACCTGGCCTGGGCCCTATTTCCTCCCTATCTCAGGCTTATAACCTAGCTCAACCATTACCCTTCTGCAGGAGGCCTTTTCTGGTCCTCCTAGCTGCTAATACCTTCCCTTCCCCTTCCCTTCCAAAGTAACCTTTCATCAATTCTAAATGTAACTCGTATATATGTCCATTTCTATATATGTTTTCTCATTCATTCAATATAAGTGCCTTAAATGCAGAGTCCATTTTTGCTTCTCTTTATATCCCCAGGCTTTAGCACAGTGCCTAGCACACAGTAGGCGCTTAATAAATGCTTATCGATTAACTGATGGACACTTTCTAGCTGTGTGATCATGGGCAGATCACTTCACGTTTTTGCCCCTCAGTTTCCTTATCTGTAAAATGGGAACCATGCCTGTATATCAGATAGTCTATGTAAAAAGCAAACTGTCAGCTATTTTATGCAATGTGAATCCAGGTTTTGTAAGTTAACTCATAGTTCAAAGCCAGTAGGAAAGCCCCAGGTTCTTTAAATGCCAACTATGTGTACTATCCTACACAATTCAGGTCAGACGTAATATGTGCTCTTGTGAAGCTTAGGGTCTAAGAGGGGGCCAGAGCACATATGAAGATAACCAGAAAGCACATTGAGTTAAGCTTTAAAGGATGAGCAGAACTGAACAGAAAGAAAGGGGGGGGAATGACGTTCCCTGCATACAGAATAGTGTTAGAGTACAAGGCACAAGGTAAATTCTTTGTAATGTGAATAATCTCCCTTCCCCACCCCCAATTTATCACAGGATTATAGGATTTAGAGCTATAAAATACCCCAGAGACTCTCTATTGCAAAGGTTCTTAAGCTTTTTCTGTGTGTCCTGGCTCCCTATGGCAGTCTGGGGAAGCCCATGGACCCCCTTTCTGAATGATGTTTGTAGATACATGAAATAAAATACACAGGATTCTAAAGTAAACCAATTCTACTGAAATATAGTGACCCGAATAGATTGTAAAAACAAATCTGTCAATCCTGGGTTCAGAATCCCCGATCTAGTCCAAACCCCTAATGTTACAGAGGAGGAACACCCAGGGCCTGTGACTCTGAATTCTATGCCTTTTCTGTTATTAACCACATGGTCTCTGTTTCTACAGGTTTGGAATTCTGACTAACAGGGTGACATTGTTGTCACGGACACAGGTTCAGACTCTAAAAAAAGTCCCATTAACATCTCTAAGATGTATTATCATACAATATATGATAGGTGCATATGTCCCTAGAGTTTAGCAGATGCCTTCAGTTAGTTTTTTTTTGCTTTCTTCAGCAAAAGAGGCTGTCACGAAAATGGGGCTATTTCATTAAAAGCAAAACCAAGAAACCAAAACGGAATTTGGTTTTCCGTGGGGAGAACAAAAGTCAAACAAAACTGATGATGGCTTTCAGAACTCTCCTTCTATATGGACACATGGAAAGTGTTTAGGATGACATCACGGAAGGTCTCACTGAGCTGAAGGAAGTTCCTCTTTGGGGGGAGGCCTTATATGGCACTTCCTTACACTTGCTGTATGAGCCTTGCCAAAAACTTTGTCTGTGCAACAGACAAAGGGCCAAAGTTTGGCTGGCTTACTAACAGGAACCTCGACTCAGTTCCCCTCAGCAGCTATTCCAAAGTCTTTTTTGAATCTGCCTCGATTATCCAGAACTGCTAGGGAACACACAGGGCGTTGTAGCTGGTTGACAGGATGCCAATTCAAAATTGACACATTTGCTGCAAGATTGTCCTTCTAGTAAGGTACAAAGCTGTTGTGTGGTGATTTTGGCTTCTCTTTCCTCTGTCAACATAAGTAATTTTCTACTAGGAAAGAGTGGAACAAATATGATTAAGAGGGATCAGATGGAGAATTTGCCCCATTCTAAGGAAAAACCTAGAGTGGCAGCATAGTATGGGGAAAGAATCCTTGATTTGGAGTCAGAGGACATGGTTTCAAATCCCAGTGCTGACTCATATTACCTATGTAGCCCTTGGCAAGCCATTTCAATCTCTCTGGGCCTCAGTTTCCTCATCTGTTAAATGAGGGTATTGGACTAAATTACATCCTCTTGAAGGTACTTTGGAGATTTAAGTCTCTGTCTCAGGATCCTAACAATCAGAACTGTCCCAAAGTGCACTGGGGTGACTTGAGAGGCAGTGAGTTCCTTATTACTGGAGGTCTTCAAGTAGAGGTCAGGTGACCACTCACTGGGGATATTGTTGCAGGTGGTAGGTGATTCCTGTTCAAATTGAGCTACACTGTTTCTGAAGGCCTTTCCAGCTTTGGGATTCTGTGAAACTCAGGGTAATAATAGGGGAACATTTAGCTGCTTTAACTGGGTTCAACTCTCCTGGCTTGGATGAAAAATTATATCGGAAGAATCTTCGGGTTTGCTTGCTAGACACTGTCAGTAATTTTTGAGGAATTACCGGGAACAGTAGAAAACTGGTAATTGGAAAATATAGTTTACAAAAGGGATGGGGGGGTAGGTGGATGAAGAGGAAGGTAGATTCTGAAGACTACAGAAACAAATCAGTGTTAATCCTCAGTAAACTTTTCTAGGATGAACTCTTTAATTTATGCTCTATGTGCAATTTGAAAGGGTAGCAGTGATATCTGTAAGCCAGGATGCTTGCCCTAAGGAAAAAGAATGTATCAGTTTCTCCCAGAGAACAAGAACTATGTCCCATTTTGTAGAGGTGCTTAATAAATGTGGAATTCAACTGATTGAATTTGAGGAGGTAGTGCCAAAGTAGCCTAATTTCCTTTTTTTTAAATTAGAATTATTGGAGGAGAATGCCAAGACATTGCCAAATGTCTTGCTGAAATCTAAATATACTAAGTTTCTCATATTACCATTATGAGTATAATAAAGAAATATGAGCTGGATGATGGTAAAATAGGTGGATTTTTAGTTGACTGAATGATTAGATTGAAAAACTATTGATTGCTGAGTGTTATTGAAACCACTTTTAAATGAGATTTCTAGTGGCATGCCATAGGGATCTGTCCTCAGGCCTAGCCAGATCAACATTTTTGTCAATGGCTTGAATGAAGACGCACATGGTACGCCCATCATACTGATGACATGAGATCAGGGATGGGGTGCCAATAAGTTAGGGTAGGGACTGGACCTATGATTTCACTGAGGAAACTTTCTACCAGTGTAGGTTGGCACCTTCTCTGCAACTTACAGGGTTGCCTAGAGCAGAGGTGTCATTGGGAAATAGTTAACAAAATAAATGAAAATACAATAAAACAAGGATATTATTAATATGTAGTTTTGTAAGTCAATCTGAGCCCATTGGGATCTTCTTGTATGGTTCAGTGGCCTCATTTCTATTTGAGTTTGATACCACTGACCTACAGCATGTTTGCCCAACATCAGGGTCAGAGGTAGAACCAATTGTCCCTGGCTTTGAGGCGGGCTTTCTAACCACTATGATGCATCTATTGCCTCTCATGATATGTTGGATGCCAGACCTAGGATCCCAAAAGATCTTAATGGCAGACTGAATCTAAGAAGACAGAATCTCAATAGGGATGGGCATAGTGTTCTATTCTCAGATCAGGCTGGGGGAGGGATAGATAGAGGGCCACTCATATGAATGAGACTTCAGGGTTTGAGTGGACCAATGTTCCACATGACTCAATGAGATGTGGTAGGCAAGAAAACGAATATAGGCTTAGGTTGAATTAACAGAAGCAGTGCACCCCAGATTAGGGAAGTAACATGTTAGCTCACATCCAGAGTCTGTTTATTAGGTTCTGGAGACCACATTCTGGGAAGGACATTGGCCAACTGAATCTTGCCCAGAAGAAAATTAGCAGGATGGTGAGATATCTGGAAACTGTGTCCTATATGGATCAGCTGAAGGAATTGGTATGTTTAACCTAGAAGACAGAAGGCTTAGGGGACTCATAACTGTTTTTAGTTATTTGAAAGACTAGAATGTGGGAAAGAGAATAGACATTTTGAGAGAAGGCAGAGTAAGAACCACAGTATAGAAGGTCTAGGGAGGCAGATTTGAACTCCATATAAGGAAAGACTTTCTAAAAATCAGAGCTAGCTAACAATGACACAGGCTGACTCGCAAGGTAGTGAGGTCCCTGATACCAGAAGTGTTCGAGCAGCCCATCAGCAGGAGAAGGGATTCTTGCAAAGGGCAGATGAGCTCAGTTGTTCTCCTCCAGCTGAGAGTCTATGATTTTTAAAGATACTTAGCTTAAAGGGGCTTAAAGGACAAATACCAATTATCTACTTTGCTGTTTAGAGAGGTTTCATCTGAAATCGGATTCAGTTGTTTGGCAGATAGCTCCATGGAGGTAGCTTATGCAGGTTGGTCCAAGGTCATTGTTCTAAATGCAGCACAAACTGCACATGCTTACTTGATGCGCGAACACAGCAGCAAGAGTATTTTCAGCTCTTCTTATGAGAGTCCTGAGGGACACTAAAAAAGGGAGGGGGGCTGTAATTTCTGTTGTTTCCTTGGGCACCCCAAGGCCACAGTAAATAGCCTTTTGAGGTAAGTAGGTGGGTAGAGCTCAGTTTCTAGGCTGAACTGTCTGTCATATCCCAGAGAGCTGAGCTCCCCTCCATTGGAGAGGATGATTTCAGGCTGTGTAAAAGCCAGCCCAAGAGCCCACCTGCAGGATCACAAAGAGAGAGGGAAACGCTGTGGTCCTGGGGTGCTGTATGAGCAATCTCATCATGGCCGCCATCTTGGAAGCAGTGTGAAGCAGAGTTTGCCCATGGTCCACAGCATCCCTTTAAATCACAAGATCTCAGGGACTTTAGTGAGCATGGAACCATAAATTTCCCACTATAAGGGGCGTTGGAGACCATCTAGTCCGAGCTTGTCATTTTATAGATGAGGCAATTGAGGCCAAGAAAAGTTTAGATGACTTCCTTTAGATTACACAAGTAGCTAAAATTCTCCCTCTGATCCTGTCTCCAAGCCCAGTGTTATTTTGGGTCTGCCACTCTATTTAGGTAGTCAACCTCCCTTGTTTTGTAAATAAGGAAACTGAGGCTAGACAAAGAGGAAAAGGGACTTACCCAAGGTAAAGTTAGAACCTAGTCTAGAACTTCAGACTCAACTCCCAGTTGCCAGTACATCTCAAGTAAACAGTCAAAAGAGAAATCACAGGAACCCTAGTTTGAATTTGGAAACACTGGACAGGGGAAGGGCACAGAGACTGGGCTATACAACTTAGTGGCCAAACTCAGACTGGAAATCTGGCTAAGGACTTGGCCTGTCCTACTTGATCCAATAGAATGGAGCCATTTTCTTTTGAGTCAAGTGTGTTGACAGGGGTCCCTCCATCTCCACTGGAGAGAATTTGTGACCCTCCTGACAAATATTTTACCCCAATTATCCCTTCTCCTAAGAAGACTTTTTGAGGGGGATGGTGGCAGGGGATAGGCCCAAATCAAAAGAATTCTAATGCAGCCACCCCCATTTGTAGCTAGGAATGAAAGTTGCTTAAAATTTTTTAAGTCAAGGCAAGAGAACTTACTGTTGCTGCTACTTAAAAATGAAACCATGTAAATTCTGCTTTCCCTTGAAAACAAAAGGAAATAACTTTCTAAATTAGTTTTTTTAAGTTCTGCCTTGCCCCTGTAGCTTTCACTTGTACAGTCTGAGAGGCAGCTGGCTCAAATGAAAGCTATCTTGGCCTGAGATTCAGAAGCTTACACAGCATCCTTAGCCTGCCTTTGCAGGAACCCTGCTGAGAGTCCTTGGGCCAGTCATTTGACCATCTGTGCCCAAATTCCCCCAATCTACCCCTTTCTCCTAGAAAATGGGGGTAACTCTACTTCCTACCAGAGCTCACTCCATGGGTGGGCAACATAGGTAGCCACCCAGGCTGCCCCAATATAGGGAGTTGTAAAGACAGACACTTCCAAAGCAAATTTCATGTAAATGCACATATTTTAATGCCAGGATAACTCTGCTCTCCATAGCCTAGAGGGATTTCTTTTGTGACAAGCAAGTTGTATGTTTATTGTGTGGCTGGCCAGGGGCGCAGCTTTTAGACCTTGCTTAGGTCATCTCAAAGCCTGCTGTCCCCTCTTCCCCCACCCCACCTGCACCCCCTACTACCTACTACTCTATTGCTCTAGCTGAGGGATGGAAACCAAGAAACTGTGGGACATGATGAAGAAATCACTCGAGTTAAGAGAGACCTGGATTCATCTCTCTGCTGGGTGATGCTGGGCAACTGCTTCCTTTCTCTCAAAAGCCACCATTTCTCCTTGTCCAAAATGGGAACAGTAATACCTGCACTCCTTACCTTACACAGCTGCTGAGAGGAAAGAGTTTTGCTAACCTTAGAATATCACTAGAAATGCATACTCTCATCAGCCTTTACCATGTGTCAGCTGGGTGCAATACAGCCCACAGTATGAGATGCACGTGTTGTCTGATGGGTTAGTGACCTATGACAGACATGGGAATTATTTACTGCAGAAAGCTCCTCTGCACTGCTGTGAAATCATTTGCATGGTATGGTGGGAGGGGGGAGGGAATCCGAGACTCCCAGAGGAGGAAGTTTCCTTGGAGGCCTAACCCACATCTAAAGCCTAAAGTGTGAGTCCTGTCTTCTCTGTCCCACACACTAGCAGCCACACAACCAAGGAATGCTGGAAGGACAAAGGGCTTGGGAGGCCATTGAGTCCAATAGCCTCCTTTTAGGGTAGGAGGGAGGGGAAGAAACTCAAGCCTGAAGAGGTAAAGGGATTTATCCAAGGTCACACACCACATAAATGACAGAGTCAGCAAAGGAACCCAGGTATTCCAGCTGCAAAGTCCGGGGCCCTTCCTATTAACACTGTGCTACCTCTACAAACAACATCTCTATTTCTGTCACGGGGCAAGGGGCAACTTTCCATTCACAGGCTGTTTTCAACTCTAGAAGTTGGGCTGCTGTAAGCTAAACGTGACCCTTAGGTGGCAAATGCTCTTTACCTGAGGCGCTCTTCCAAGGTTGTGGGGTTGAACATGGTTTGTCTGTACTGGGCTCTGCTACCAGCCAGAGTTTACAGAAGTGCCTGAGAACAGAATTAGGACATTGTGACCCAGACACCTGCTGGGGGCTGGGGAGAAGGAAAGCAAAGAAGCAGGTTGGGGCGGGTGAGGGGATGAACTCCCAAGGGTGTGCAGGAGTTAAGACCAAGGAGTCCAGCCACACTGGCAGCCTCAGCTCTAAGCTCAGCTATTGGTCAATCACTCTAATAGCCCCCCAAAGTAAAAGAAATATATATCTCTATATATCTACACACACACACAGAGTAAGACTGCTGAAATGAAATTTCAAAGAACAAACTTTAGGAGCAGACACTTTCTCCTGATTCTAGAGACTTAACACTCCAGGCAGTGTGTGACCAAAAAAATCTGTCTGTGGAATTGAAATACACTCATGACCATTTCAGCTAAGAATCTTAAACACAAGAGGGCTTAGGATATAGCTCATCAGCCTGGGCTAAAGGAAACAACAGCTTTATTTTCACAGTGTACAAAATTGTTGGGATCATCAAATACACACAAGGCAGGCATTAGGTAGCCCACCAATAACAGGCTTTAGAGCTGGGAAGACCCTTAAGAGCTATCTAGTCTACCCCTTCCATTCTATGAAGGAGACAATCAAGGCCTAGCACAGGGAAGAGACTTGCCCAAGGTCACAAATGGAGTAGAATGGCAGAACTCACATCTGACTTCAGATCCGACAAATCCAACAACCTACACCATCCTGCTCTGTCCTTAGGAAAAGCTCCTGGCTGCTGTCATCAGGCAATACCTTTTCTTTGACTTTTCATCTGATTTCAAGATTTTGATTCCCCCCTTGAGAATTTCTTGGCAGCGAGATGCCTTTAAGTCATTAGGCAGTTTGGTATAGAGGAGCCCACCTTTGGAATCCACAGATCAGTGGACTGATGCAGTACAAAGAGTGCCTTGGAGTCAGAGGACTGGGTTTGAGTCCTGACTCTGTTCCCTATGTGACTCGAGGCAGGCCACTTCCCCTCTCTGAAACTCAGTTTTCTCATCTGCAAAATGAAGGAGTTGGGCTAAATATCCTCTGAGATCCCTTCTACCGTTAAATTTGTGCCGCTATAATTGCTACTAATGTTAAGGGAGTTTGGCATGGAGAGGCAATGTCGAGAGCTCAGGTAACAGGGAAATCATCACCAAAAATGGAGCTCCTAAGACTTGGTCTCTTCTTGGCCATTGTGTCCCAGTTAGATTTTTCTAATCCTAACAGGATCCTACTGTCGTGGAAAAGCCTGAGAACAGCTGTGTGCATTGCAGGAGAGCACCCAAAATAGAAACATGCACACGATCTGCAGGCACTTGACCCAGAAAGTTCATAATTGCATCATAAATACAGTACTCCTCACAGTAGTTTGACCATCTACTATATTAAGGCTTTCTCAGAAGGTAAGAAGGCTTCTTTTGCATTCATGCCAGAGCTCCAAGGACATGTATTTCTTCCACATACCTCCAGACTAATTACCAGTCCCAGTTCACAAACACCCTTGATCACTGGGACTGTGGGGTGAATCTCTCTTCCTCCAAAGCTTGTAACTGTATACATTTTTCCCTGTCCTTAGATAAGGCCCTCCATGGCCCAGAATAGTCTCATGACCTCTGACCCTGGCATACCTGAAAGAATAGGTATCAGAAGCCATTGCTGAGCCGTGTCATAGAATCATCAGCACCCAGCTCTTGATGTTTCCTGTACCTAAGTCCTTAGGTGGCTTACAGTGAAGTGGGATCCATGAATCTTGCCCTAGGGATAAATATCACCTTGGCAAACACAAACACAGACACACAGGGAAAGTCACCCAAGTAACTAGACTCCCTAGGTAGATGAACCAGTGTGTTTTAAAACCACCTGGTCATAATATTAATAACCACTCATGAAAGGCCCTTTTGGTTAGAAAATTTCAGAAGAGCCCCAATGCACTTGGCTACAAGGAAGCACAAGGAAAGGGGGACAGTGAGATGTGGAAGTTAAAGTGAACATAATCACAGAAGTCAGATCAGAGCTACAGAAACACTGAAAGTCAATGCAAACACCAAGCCTTCAAGAGATGATGAAATGTGAGCAGATGGATAAAGTGTACAAAATGCATTGTGCCATCTTCCTTCTAACAGATATACTTTGGAATAGACTTTGAGTTCTTTTACTCTCATGCTTCCATTCAGATTGGTAGAAGAACAAATCTGAATAAGCTTAGAGGACTTGGAGGCAGCACTTTCTGCTTTTGACTAGAACCATTTGGTTATCCTAGCAACATTTACCAAATGGCCATCGTGGGTGGGGCAAGATGAGGCCATGTGCTAGGCATTGCGGACTATACAAAGAAGAATAGATATGATCTCTCTTCTGTGAAAGCTTATAGTCTAGTAAGGGAGATGACATATACACTTCATAAGATGTATGATTTCATCATTTCATCTGTGGTCACTCTCTCCACTGACGCAGAGTCTACTCTCCCCCTCCCCCATGCCTTAGTAAATTGAAGGAAACGGTCTTCATGAGATTTTGTGGACAAAAAGAAAGAAAATCCACTGGTAATTAACCTTCAAATGATAAACAAACCTTTCTAAGTTTAGTTAGACTAGTCCTCAAACAATAGATTCACAGTCCCTTGTTGGGCCAATAATAAAAATAATTTCAGTTTGATTAAGCCTTCTAGAACTTGTGCTCTATTCTGAGAACCTTCAAGAAGTCACATGAAAGTTATAAAAATCAGCAAAGAGGAGATAAAATTATAACTAACTTTGGGTAACATAATGCTATAGTTAGAAAACCCAAGAGAAGCAGTTAAGAGATGCAATTAATAGCTTTAATAAGGTAGCAGGAAATAAATCAATAAATAACATCAGCAGCATTTCTATATAACAAAAACAAAATCAGGGGGAAAGGATAGTGAAATGTCCTTTAAAAAACTACAAAGTATATAAAATATCTGAGAGTCTAGTCACCAAGACACAACCATGATTTATATAAGTACAATTATGAAATACTTTTTAAAGAAATAAAGGAAGACAAATACCTAGAAAGATATTCATTGCTCATGGTTGGGCCACACCTATGTACCAAACCTGAGAACATAAACTACTTAGAGGATACTTTCTTCAACAAAAACCACTATAAAAACTTGAAAGTAGTTGCAAAAAGAAAGGTTTATACCAGCATCTTATTTCACATGCCATATAATAAGTACCAAATGGGCAATTCAATTCAAATATAAAAGTTCACAATATAAAAAAATAAATTGGAGGAAAAAATGGATGTTTTTTTTTTGTTGTTGTTGTTGGGAAATCCCCAAACAAACCATAGGGGAGAATTTATTAACACGAAACTGAAAAGATTTTGCCTAAACAAAATCAATGCGGCTAAGATAAGAAAGGACCATTATGAAAAATATTTTGATAAAGATTGATATACAAGCTATATAGAGCATTATCACAAATATAAGACCAAGAACAATTTCCTAATAGATAAGTGGCCAAAAGATATGAACATGCATTTCTCAAAAGAAATACAAACTATTAAGAAACTGTATAAAAGATTTGTTCTTCAAGTCACTAGTAATAGAAAAAAAGGTAAATCAGAACAACTCTAATGCTTTACCCAAAGAATTGGCAAAAGATGACAAAAGGTACAAATAGTCAATGTTCAAGGGACTATGGAAAGACAGGACAGTTAATACACTGTTAGTGGAGCTATGATTGCTTTAAGCATTCTGGAAAACAAATTGGAATTTTATAAAAAAAAAAAGTGACTAAAATGTCCATACTCTTTGACCCAGAGATCCTACTGCTAGACATGTAGCCCAAAGAATTTAAAGACTTCAGAAGTAAAAATAAATGCCCTGAATTTGCCAAAATATTCATAGTAGCACTTATTTATGTTAGCAAAAAACTGGAAACAAAGTGGGTGTCCATTGATCAGAGAATGGCTAAATAGACTGTGATATATGACTGGAATGGAATATTATATCATCCCAAGAGATGAGAAATGAGGAATTCAGAAAAACATAGGAAAATATATATGAACTCATGGAAAATGAAGTAAGCAGAACCAGGAAAACAATATGCACCAATTTAAACAGAAAGAACAAGCATTTATTAAGCACCTAAAATATGCCAAGTGCTCGAGATACAAAACAAAATAGTCCCTGCCCTCAAAGACTTTCCCATTCTACCATAATCCATGAATAAATGGGACTACTGGCCATGAGAAGAATAAAGAGACCTTTTCAATTTTACAGTTGGGTAGGCTGAGGAACTAGTTATGATGTAATCAAGAACAGGCTCAGGAATTCCCCTGTCTCATGTGTGAATGACTGAAGGGCTATCCAGTGCATTAAATAATAAATTACTGGGGAAAGATTCAGAAATGGAAACCAAATAAAAATGAGGAAAATGTACTGCCTTGTGTTAAAATTGCAACGGAGCATAAAAGTAACCAGTACTATGTTGAATCAGCATAGGGATAAGATATTTCATTGACTGTAGATGGATATACACACAAATGCCAGGATGGAAACTCTCTCATTTCCAAAGCCAAGCAGATAAATGAATGAAAAAGACATTTGCATCATCTCTGGAATATCCTCTGATAAGTGTTTTCTGCATGGAATCTCTTGATAGCACTTTCCAGTTCTCAAAAAACTTCCACATATAGTCTCTTCAGATTTAACTAAAACGAACCAACAATGACTAAGTGCCTTTTCTCTTCTAAGCCTTCTGCTGAGAAAGATCAAGTTAAGCTGAGACTCTTTCTGGGCCCTCATTGAGCTGACTGTCTAGCAGATGGAACCCTATGCTAAGCAATGACTTTTTTCAGATTCAGACTTAGATCCATAACACCAGCCTTCTGTATGCAAATACAGGTCTGGTCTGGGAAGATGTACCTTATGCCTTCTAGAATCTTTGTAGTTTCAAAACTTGGATTTTTGAAAACAAAAAAATCAAGAGTAAGGTTAGCAGCATTCCTTAAATTAAACGTTGGTTGCCAGTCAAATAGAAAGACCTTGAATCCCCGGTGTCTAGCACGTAGGAGGCACCTAACAAATGGAGGTGGGTGTCATCCATGTAAATTACCAAGGACAGGAGGAACAGAAAGCAAAAGAAAATATCAGAAGTACAGTGAAGACAACATAATGGAAACGGGACTGCAACTCCTCCCAAGCTTCCTTCTCTGTGCCTCTCATATTTTGTCCTGTAATAATTGGAGAAGAATATAGGTTTCCTGGCAAGTTGATGGCCTAGTCTTCCATTCAGCTGTCAATCTTGGTCCCTTAGTCAATAGTAAGAGCAAAGGAATCTCCGTTATTCTGTTTGTGTGGTAAAATTCCTCCTTAGCACCAGGTCATTTTCCCAAGGCAAAAACAAACTGCCTGATGACTAAAATTTGACCACACCGAGGAAAGCCCAACTGGCACCTCCTCCATGGTTTTGGCCCTGCACCAAAGGTGGCAGCAGCAGCACACTCCACTGTCCTTGTGTGCAGACAAACACAACAGCCTATCTGCACCTAAATAGGTATAGTCCCCTTCAACTTCATCCTCTTGGGAGGCTATACAGTCAATTTCAATGGTGTAAACCACTATGGAATTGACACCTCTTTGTGAATGGATTTTTAAGCCTGGCAGTCCTTCACTCTAAGATTTGATTTTTTTGGAAATGGCCAAAAGTCACTTGGAGTCACACCTGATGGCTTAGTTGAGTGATCAAGCTGAGAACTACCTTTAAAGAGATGGCATCAAGTTATTTCATGAGTTGCCATGAAACAACTTTATGTATCTTTAAAAATACTGTCATCTGAAACGCAATGAGAAGCACATGATGGGTACATTATCAACAAGGAACTACAGAAGAGAAACTCTACAAAGTATGTCATCAGAGAGATAAATGGCCAAAAAAGGTAGGCAGGCAGGTAATATAAATTGACAGATGGCCTTCATGCTCCATTTGTATGTCAAGAACTAGATAAGGGGTGGGGAGCCTGTGGCCTTGAGGCCACACATGGCCCTCTAGGTCCTTAAGTGTGGCCTTTTGACAGAATCCATTCTGTGAAATTTGGATGGATGGATGGCCCCAGCACATTGGAAAGAACACCTGTGGGAAATTTATGAGAGGGGAAAGACAACAGATTCATAGAAGATGAAAGTGCATGGAAAGGTTATGATCTGTATTGTTTAAGGGAACACTTACATTGGTGAGGTCACAGATCCATCCATGTATCCAAAAGATAGAAAATAATGAGACCAATTTCCTTGTATGGCTCTTATATAAGCTAGCTCTGAAGAGAGTGTGTTCATCCTTAATAAGAAGACAGCAGTAATCTAGATAGAGACATTCTGGTCTGTTTAAAAAAAGAAAAACCATCACCCCACCCACCACCCACCCCCTTAAAACCCCCACAATGGTTTCATCACTTTGTAAAGAGTGTTTCATAGGCTCATAGGATCATTTTCCATTCAAACATTAAACACCTGTTGTATAAAAGGCAGTTGTGTTATACATTGGTAATATGAAGGCAAAAAAAATTTAGTCCTTGCCCTCAGGGAGCTTACGCTGTATTGTTCTTAATTCTCCTAGGAATTTAGCTCATGGTGAATTATGAGAGAGAGAGAGAGAGAGAGAGAGAGAGAGAGAGAGAGAGAGAGAGAGAGACAGAGAGAGAGAGAGAGAGAGACAGAGAGAGAGAGAGACAGAGAGAGAGAGAGAGACAGAGAGAGACAGAGAGAGAGAGAGACAGAGACAGAGACAGAGAGAGAGAGAGACAGAGACAGAGACAGAGACAGAGAGAGACAGAGACAGAGACAGACAGAGATAGACAGACAGAGACAGACAGACAGAAACAGAGAGACATAGAGAGAGAGAGAGACAGAGAGACAGAAACAGAAAGAGACAGAGACAGAGAGACAGAGATAGAGAAGGGAAAGAGGAAGGATTTCAAACCAGTGCCTAGATAACAGTGACACTAAGTGGGTTTTCTGTAGTGTCCTAATCAGTGACCAGAAAAATGAAGGATGATTTCAGGACTATACCTCTGCACCCATAATGCATACCCTGTGGCCCCAGGGCCACCAAAATAAAGGTGATTTACCGAAAATGTACTGGGCCTGGAATTTTATAAGTAAAAGCCCTCTAGTTATGTGAAATGACATCACCTCAGAGCCCTGGGCTCCCAATTCTATTAACAGGAAGGAAACAGACCCACTGCTCTTTAAAAGCAGCTTCCTCTTTGCTCTATTAATTTCAGAGATTAAGCAAGCCACTCCTCTGGAGGCATAACAGAGCAGCCCAACAGCCATTACGTCTGCTGTAACTCCTGCCAGCCGATTCTGGAGATTTGGGTGATGCGTGGGCCTCGCGTCTCAAAAGTCAATAAGAGAGACTATGTTGTCAAAAGCTTCCAGCTTCTCTTGTTTTTGTAACTATGGTGGACCTTTGAAGTACAGTGAAGATCCCTAAGCTGGTTTCAGAATCTGGGCCACAGACTCTTTCTAAAGGATGCAAGTGGAAATATGTCAGATTAGCCTTTCAAAGGATGCCAGGACCAAAGACATTTATTGAATGGGAATCCCTTTTTGTACCCTGCCCTTCGAATCCCTGTTCTCAGTCATACTGAGAAAACCAGCCTAACCAACATACACTTCTTGTAATTCTGACAACCGCTCTATATTAGGGAAAAAGAGCTTCCTTCCTTCCTGCTCTAGTTCAGAGTGTTGTGGTGGTGTAAATAGCCCTGAAAGGGGAGGGGGGGCAGAGACCTCTATTTTAGGTCCAGTTCTGCCCTACCTCTAAGACGTTGGACAAGTCATAGGATCATAGGATTTAGAGCTAGGATAGACCTTAGAGATCACCTAGTTCAAAGCTTTCATTTTCCTGAGACCTGAGACCCGAAGAGGAGAATGAATTTGTTTAAGGTCACTCAGAGACCAAGGGACAGAGCTGGCATTTGAATGCAGGTCCTCTGGCATCAACTCTAGTTCTCTTCTCACTGTTAAACACTACCCTCTCTTCTCTCCTAGGCTCAATTTTCTCATTCATAAAATGGAAGAATTACTCTAGAGAGTTGCTAAAGTCCTTTCCATTTTTAACACTCTGCCTCAATGAATGACCACAGATTATGGCAAATGCCCGATGACATTTACTAACACGATAACCACTGCCTGTTTCTCCAAAACTCCAACCACATTATTTGCATTCAAGTTTATGATCAGAAACATCCAGCAAGGTCTCTCCTCTACCCCACAGCTCACTGGTGGGATATTCCTAGGTCCTTCTGGGTTCTAAGAGGATTTCTGAACATGGTAGAGTAGAAGACAATGTACCTGCTTCCATTTTCCTTAACAATTATTGTTTTCTCAAACTCAAACTGTCAAAACTCTCATTTTATTCTAAATTCTCAAAGGTTTTTTCCCAAGCTGTGAAGCAAACACTAGAACAAGGACCTCAATGGAAGCGAAATCTATATATGTGTCTATATATGTATGTATATATGTGTCTATATATATATATGTATGTATATATGTGTCTATATATATATATATATATATATAGCCTTCACATATGAATACTTTCCTCAGGAAAGTATTAGCTTTGTGCTTGTTTTTTTTTTAATTATGATGACTATTTTGTGACATTCTGGGCCTAGGGAGACATGATTCTGAACTGCCTAGATAGAGTAAGGGGCGCAATTTCTGGCCACAGAACAGAATAAAATGGGTGAGGGCACATGGAGTACTGTTAAGAGCACAGAGTTGGGAATCAGGAAGTCTAGGCCCTGCTCCCAGCTCTGCCACAGATCATGTGATCGTTTCTCTCTGGGCCTCAGTTTCCCCTTCTTTAAAATGAGGGGGTTGGGGTAGATGGCCTCTAAGATGTCTTTATTTCTGATACTTTCTGACTACTACTCATCCTGGGAATATTCCCTTACCCTGGCTTTGTTAGGCCCATGTGTTAACCAGCTACAGATAAGCACACACTTGAGAGAAGAAATATAGTTTATGAAGGGGATCACAAACACTTTACATAAGTTGACATGAAACAGAGCAGCAGAAGGTTGGCCACCAGGGAATTAATTTTTTTTAGCCATGTCAGTTTATAAAGACCTTTTACTAACTCGTGGAGAGGTTGGGATCTATGCCAGTGGAAGGAGCAGATTTAAAAAAAAGGCACAGATCAAGGACTCTGTCCTGGTTCCTCTTCTCTTCTTGGTGATCTCATCAGTTTCCATATGTTCAATCATCATCTCTATGAAGATAATTCCAACATCTATAAATCCGACCCTCATCTCCCTCCTGAGCTCTCGACCTGTATTGGGCATTTCCATCTGGATATCCCATTGGCAACTCAAAACCAACATGTGCAAAATGAAACTTATCACCTCCCCTTTTCCACCTCTAAACCCAACTCTTCCTCCAATCTTCCCTTTTTCTCTTTATCTTTCCAGTTAACTTGGGTCCAAAACATTTATTATCTTCCTCATTCACGCACACTCCCTTCATATCCAATCAGTTGCCAAGTCTTGTCAAGTCTACCTCCATAGCATCTCTTATAGAAGTCCAGTCCTCTCCCATCTATCCTCTACACAGTGTACAATATGTTCCAGGACCTATAGTGGGCCCTGGTTTCTTCAGGATAAAATACAAACTTCTAAAACTTGGCCTTTAAAGTCCTTCACAAACTGCCTCCAAACTCCTTTTCCAGGTTGATTGCAAATGATTCCCCTTCACTCTGCATTCCAGTCAAATAGGCCTCCTTGTGGTTCCTCAAAGTCTCCTGACTCCATGCTTTTATACTGCCTCCTTATCTCCACCTCTTATAATCCTTAGCTTTATTCAAGGCTCAGGTCATGAGCATTCAACAGGAAGTCTTTTCTGATCCCCCTCTTCCTCCTAAAATGATCATGTATGCACTTAGCTGTTCATATGTTGCATCCCCCAGTGAAATGGAAACTCTTTGGTGGGAAATACTATTTTTCATTTGGTCTCTGTATCCCTACTGTCTAGCACAATGCCTTGTAAATATATATATATATACTTAATGAATACTGATTGCTTTGGTTTGGATGGAAACATGGGATTGGAACTGGATGATATTTTTTTTTACCAAGACACAGATTCATAAAGCAGAAACACTTTCTTCCTATAAAATTCTTTTGGGACCGAGTTTCCAGGATACAGACCTCAGGCTATAGAACCTGTCCAGATAAAATGATTGACCAATTCTAACTTTTTCACAAGCTACATTATCCTCTAGAGAACTTACCCCCTAGAAACAACCTCTGTCCTAGCATCAACGCCTTCTGCTTGCTAGTGCTAACTCTCTGGCTGCCAGGACTCTGGACCCCTAAACCCATTACCTGCTAGATATAGGATATGTGCCAGATCCCTCATGGTCAGCTGGACTATATGGCCTATCTTTGTGTACACACCCCTTTTTATCCATCCCTACCCCCCACAGTGGTCCTCTCATTACATTATATACTTATATAAATTACCCATTATCTGACCTGATGGGAGGGGGTAAGGAAGAAATAAGATAAGATCGAGAGGAAAGGAACAAGAAAAGAGAAGTGATGGACATGGAAAGAAAACCTTAACAATGTTTTTAGGGATGCACCAATGTCACAGGTTGCTTCCCCTTTGCCCACAAAAGAAAAAGATAGAATGCTAGAGCAGAAAGGAATCTTAAAACTTCTCTATGCCAACCCCTTCCACATGTAAGAATTCCTATGGAAACCTCTTTGAGAGTTGCTTATCTAGTCCAGTGGTGCTGGCTTTGGTGTAAGGACTAAGAGGAACGAGATACAACAGAATCAGACAGAATTGGGATGAATGTGGAGTTCTCTTCTGATGCTCCCATCCTGTCTTAGACTAGGGCACCCTGGAGCCTCGAATGCTATATGTGTGTAATTCAAACTCAAGCAGGTCCTACAATAGACTGGAAATCTTTCAAGTACAGGCCTGATCATGGAGTGTCATGGTACATGAGGATAAGCCAAGCTAAGGTCAACTATAGAGTGATAGCAGCTCACAAAGACCTTCTTCTTAGCCAGAGAGGAACTGTGGACTATTTAGCAGAGGCAGAATTTGCATAAACAAAATTATAAGTAGATTCAGCCCAGTGCTCTCTTCTATCCAGCCTGCTAGTTATCCTTTCTAGCTTTTTGCCAGGCATACATTTGATAGGCCTTTATCAAAGGCATTGATATAAATTATGACCAGTGTAGGGTCAAGTACTAAGAATTATAAGAACTCTTGCTAAGAATTATACTCATTAATCAGCTCATAAGGACATATGTATATTTTTCCAACTCTCCCACCTGGCCATACAACTTTTTCTCTACTCAGAAGAAAATAAAACAACATACCTAAGTCATACCTAATCAAGGGAATAAGCAACCCTAGAGGAAAGCAGTCATTTGATTTGCATATTAGGTCTATTGATAACTGTTCTACAGAGATGGGAAATGTGAGCCAGAAACCGTGAGGAACAGTAATTTCAATGTGGGCCAATAACCCCTAGCTGTCTTCAAGGATCCTTCAAGGAGAACCACAGGCTGTCTGAGAACTCAGATTATAAAGGATATTTTCCAATACAGACTGGAAGGTGCACTGAAGAGCACACACTCCCCTAAGAATGTTTTAAAGAACTCCATCTGCAACAAAGCTTATGATGATCAAGATAAAAGCAGCAAACATTACTCAAGCTTAAGATCTAGGAATTTGGAAACATTTGAGAGAGTGTGTAGGAAGCCCAAAGATTTGGCTTCTTCATGACAATGTTCTGACTCAGTGAGCTTCCAGTGAAACAGTCTTTGATCAAAACCCCATTACCTCTCAGCTCCGTCACCTACCTTATTCACCAGGCTTGGCTCCATGTGACTTGGTTATTTCCAATGAGGAGAAATATTTGCCATTACTAGGGACATCTAAAAGAATGTGAGGAGGCTCCTTTAAAAACACTGTTCCCAAGAAGAATGCCAGAAAATGGTTTGAGAAATGGGAATACCTGTGGAATAAGCATGTAGCCCTCCAAGGAGGTCAACAAATAGTGCAAAATGGAACAGATCTGCAGGCACTTCTACAGTGATCTGATTCAACTAGACAAAGACTTATCGAGCACCCAGTAGATGCTAAGTGCTTGAGATGAGAAAAGCTTTGTTCTCATAAGGAACGCTTAGAAAAGGGAACATGGAGTATAGCAAAGAGCACTCAATTTGGAGTTAGAAGACTTGGTCTCAAATGCAGGTTCTGCCACTTAATACCTGTGTGACCTTGGCCAAATGATTCTCTGGGCCTCCTTTTCTTCTTCGTGTATAAAATGACAGGGTTGGACTACACATTCTTTTACAGTCTATGATTTTCTAAGTCTAGACACATGAGTCCTGTCCTGAATGCCATGAGGAACACTGGGCATTTATAATAAAACCCGAGACTCCTGCAAACTCTCTGGAATGAGACACTGAAAGGCTCCAAAGTGGAGCATCAAAAGGCAGAGAAACTGGCTTGGGAATTCATAACCCATTGTGCAATATTTCTGTGCATCAAAGAGAAATGCTTTGCAACCATTTGCAAGAGATACAAGGCATCTAATTATAGTATTGTGCTAAAAAATATGTCAACTTCCCCAAACATCATATGTAGATTTACAAAGTCAATTGTAAAAGCATCAACTGCAGCACTTGCCACTTAATCTAAGCCAGGGCCAGAACAACACTCAATTTGCAGAAAGAAATAGGAAGGGCTTTCAACCTCTGGAGAGAATAAAAGGTTGAGAAGTCCCTTGCCTCAGTGTGACTGCTCTGCTTTGCAATGTGACCTCACCAGGTCTTTTTTTCTCTCTTTAACTGCTGACACCGTGAAGCTGTTGACCTTTCACCAGTGACCTGTGTAATCAATAAACAACTCACAAAGTCTTTCTATGGAGCTGCCCCAAGCCCCAGTTTGTCCTCTTTTGTGCCCCACCAACTGCCATTTCATTTGAACTTTCCCCCCCAGATTTCTGTTTTGGGGTGAGCGGCCTTCATGCATTGCCATGTAGCTTAAAACCCTACACACCTGTGTCCTCTTCTACTTGGCTATAAATCAAAATTGCCAAAGCTTCCAAGCCAGGGCAAGAGTTGGGTAGTTTGAAGCAGCTTGTTCTTAAGACAGAATCCTGATTCAAGGAACCAATACTTGTAGAAATCAACATTACAAGCAAAAGCAAAGTGTTTTTCAAGTTGGCCACTTCCTGAAAACTCACTCAACCTTAAGTGGGCAATGGACAGCTGCTTATGGCTGCCCTTTCGGAGAAGTGAGAGAGATGTTCTCTGCCACTTTGGGAGGCCAAAAGAGGACAAGAGCCCAAAAAGGAGATGACAGCAGTGGAGAAAATACCAACCTTGTCACACAGGCCCTTATGACAAAACTGGATTCAGGCTGTCTATACTGCTGGGGCATTGGGCCATTTAAAAGATTTTTTTAATGTTCATTGGTTTTCTATAATACCATGCAACCTGACCTCTGCCATAAAAGAATCTCATACAATTTGAAAAGCTAAAAACAATTAGAGTTCCTGAATTTCTAGGTAATCAAGAAGTAGAATAACAGGGTTGAAAGTGATTGTATATCTAATGGATCAGAATAAAAATCTAAAATCAAATCCTAAACTTTGAGATTTTTTCAGATTTAGAAAAAAAGTATCACAAACCTGAACTGAGAGACCAAGAAAATGAAGGTTGGTTAGGATCGGTCTGGCTGGGCTCCAAGGGTCTCATACCACTCGCCACAGGTCAGCAAACACACATTTCTAGGTCTGGCAAGGATATAAAAGGACTTGGAGCACCCTGGAGAAAAGGGGCATCTAAATTGAGTTAGCATTGTTTACTGCCATTGATATTTCGGTTCAATTGGCCTCCCTACTTCCCTGCCTCTTAAACCAGCCACTTTCCATTCACATTCACCTGGGTGAAATGGAAGTAAACCCCAAAGTTTCTACTTCTTCCAACCCTTCCAGTTCCTAGCCCTAACTTGGACATTGCTCCAGAAAACACACAAAAAGAGGGATTTTAAGGTGATTTATTCCTGATGGCCCCAGACTTCCTATACTGGCTCTCCTGGATGTACTGGGGTAGGGAAAGCAATTGGTTCTGTTGACAGTTTCAGCAAATCATCATCCTTTGTGGGAGGTATAACTAGCTCTCTAACCCCAGGCATGACAGAAGAGCCCCAAACTGTGTGAAATGGTTAAAAAATGGTGAGCATCCAACAGTGGCATTCAGAAAGACAAAGTAGAGGAGAGACCCTGGTGCATAAAGCACAGAACCTTGGACTAGTAGTAGACCTGGTCTACTACTAGCTATGTGACCTTGGGCAAGTGCCTTCCCCTCTCTGTGTTTTCGCCTATAGAATGAGGGGGTGGGACTAAATGACCTTTTCAAGCTCTGACAGTCCAGCTCTCTGACAATTTAAAGGTTTCTTAGAATGGATATCTACCCATTGCTACATAATCCCAAATGGGATTATTGCCTAACCTAATTAGAAAATGTGACTTCCTGGTAGTGACTGCTTGAAAAACTATATCCAAATGTGGAAAGATCACAGGATTTGAAGTTAGAGGACCTGGGTTCAAATCTTGACTAGTTCTTCAGTTTCCTCATCTACAAAATGATAGAGTTCAACTGGGGAGTTGTAAGGTCCCTTCCACCTCTATGTATGACTCTACGACCATCTTAGATTCCCTCTCTACCAAGCTAAAGGTTGGGGAAGTCACCAAAGACAAACTGAACAGATAAACCACTTGGATTCTTAAGTACCAATTTAGAGAAGTGGTAGCTTTGAATCTTTTTTTTTTTTTGTCTTTTTGGAGGGGGGAAGGCAGGGCAATTGGGGTTAAGTGACTTGCCCAAGGTCACACAGCTAGTAAGTGGTAAGTGTCTGAGGCCAGATTTGAACTCAGGTCCTCCTGACTTCAGGGCCGGTGCTCTAATCACTACACCACCTAGCTGCTGCCCCTAGCTTTGGATCTTAATCTAAAGGCCTCACATTTGTGTGGCACTTAAGTACTTTCACACCCTGCCCCCCCCACTATTACTATTAGTCCTCATAACAACTCTGAAAAGATAGAACCAGAGACTTCAAGTTGGAAAGGAACCTTATCTATAAGGAAACTGAGGCTCAGAGAAAAGTGCCTTACCCAGGATCACACACATAGGAAGTGGGAGAAAAAGGATTTGAACTCAGGACCTCTGACTCCAGATCTAGTATTTTCTTTCCACTGCAGCATGCTTCTTATGTTATAGATGTAGATGGAGAAACTGGGACCCAAGATTAAGTAATCTGTCCGAGGTCACACAGGGAATCAGTGGCAGAGTAGAAACAAACTTGGGTCTTCCACCTCCTGGGCCAGGAAGAGTCCTTCTTACAGGGTGACCTGATTAAGGAACATTTTGAGGTCTGCACCATATTTGTCTCTTAGCCTTACACATTCATTACCTTTCCAACAAAACAAGATTGTATCAATAGGAAAAGTTACCCAATGAAGTAGTTTTTTTTAAGTGTGGTTTTTAAAAAACAGACAGAAACATCAACTTTGGGGAGCAGTAAGAACAGGGAGGAGCTAGAATGACCAAGGCAAAAGTACGGCCTTCGTTAAAAACCCCTGAAAAAGTCTTCCTGGGTTTATTTTGTCTTTTCAAATCCATTTCACAGATCTCAGTGGGTTTCTAATAACATAAATACATCCTGAGAATGCTATTTCATAACAGTAATAACTCACATTAAAGTTCACAAAGCACTTTATATACAACATGTCATTTGATCCTCAGGACAACTCTGTGAAGCGGGTACTCTTATCCCCATTTCACAAATGAGAAACTGAGGCTTATAGAGATTGGTGACTTACCCTTTGGTCACATAGCTACTAGTGTCAGAGGTGAAATTTGAACTTAGGTCTTCCTGACTCCAAGACCAATAGTCTTCTGGCCTTTAGACCTTTCTAGCAACTTGCTTTTATGCCTGAACAAATTCTCTCAAGTCTGAGAAATGCAAATTATTTGCAATGTTATTCCATAAATGAGATCAAGTCAGTGTGGTTGCTACCAACGGTTTTGCAAGATACAATTTCATTTGTATCCGTTTGGCTCTTCGTTCCCAATTGGCTAGACTGGCCCTGCTTTAGAAAGAGAAAAGAACAGGCAGATATAGCTACACATTTCTGAAGTGGGTCCAGAAAATTTTCTTTGAGAACTCATTCAATGAAAGTGTACAAACAGACATTAAAAGAGGAATGTCATTTCATAAAGAGCTACTCAACTCTACGTTGGGACAAACATAACCCAAATGCAATGCGGACATTGAGCTTTGGGCTCCAAAAGGAGATGGAAGGGAAAGCTAACACTAATATTTTTATTAGACAATCCCGTTTGGGAGCAGACGCCAATTTCCGCATTCAAAACTATGAATGTGGATTCTCATGGCCCGCTTTCAACATACTGTTAACCTATTTAGCAAGCAACCAGCTATGCATTTCTGGGCTATACTGGAAGAAGACAGAAAAACAGAAGGCTTAATAAACCCTGGCCATTAGTGTCAGACTAAATCACTTGACCCCACAGCTCAAAAATACTCAGCCCATAAACCCCAAATGCTAATAAGACAGACATCTTTCCTCAATCCAGGCAGTCTCTTTTCCCCGAGTCCTAAAGAACACAGGCTGGGGCCTCATTGTAAATGCATGTGTCATTAGGCACGCCTCACTGGGGCTCCTGATATTTCAATAAAGGAGGAGGAGGAGGGAGCTAGTTTAAGAAAAGTGGCCCAAGTCTTGCTTCAGGCCTGTTCTGTGTCAGGTCACTGCTCCTGTTTGCTTGTGCTGAGCTAAGCTTCAGTTAACAAAGTGAACTTGAGATGTTCTCAAGTGTACGTGAACTGTGTATCATCACTCCTGGACGCTACTCTGTCTGCTTAGGCTGACCTCTTCTACATTGTCAGGTAAGCTATTTCGAAGCAGGCAAAAAAAGTCACAATCAGGATCCGAACTCCCTCCACACACCTTCAATGGCACTGTTGGCTCAGATTTCTTGAAAGATAAATATTTAACTCCAGATTTTCAATCAAACACAAACATATTTCTGGGGTTGAAGATTAAACCTGCTTGAGCTAAGAAAAACCAATATCAGTGCTGTGTGCTTCACGGAGACAGTGTGAGATCTTGGAAGAGCTCTGGGACATGCTACAACTCCTAGGTATGAATCCTGAATGTATACTGACTGCCTGGGTGAATCTGAATAAGGCCTTTCCCTGCTCTGGGCCTTGTTTTCTGGATCTCTAAAATGAGGGGGTTGGACTATGTGGTCTCTGAGGTCCCTTGGGGCTCTGACACTCTACGATCCTATGACTCACTCGACTGATTTCAGAGCTACAGACTCTCAGAAGTTTTACCCACTGTTTTCTTTCTGTCATATACCCATATGACTAGGAATAAGGGCATACCTGTAGAAAGCTCCTAGGGCAAAATTCTACAGGAATTCACCCTCTGAGTCAATCATTTGTCATTCCTTTATTCTGCCTATGTCTCTCCTACCTTGACGATTTTGTTCTTTCTGCCTCTATCACTTTCCATTTGTCCCTGTAGCTCAGGGCTGTAGAGTGGGTGTAATAAAAAGTGGTGATCTGCACATGATGTGCTTCAGTTCAGTTCAGGGACAGTCAAATCCCCTCAGCTGGCTAACTTTGGCATATCCAAACTATAAAGTCCTGATACATCTTTGCCTTTAAAATGGCAGAGAAATCTCTGGAGGTTTCTGAAATTCATTTCATATTCATTTAAGAAACCCATCATGTTATCAGATTGTATCTTGGCTGGCTTTCACTTGGGCATTGGAAGTTATAGGATTCTACCTTCTGTGTCTGAGACTCTGCTAGCCATTAAAATATAGCCCAGCTCTCAAATGATTATAGGCTTATACTCAAGACTCAGGCTAAAGCCAAGCAAAGTACTAGAGCTCAGCTGTGCAGGAGGAATTTGTGCTGTCAACATGTCCTATTGTAGGAGCTTACTGTTATAGTCAACCAAATCTTTCTGAGCACCCTCACTGAGCTGTGCAACTGAGGTACAAAAAAAATCTGACCAGCCTGGCCTTGCTTGCCAGAAATTTATCTTTCCTGTCATCCACTTGACTGCTAAAGTTGTACTAAGGAGGTGACCCTAAATATGAATAGGAAGGCAGAAAAGTCTAGGAGACTAGTCTAAGATAATGCTATGAAAACTTAGGTCCATAGGCCTGTGGAAAAAGACTCCAGGACCAGTGGATTTAAAGACTGAGGAGTACTGAGACTTTAAATGACCTTCTGCCTCAACCAAGATGGCACAAAATGGCAAATTTATTTTGAGGAGCTCCTAGAGGGGAAGGGGAAGATGAAGTTAAAGCAGTTTTAAGAGAAGGTTCTAGCACGAATCTAGAACAAGAAGCTTAAAATCGAGGGCAGGAGTGAGATATGCCTGAAAAGGAGAGTTGAGTTAGAATGAGCGAGACCCAAGGATGCTTTGAAATGTCAGAAATGAAGCAACAGCCACATGGCAACATACGGTGGAAGACTGGATTGATGGAGTGGGACAGTCTTGAGGAAGTAAGAGGGGAGAGAAGAGCTTGAGGTGTTAGTTTTAAGCGACTGGAAGCAAGTTCTTGATTGGTAAGATGGAAGATCAGGATGCTAGAAAGGCTGTGAAGGCGATAGATAATGATGGAACAGAAGGGAGAAGTCAGGATACCTGGGAGGTTTTCTCAATAGCTATAGAGGACACTCTTCCTTAAACCTGTGTGTTGTGTTGTGTTAATGATGTTAGGTATGGAAATTCAAAACTCCTTTATGTGTATTGTGTACTTGTGTGTACTTGTGTCAGATATCAAGACACAGAACCCAATAGCTACTGTTTTCATTGAGTTAAAAGAAAAAAACCACCTAGGGACATGAATTTGGTGCCAAATGAAGTTTTGTCTCTCATTGAAAGTCTACATTGCCAACGAGAACGTATTCTGCTTTTTCAAACATGTTTTAGTGTGCTTTTAAAGCTCTTGACTTTTCATAAGGTTCTGAATCATACGATTTTAATGACTGACTTTATCTTCACATCATTTTTTGTCAAATTTAGGGATTTACAAAGCAAACAAGCCAGTTAAACAAAGCTAATTACATTCACCAGCGACATCCTTGCTTTTCCCCCTCAGTGCCCGGTGATTTCGGCTCCTGGTGCTCTGATAGCTGCTGACAGCTTGCTGGGACAGAAGAAGGAAGTAGGTCAGAGTAAGCCAGGGTCAGCAACAGAGAATCCCATTAGACAGGCTTAGAGGGCAATCCTGAAATCGAGGAAGTGTGTGATGTAGTGACAACGTCCCAGACACATAACAGCCAGCCTCGGGACAGCCTCCGGCAGAACTTGTACATTTATCGGCGAGTCATTATAATGACCCCAGATAGAGCTTCTCCAGTTGGTTTGTGATTCCTAAGAGGTTCTGCAGAAACCAAATGACAAAAATGGACTTGCAGTTAGCAAGATTATTCCAGACCATAGGCAATATACCACGAGCTACTCTTGCAATGTGACCCTCTAACTTACAATGCAGGCTAGTTTCTAGGGGGAAGGGGGAGCAATTTCTTAATATTTATAAAACATGGCTAGGCATTGGGGAGGAGGGGTGAGGGAAGGGAGGGAGAGGGGCAGCTATTCAGTTCAATTCAATAAACATTCATTAAGGGCCTACTATGTGTAGACATTGGGGCTATAAGGCAAAAATGAAAGGGTACCTCGCCTCATGGGCTATCATTGATTTTTTTAAAAAACCAAACCAAACCAAACCCAAACCAGTGACAGTATACAAAGGAATAGATAAAAATGGAACTCTTTCAGTTGAGATTTCTGTCAAGGTGAGTCATTTTAGAAATCTAGACAGATTGGGGTTTCAGCCTGGGGGTTTCAGGCCCCCTGTGCTCAGCAGGGTCCAATTTCTCCAAGGAGGCTGTGGCATTTTCACCTTTAAATGGGAATAGTGGTCCTGACAATAAGGTCTTTGACACCTCTAAGACAGTCTATGTATTGCAATAGCATTAACAAGGTCCAAAATGTTGATTCCTTCTGGGGGAAAGGATGATTTTGTTTTATACAAAAGGGATAACCAACTTCCAAGTCAGGAAAAAAAATAATCTGGGGGAATGATGTTGGAATAGAAAAAATCCCCACCCCCAGAAGGTTTAAGAAAATGTCTTTCTCACATCAAAGCCCAGATACCCTTGGAGTAGACATTAACGAGGAAACCCATAATTTTCATAGGACTTTTTAGCGGAAACTCCTGCACAACCAAGAATCTAACTTAACTTTCAGTCTCAAAAAGATTGGTTCCTTTCATTGTCTTATTATATTCTATTTCTTCATAGGAAGAAATTGGAATGAAGCATTCCCTCATGTTATCTGCTTGTTTGTGGAACGCCCTCCAAAGAACCTTTAGGTCAATGAGAGCTGCAAACCAAGCAGCCTAAATTTATACTGGATTTGTTGGGTTGAAAGGAAGGGAAAGCCCTGAAACTCAGCTCCCTGGGGGTGCCTGGGCTAAGGCTCCCAACACATATGGTTCAAGTTGCTTTGAAAATCATACCCATCAAACCATTTCTATCTCAATTATAGGGAGCAATTTCTCTGGATTGAAAAGTGTTCATTTTTGCAAGTTTGTAGCTCAGATTGAAATAGGACATTTTGTAGGGGGAAAAACTGGTGTGGTACCTTGGATAAAGTGATGGGCTTAGGGTTAATGAGATCTGGAGTTCAAACCTTGACTCTGACTGTCACTGGGCAAGTTATGAACCTCTCTGAGCTTCAGAGCTCCTCACTATAAACAGATTGACCCTATCTTGGAAAACAGGCATATATTGACAGAATTCATTGGAAGCTACCATGATTACAAGCACAAACAAAAGGATATCATTATTGTTCAGGGGTTTGAGGGACATACAAATAGTCACTTCATTAGGAGAGCACAAATCAACCAGTGTTTCAGAAATAAAGGTGTTTAGACTAGTAAAGTGGTTTGGATTATTTTGGAATGTTCATTTTATTTCCTGTACTTGTAAAAGCCAAATCACAACTTGGCAGGGCCCAGAACATCCCTCCCCCTTGTCCTTGGAGGAAAATAACAATAGTAAGTCAGTTATTCATAGAACTCTCTGCTTTTCTCTTCAAAATCCTTTATAAACATTCAATAATCAATTCATGAAAAACCTTCCATAGTCTCCAAGCTACTTTCCAGCCTCGTCTCCCATCATTCCCCTTCTAGTTCTGTGAGATGCAGCTCAAGTGACTGCTCATGCTTTCCCAATTTTGTTCTGTGTGCAGAGTCTTTCATTTCTGTGCCTGGAAGGGACTTCCCCTACATGCCACCCCATGTCATTCCTCTTGGGTTTTCAAGGCGCAGCTTGGATGCTACCTTCTCCAGGAAGCCTTCCATGATCCCCTCCTTTCCTAATCTCCAGCATACCCCATTCTAACCCTCTTGCACTTGTCTCATTGGAACTTGCATTATGTTCATTTCTATTAAGGCCTTATTCTACCCCTTCCCCCACCTCAAATGAGATTATAAATATGACCTTGGGCAAATTAGTAGGCCTCATTTTTTTCACCTGTAAATTACAAACACTACATAGTATGGGAACACGAGATCATGCCTTCTGAGTATCAGCTGAAGGAAATGGGACATGGAGAAGAGAAGACTCAGAGTCTAAGATAGCTGTCTTGAAGAATTTGAAGGGCTAGCATGTATAAAAGGGATTAGACTTTTTCTGCTTTGTCCCAGAGGGCATATCTAGGAACAGTGAGTATCATTTTCAAAGAAGCAAATTTCTACTTGAAGTAAAGACAGCTAGGTATATACTGCAGTGGATAGAATTCCAGGCCTGGTGTGAGGAAGACTCATCTTCATGAGCTCAAATCCATCCTCAGACACTGGGCAAGTCACTTCACCCTGTTTGCCTCAGTTTCCTCATCTGTAAAATGAGTTGTAGAAGAAAATGGCAAATCCCTCCAGTATCCTTGCCAAGAAAACCCCAAATGTGGTCACGGAGAGTCAGACATGACTGAACAACAACAGAAGTGAACTGGTTTCTTGTGGGAAGGAGGTAAGTTCCCCCTCCATGAGGGTCTCCAGCAGAATCTGGATGATGACTTGTGTTTGGAATGTTGTGGCAGGGATAATCTGGCACATGATGGCTAAAGTCCCTTTAACTTAGAGATTCTGAGATTTTGGGACTACCCATCTCTAAGATACCTCTGACTCAGATTGATAATTCCATGGCTATATTTTTTTATCCTTTTCCAAAGCAGGCTTGTTAAAGTGTTGAAATTTGGCAATGTCCCCAAGTGAGGGGTGGTGAGAGTATCTAAGTTAGGTTCAAAGCCGAAGGAAGGAGTACAATTCTAGGTCTCACTCAAGGGCTAACAAGTTAGGGTTAGTTCCATGATTACTGTCATTCTAACATCCAGCTTTGAGTTTGGCTTTCCTGAGTCTGTCTACCCACCAACATATGCAGTAGCCCAAGCCAGTATGTGCTATTGAAGCCAAACAGCCTACCCACCTCCAGGTGAGCAGGCAATAAGCATTTTCCCCAAGACATCTAAGTGATGAAAAGGCAAAGTTAAAAATACATTGAACAAACTAGAGCAAGTACTACACAGTTCCTTTGGCCACAGCGAGAAAAAAGCAGCTCTCTTACAGTCCTAAAATCTAAAACTGACTGTACACATTTGATAAAAATCAATATAATCTACAAGTAACTGAATACTCCAAAGACAAACTGTCTAATGGCTCAAAGGACCCTCTACCATGGCTTTCATTCCTTGACCAAAATGTTTTTCATAGTCTTGCCTAAGTTATTTCACTTAATGCCACCATGAAACTTCCTTTTCCCATTATCTATGACCACAAAAGTTACAGGGCAACCTATGTCAATGGCTTAGTGATGCAATCTCCATAGACCATTTCCCAAATTGGGTTATGTGCCATGTAAAAAGGGGTTCCATGAGAACCCACCACCGTAGGCAACATTCTCTCCTGGAAAAGACTAACTATCCAGTGACATACGAACAACAGGTATTACATGTGATGATTTTTTGCTATTCTTTTTTGCTCCAAAGTTCCCCTGACTTGCCCCACCCCATCCCACCCTTGCTCCTGCTCTTTATCTGGGAGGTATTCTCTAGCTCCAGATTTCCTCACACTAGAATTCCTGGCTCTGAAGATATTTTTCAAGCCCCAAAGTCTTCTATGACCAGACCTATTGAAGCTAGAGAAAAAACTTCAGCAGAGGATCTCTCTAAGGTCCCTTCCAACTCTGAAGCTTAGCTCCTATGAAAAGAGGTCAGAGAAGTCCTGGGGAAAAGCACCTTGTCAAATTCAGTGCTCCCGCTCAGGTGATTGTCTTCTCCTCAAGCTTTCAGATATTCCTTGGTACCTGCCTTCCCATTGAAGAGGAATAAAGAGGATCAAAAACCTGGTTTTTAAGTCGCTTATTCATGATAACCAAGTTGCAGAGTCCACTGGCTTTCTCCTTCTCTCTTTGTCTTTCAAGTAAGAATTTTAGGCCAAACTGCCTCTGAGTTTCATGGTTCAAATTTAGCTTGCCAATTAATTGCTAAGGCCAAGTGGAAACCATGGTAGCCAGAAAGTTCCTTACTGAAAGCTGGGATCACTATAAGACTGGAGAGCTAGGCCCAATTCTCAGAGATAAGGGGGCAGGGAACCTCCACAAAACTGTGTTAAGATATTTATAGATGGATGAACCCATCTAGCAGCAAGATCCAATTTGTTTGAATCACAAAGAATGCTTCCCCTGCCCCACCGCCCAAATCAAACTACTTTTGATAGTGCTCTCAGATGTAGTAGGGGCTCCTGCAAGCAGCAGAGGAAATAGCAAAAAGCCACAATTGTGCAACACCGGGACTCTCCCATGGGGGGTTACTACTGCTTGCCTAGCCCGTCTCCCAGGGTTGCTGTGAAGAAACTGCTCTGTAAACCATAAAACACTTGAAGGGGGGCAGGGATTTATCATTAGTATTCTGAAGGAACAGGAACAGGGCATACTAGAGAAAGAGTACAAAGCAGCAGACACCTAAATGCTATGTTCCGGGGGTCATCAGCAAACCCAAGGAAGGTGGGGATCCATGGATGCTCTACTAAGCCTGGGAAACAGAATTGTACGATGGGGAGAACACTGGAGACCTGGAGCTCACATCCCGGCTAAGCCACTAACTAGTTGCAGGACCCTGGGCAAGTCACTTCCCCACTCTAGGCCTCAGTTTCCCTATCTGCACAATGTGGACTACATGTTCTCTAAGGGTCCTTCTAGCTCTAAATATATATACTCCTGCATTTACGATTGATAAAAATGAGGGAAAACTGTTTTAATAGTCCCTTAGAAAACGACTTCACTGAGCAAAGACAGGTCTACTTCCCTTCACCAGCTAGGAGAACTGCTCACCAGGATAGAAAGGTATGGCAAATTGTCTTGAGGATCCCAAAATAAACAGTTAATTCCCACTTAGAACTATGTGTAATGAGCCTTTTGATTGCTAAGAAGGGAGGCCAGCCTGGAGAATCTCTACCTACCCTCTTTTCCCCTCCCCCAAAGCTACCATGGTCATTTCTTACCTCTGGAGGCCCAGATCCCTCTAGTGAAGGCCAATAGCGCCAACTGCCTTTTATACGTTTCTGAGCTGATGCTGAGAGGCATCTCAAACCCAACTGGTCCAGGGCAGAGCCCTGGGTCTTTCTTCTAAAGCCCACCCCCTCTTCAGAATTGACCTGTCACTACTGAGAGCAAGGTCATCTTCCCAGTCCCTTAGCTTCCCAACCTGGTCATCCTCAATGCCTCACTAGCCTTTGCCCCACAGATCTGAGCATTTTCCAAATCTGGCAGTTACCATTTTGACCTTCACAGTACCTCTCATAGCCAATCCCTTCTCTCTGCCCACACAGCCACTACCTTCCCTTCATCACCTTTCACCAGGACTACAGCAATGGCGGCCTAAGTGTTCTCTCTTCTCATTTTGGCCCATCCTCCATACTGCTGCCAAAGTGATTTTTCCTAGTCAACCATCCAACCAAACAGTATGTGTTAAGCACCTACTATGTTCCAGCCAGGCATTGACCCAGGCAGCAGGGATAAAAATGCAATAAATGAAAAAGATCTCTCCAATACAAAACCCCAAACCAACCCTACATTCTAACAGGGGAGACAAATACATATATAAGAATGTGCAGAATAAATATAAATAAATACAGATTAGTTCAATACAAGGTGGCTTGAGAAGAAGGGTACAAGTAGATGAGGGGAAGCAGGACTATAAGATGCTTGAACTGTGTCTTAAAGAAAGAGAAAGCTTCTGAGTGGTAGCAGTGAAGAGAGAGGTCATCCCAGGCATGGTACATCTGGGGGGAACAAAGGCACAGAGAGCCAAACATATGAAGAAACTCGGCTGGATTGCAGTGTGGGGGAGGGGGACTAATGTCCAATGAGGCTGGAAAGATATCTTGGAGTCAGGTTGTAAAGGGCTTTAAAAGCTAAGCAGAGGCATTTTATATGTGATTGTAGACATAATAGAGAGCACTGGACTTGAAGCAAGTAAGAAAAGATAAGGTCAGACCTGTGCTTAAGGAAAATCACTTGGGCATCTGTGTGGAAGATGGGCTGGGGATGAGGAGGTCATTGCCATAGTCTCGGTGAGAGGTGATGAGGGCCTGAACTAGGTGCCTCATTCCTAGGAATCCCTGGGTTACTTCAAAGTTCAGTCCAGTTACTACTGCTCTCCCTCCCAAACCACCTAGTCTTCATTCTGTATATATCTTATATCTGCTTATCTAGCTCCCAGTTAGAGTGGAAGCTCCTGGAGGGGAGGGACTATTGAATCCCCAGTTCTTAGCACAGTGCTCAGCCCACTGTACTCACTTAACAGATGTTTGTTGATCGATTTCTATAGGATTGCCAGGCCAGGCTTCTGGCAGCTAAAACTTAACATGACTGGAAACGGCTATGGGCACTCCAGAATTCTTTCACAGTGACATGGTTTGAAACCACATGACTAAGTCTTTAGAGGAAGATGACTATGAAGAAACTTTTTGAAATAAAAAAGCAATGAAAAGGGTGGAAAGAGAAACAGAGAATGAAGGAGGGAAGAGAGGCTGTCAGAATCAGCAGAGGCCAAGCTCAACTCCAGAGTTCTGCTGAGATACAGAAAGCAACCTTCCCGGATCTGCAGTGACCCAATCAACACAAGGAGGACCCTCTGTGTTGGCTACTGCTGGCCATCATGGGCACATGATATAGAAATCCTAGGGTTAGAGCTGGAAGGGACCTTGAAGGCCAGCTAGGCCAACCCCCTTATTTGAAAGATGGGGAAACTGAGGCTCAGAGAGGAGCACACAGGGCTTAAGTGGCAGAAGTGGGACATGAACACCAGGTCCTCTGATTCCAAAGTCAGCACTCTTCCCACCACCCATCCTGCATCTCTAGTTAGGACTCCAGAAATAAACATTAGCTCAAAAGCAAATAAAAGTTCCTGCTTGGCTCCAGTAAATCCTCTTTGAACAGGAGGGGTCTAGAATGGCTACATGTTATTTGATGGGAAAATACAGCTGAATAGGGCTGGGAGAAAGAGGAGTACAACACACAAGAATTACTTTCTCCCCCGCCCCAAGGCAATCCTCTCAGGCAGAAGCCTGACCTTCAATGTTAAAACTTTATCCCCTCTGAGGAATACAAAGGCTTTTATTCCAGTGAAAATGCAAATAACCCTGAGAGGGGAACAGCTTTAAGCTGGCTACAATAATTTCTACCTTCCAGTGACAGAAGGATCTGCTAGTACTCTTTGATAGCAAAAGGGACTGACTGTATCCTTTTGAAAAATATCAACCTTAGACAGGGCCCTTCCAAGGTTAGGGGTACCCAGCATCACTACATAGAAGCATCCCCAGGCTGCTCCAAAAGGCAGAAAGCAATGCAGGCTGATGAAAAAGAATTCCGAAGAAGAGTTAGGAGAGCCATAGTCTACTAATGCCTTTGCTACTGACTTTCTGTGTGACCTTGGGCAAGTCACAACTTCCAGCTCTGATGTTATCTGAATCACTAATCATTGGAAACCTTGCCATTTCTCAGAGCCTCCCATGTAACGACCAGTACCTCCAGAAGGACCAATAGTGGAAGCCCAGGTGTGGTACAGATGGTTGAGTGCAGTGGGTGCTGCTCTAAAGGAAGTAATACACAGTCCTCTTTATTCTTGCTTCCTGTGCCTATATAATGCTATCCATATGGAGAGCGAGTAGTCCACCTTACATCACATCTCTGGTTTCTTTTTTTTTTTTTTTTGGCAAGGCAATCGAGGTGAAGTGACTTGCCCAGGGTCATGCAGCTAGTAAGTGCTAAGTATCTGAGGTAGGATTTGAAGTCAGGTCCTCCTGACTACATGGTCAGTGCTCTATTCAATGTGCCACCTAGCTGCCCTGACATCTCTATTTTTAATACTAGAGGTACTAGTATTACAACTAGAGTTGTAAAGTTACAGTATTGGAGTTAGAAGAGACCTTAGAGATCACCTAATTCATTTTACAGATGAGGATACTGAGGCCCAGAGAAGGTAAGTGACTTGCCCACAGTCACAGAGATAGTGAGTAGCAGAACCCACATTTGAACTTGGGTCTTTTAGACCCAGTGAATCCAGTGTTCTTTCCACTATGCCAAGAATGCTTAAGCACATGGATGGAAGAATAACAAGACAAGTTGGGGTGTGTGGTGGATAGAAAGCTGGGCTTGGAGTTAGGAAGTTGTGCTGGCGATCAGTGAACTGTCCATGGGGTTTTCTTTTTTCTTTTTTTGCCTTTTTGGAGGGCAATTGGGGTTAAGTAACTTGCCCAAGGTCACACGGCTAGGTTTTTGTGTGTGTGTACGTTAAGTGTCTGAGGCCGGATCCGAAGTCAGGTCCTTCTGACTCCAGGGCTGACGCTCTATTCACTGCGCCACCTAGCCACCCCCCATGGGGTTTTCTTAGCAAAAACACTGGAGAGGTTTGCCATTTCCTTCTCCAGTGGATCTAGTGGATCCATTTTGTCAGGCAATCAGAGGTTAAGTGACTTGTCTAGGTTCACACAGCTAGGAAGTATCTGAGGCTGGATTTGAACTTGGGTCTTCCTGAAGCAAGGTCCAATTTTCTATCCACTGAGTCACCAGCTGCCTCTGAAGCCAGGAAGACCTGAGTGTAAATCCAACAGCAACTTATTAGCAGTGTGATCCTAGGCAAATCATTTAACCTATTTGCCTCAGTTTCCTCAACTGTAAAGTGGTAGGTAGGTAATAGTACCTCACTCTCAGGGTTGTTGTGAGGATCAGATGAGATAAAATCAGTAAAGCACTTAGCACAGAGCCTGGCACATAGTTAGCAGTATATAAATGTTAGCCATGATTATTATCATTCCTATTCATTTATAAACCACTCCCTTGGTAGAAGGACTCCAAAGCTTAGTGGTCAGGAGTTAGCTGGCCTCATTCACTAGATCCCCTCAGGGTAATAGCCAGTTCCACCTGCTAGGGGAAGGAAAGCCATATGGCCTTGGCTTGCAACAAGGAGAATTTCAGGCATAGGAAAAAGTCAAAGCCCAGAAAAGCAAGACACTTAAAAAACCAAAATGGGTTCAGGAGCATTCTTCTGGCCATTACTTATGCTTGCTTAAGAAAAGACTAAAAGTGCTTTCCCCCCTCTCTCAAGTCTCTTAGAACAGCAGAGAAATTAGTAGGAGGATCATTTATATTTTGAGTGTGATTTTGAAAAAAAAAGTGGGCCAAGTCTCTTCATTTCTCTCTCTTGCTGTTGTATGAGATAGTGCATTTCCTGTCCCTGGAAGTGATCAAGCAGAGGTCAGATGAGTGGCTTGCAGGGATGGATTCATGCTTCAAGCAAGGGCTGGACTATATGACATCAATTGCTTCTAGATTAGAGAGGCTAAGATTCTAATTTTAACCAACAATCTGTCCCATCTCACGATCTAGAACTTTTGGAGCAAGAAAGTGAGGCTGGTTCTATGATAGGCTAAGAACTCATTCCTGAAATCTAGAAAAGAAGGGGCTCAAATTAGACAATCACTAACACCCTTGCCAACTGTATAGACATGATAACGAAGATCAGAGTCACTTGGACCTCTTGACAAGCAAGGTCAAGGGATGGGCAACAACTGAGATAGACCCCCCCCAATCACTCCAGGAAGGCTAATCTAAATTATTCACAGGGTTTGAATAAAAAACTGACTGACACATAATCTGGAATGGTGATGGACCTTATTTCCCTAAGAAATAACCCCATTGAATCAAAGGCATAAAACTGATTATTTCCTGCCCCTTTTGGTATAGTCTATAATTTCTCTTTGGGTGAGTTACTCTCTGCTTTTAGAACCAGAATGACAAAGCTGGAAGGGCCAATCAACTCATTTTGCAGAAGGAAACAGTGAAGTGTATTGACTTTCTCTTCCTCACCAGCAGTCTAGGATGGTTACTTAGGTCTTTTGGGCTAAACTGAACGAATGGCTCTTTGTGAAGGGCTTTGAGATGCTGAGAGAAAAGTCCCTAAATAAGGGGGTAAACTGGAGGACAGGGGGTGGACTGGGGTTCGGAGTCCCTCCAAAAAAGGCTTCCGGAAGGCATCCTAGCAGCTAAGAGAGATCATTTGGGCTTGGGGTGGCAAAGATACTTGTTGGGTGGGTGACAGTTTTTCTGTTTCAGGAGGGATCCTGCTCTGGCTTACCATCAACCAAGTCTCTCCCTTTTTCCTCACTTAGCTGCCCAGAAGACATTGGAAAGGAAAGGAAGAAAATGGGGATAATAGGACAACTGAAAAGACTAGAAAAATGACCAGCCTGATGCTCCCTCAGTGACAGAGCTGTAGGCCAAGTTTTAGTTATCAAACATGTTTTTCTAGTATGTATGAATCACTGCAACTGTTATCAAGGGTTCTTGTTTCTGGAGTGGCTCCAAACATGGTTGACTATCAACTGTGAAGCCAGGGTCCTTGAGGCAGGCCATTTTCCCAGACAAATGAAAAAGTTATCAAGAGGATGATACAATGTAATGATCTATCCCTTCTTAGGATACTGGAACTTGTTGTTTGCTTAAAGCCCAGTAATATTTCACGTTTTCAGTGGCCTTGGGTTTGGGGAAAAAGTTGTCCTTATGGCTTTTCCATCCCTTCAACCCCCTACTCCCTAATTTGTTCATGCACTCTTCCCTCCTTTATATATTTTTGTTTCTTCCTTGCCCCAAAATCTAGCTTCCATATAAACTACAAATGTGTCAATTCTTGTGAGCCATTCCTATAATGTTTATCTTGGATCAGATCATTATGGACAAGTACTATTTTATTGCAACACACAATTTTCTTAGGCTGCTGGCCTCTGTTAAGATCCCTTTTTAATTATTCCTGAGAATGGCAAAGATGTTACCATCTCACATATGAGCTATGTGCCTATAGACCTTTGGGTAGTACAGTTAATTAATAATTTTAGAGACTTGTTAGTAAAAAGAGTTTCAAGTTTGGTGTGAATTAAGATCTACTTAGAGTTTCTGTAACTTTCACAAATAAGACATTTCAAAGTAGCCTCTCTGGACTACAATCTTATCCCTCCAATTAAAGTCCCTGAAGTCTTAATACCCAACGGTGATCCTTTTATATGATTCTTAAAAAGGCAACTTGGCATTCTAAAAATTCTGTTGGTGAAATAGCCTGCTAATTCATCTATTATCATCAAGTTTTTAAAATGTGAATGCTACCATAAAAAGTTGGTCGTTGGGTGATTAATTCTTTTGGCCACAGCAAACTATGAAATAGACAAACCCACAAGGCCATCTTTAGTCCTGTGCAGCTTTACACTGTGATAGGGATGGAGTGGGAGACCAGGGGACAGAGGCTACCACCATCAGATGGCTCTTAGACCATTGGCAAACAAATTTAACTGGGACTACTCTCACGATGGGATCCTTTGACACAGCGCTGGAGGAATTGGGCACTGTTCATATTGACATTCTGGGCATTGCAGAGGCAGAGAAGGTGTGGAGGGGTTGTTTGGTGAAGGTGACGAGGCAGCCAATGAGTGTGTGGAGCCAGGGTTTCTGATAGAGAGCCGTTGACATCCTCTACTTGATGTGGAGGGTCAAAGCCGGCCCACTGTCCTATCAGACTGGGGAGCTTTAAGAGTTGAGAACCCTTTACAAATTTACTGGATTTCCATCCCATATTCTAGACTGAATCTTTATATTAGTAAACCATCACCAACTAGAGCCATACTCCGCTCGAGTACCTTCCATATAAACTACAAATATGTCGATGGAATTATCTTTTCTGCTGGTCTCTGAAATTAAGTTGCCAGTAATAACAGTTCTTGATTACCTGCACTAAAGGAGTAGAGGCAAGACTAATATAAAAGGGAGATAAGAATGTAATACATACTTTCACTATCTTTTCTGCTGGTCTCTGAAATTAAGTTGCCAATAATATCAGATCTTCATTACCTGCACTTACAGGAGAAGAGGCAAGACTAATATAAAAGAAAAAGAATAATTTAATACCTACATTCGCTACTATGGTTTTTACAATGTAATCACTTATCCCTACACTTCCAAGTTGTCTTTGTAACTAGCCCCAATTTACTTGATCTAAACAATGTTTAGGTTTTTTTTTAAGTGATCTGAGTCATGCCATTGACACTGTATGACCTCAGATAAGTCACTTCCTTTCTTCACATCTTTAAATTCAGAAGTGGGGGTGTGTGTGTGTGGAAAATGTGGGAAGTTATTAGACTAGATTGCTAAAGTATCTACCAGCTCTAATAGTCTAGGAATCTATATACAAAAACTCTAGAAAATCAAAAGGAAAACGGGAGACCAATCATATTAAAATAAAAGCTGACATTTGAAAGTTTGCAAAACATTTGACATAAATCATTTCATTTGATATACATGCCCATAAATAACCAGTAAGCCTTGGGGTGGGATTTGAGCCCTGGTCTTCCTTGAAGCCAAGAACAACATACTTTCCATGGCACCATGCATGTTGTAATATCAAAAGTCCACACAGTATGAAATTCCCACCCTGCACAAATCAATTCAATTCTCATTCCAGCCAAAAGAAGGATCTTTGAGACAACCAACTGTTGAATATCAGTGGTCCTTTCTAAAACCCAGCTTTGCTTTGGTGCCCAGTGGCATTGGTTTTTTCAAGAGTAGATGGGTCAACATACAACAGGATTTTTTTTGGAAGGAAGTCTTGTTTAATTACATTGTTCCTAAGTCCTGGAGCATAGCCTCAACTTCATTTTAATATGCATACCATAGGAGATACCAAGTAAGCACAGAGTCATCTGTAACCAACCCTCTGTCAGTAAACAGTGCCAAAAGCCCTTGTCCCTTTAGGATGAGAAGACAATTAGGCAGACAGTTTTGTTTGGGGCTGGATGGCCAAAATAACCAATGGAAGGAATCGCTTTTTTTTCACAGCTGCCATTTTGTCTCCACAAAAACCAATGTTCTTCCTTAGAGGCAGCATATAAATGCTGGGTTTGGAGTTAAGATTGGATTGGAATCCTGGTTTGAACTAGCCATATGACCCTGGGCAAGTCTCTTCATCTCTAGCCACTCCATAAAATGGGGCTCATGACTCACGATATTCAGAGTGTCATGGGAATGCTATGGGCTTCTGATTTGTAATATTTCAGCTTCAATTAATTAGACAGCTGAAAGGACCTTTGAACTTCTGTGATCACAGCATCAGAAAGAATCAGAGCTCAGAGAGCTAGGAGGGACCTCAGAGGGACCCAGGAGGCCACAAGTTCAACCCCTTCATTTATAGAGGAGAAAACTGAGGCTCAGGCAGATTAAAAAAGTTGCCTGCATTTTACAGAGGTGCAAATAGACATGGAAATGGGAGCAGTAGGCCCAGAGCCACAGAGTCAGGCTGGACTAGCCCCACTATCTCCTGTGGCACCCTTTCCACCACACCATGCTGTCTGCATTTCTGAAATGTTAGAGTTAGTGTTACAGTATTTTCTGTACCTTCACTGACAGTAGCAGTACAGCTAGTATCTGGAATCTCTTTTTTTTCTTTTTGGAGTGGGGATAGGCATGCCAATTGGGGTTAAATGACTTGCCCAAGGTCACATGGCTAGTAAGTGTTAAGTGTCTGAGGCTGGATTTGAACTCAGGTCCTCCTGACTCCAGGGCCAGTGCTCTATTCACTGTGCCACCTAGCTGCCCCAAAGTATCTGGAATCTCAAAACAAGATTCAGAATGGCAGAGAAGCTGAAAATTCAATTTCAGGTGTTGTTCTAACCACGGCAGCCATGTGACCCCAGGCAAGTCACTTCTCAGTGCTAGAGGCAACTAAGTTGCAGAGTAGATGCCACTTTGGTAGAGGAAGCTCCTCACCATGGGCTCTCACACTAATGAAATCAGTGATCCATTTGGATCCCTTTGGTGGGGTACATATATTACTTTATCTGATCACCTAGAATATCCACCTGTGAGGCAGATATCAATTAGTATTCTCATTGTAGAGATGAGGAAACTAAGGTGCCAAGAGGCTAGTCTTCCTGATGTCACATAGCACTCTAGGCTTCTGGCCCAGATGCTTCCCTTAAAGGGAGCAAATTTCTTTTTCTTTTCTTTTTTCTTTTTTGCTTTTTGTAGGGGGGGGCAGGGCAATTGGGGTTAAGTGACTTGCCCAAGGTCACACGCTAGTAAGTGTGTTAAGTGTCTGAAGCCGGATTTGAACTCAGGTCCTCCTGACTCCAGGGCCGTTGCTCTATTCACTGTGCCACCTAGCTGCTCCCAGGAAGCACATTTTTAATAGGGCTCTCTAAATCTTGGGAACAGGGAGAGGTGATCAAAGAAAAATTTTCAGAGTGAGCAAACATGGGAATAATTAAAACAGGGTGACTTTTGTAAGGACCTTATGAGCTAAAGGTTGCTGACAGTTTTCTGTGATAAAATATTAAAGAACTAACTATTCTCATGGGTGACAACAGCCTAAAGACTAAGGACTTCTTTGAGACAAGACAAAGTGTTCCACAACACAAAAATGAAGGATGGTTTTCCTGGCTTTTTGTTCTCGGTGTTGGAATAAGACAAAGGAACAGATTTATAGAAAGTTGGTCTTAAAAATAGGTTTATTTGTTGAAAATCCAATGATTTCCAGTGGTTCTCAGAGGACCTCACCATTATTCAAAAACAATGTTTTCTTTGCAATTAGACCTCGAGAGCCATAGGCTCTGAGTTTAGATTTGAATAACAGCAACAGTGATATTAATGGAGCTTCCAGCATTCCTCTCTCAAGAACCCTAGGCAGGAGAGGTACTACCAAAGTAATTATCCCCATTCCTTAGAGAAAACTGAGCTTCAGAGGTAAGTGCCTCACCCAAAGACACAAGGCTAAGAAGGCTGCCTCTGAGTTGCTGGTTGCAAAAACATTTGAGTAGAGAGAACGTGACAAGAGCTAAAACAACTGGCTTTTCCCTCTTTCAATTCAAGAGTATCAAACTCAATTTTTCCCATAAGGCCATGAGTGAACATCTTACAGAAAGAGGAGGAATAAACATTCTTTTCTTGTAAGTAACTCTTTGGCAGCCAGAGATCAAAGTCAATCCCAACAGTACTTTGTGGAAATGGTAGCACCTTCATTTTAGCAGATGAGGAAACTGAGGCCCAGGGTGGTTAAGTGACTTGCCCAAAGGCACAATGCTAATAAGTGTCAGGGTCTGAAGTCTAATCCAGACCTTGGAAGTTCAGTGCTCTTTCCACTGGATTACTAGTGGCTGCAGAGCTTTTCAGAATGATGTTTTTAAGGGAGATGGGAAAGTGGAGGAGCAGAGGTCTATACACCATACCTTTAACAATCAAGGGAACCAGGGGCGGGTAAGTGGTGCAGTGAGTAGAGCACTGGCCCTGGAGTCAGGAAGACCTGAGTTCAAATCCTCAGACATTTAACACAAAAACTAGTCGTGTGACCTTGGGCAAGTCACTTAACCCCAATTGCCCTCCAAAAAGCAAAAAAAAAAAAACAAACAAACCAATCAAGGGAACCATTCAAATTCCCCCCCCCCCCCCATAAAATCAGGAGGCTGAAGGGAGTGGAGTAGCTATGCTTTCCCTATCTGGGCCTCTGTTTTTTTCCTCTAGAAAATAAGGGAGTTAGAATAGCTTCTCTCTAAAACCTCTTCCTACTTTGATATTCTGCAAATCTACAAATAGCTGGTAAACCCCAAATTCCCTGAAATATTTGAAAAGGGCAACAAAGTTGATTTCTTTCCAATTTGATTAGAATGCTAATAATTTATTTTTCAATAGATATTGAATATTAAAATATTTTTAAAATGAAGGTGAGGTCCTTGCTATATGAACTGATTTCATTTTTTTATTTCCACTGAGAGAAGTAAAGAGTGTTTTTGTCGGAACAATGAGAAAAATCTGGAAACTACAGTAAAGCCAGAAACAGGTGGCCAATATGAGGCACACATTTCTGTTTATCATATGGAATTACTGAGGCCCAGAGAGGAAAAGGTCACACAGCAAAGTTAGAGGCAGAGTTTGGGTCTCTGGGTACTAGAATATGGTGTTTGGTTTGTTTTGTTTTTTTAATACTAAGCCATGCTGCATATAGGTTATATCTTGTCCGTATGATTTCATGACATTTACTGAGTATATAAAGAGTTTGCTTTTTTTTTTCCTGAGTCAAATGACTGAAAATTAAATTTTGTTTCAGACTTTGGAGAATTTCGTGTTCTCCACCTCTTCCTCTTTAGAAGTGCAGGGACTATTGGAGACTCCTAGGATGTTGCAAATTCAATGCACATGCTCCAGAAACATTTAAGTACCTTCTGTGTACCAGACACTGGGGTAGGTGCTGGAGGTTCATGGACATTGATGAAAGTCTCTCTCCTCAAGGAGCTAGCTCACTTTCTCTAGGATAACAAGAGGTGATACCTGGAATATCTCCCAGGATGGCAAGATGCTGAATGCAAATTGTCCAGCATGCTTCTCCCATGGCTGTTTTTTAAAGGAACCCCTCAAACAGTTGCAGAGAAAGCAAGGGTGCTAACCAGAACAGTCTGCCCCTCACTCGATAAAATTAGTTGGGATCAGAGTCAGGATTTATTCTTTCTTGGGCAGGTAGGTGGCCTGGTGGATGGAACACTGGACCTAGAGTCAGCAGAACCTGAATTCAAAACTGGCTTCAGATACTCACTAGCTGTGTGACCCTGGGCAAGTCACTTAACCCTTTTTACCTCAGTTTCCTTATCTGTAAAATGAACTGGAGAAGGAAATGGCAAACCACTCCAGTATCTTTGCCAAGAAAACCCCACAAGGGGTCAGGAAGAGTCAGACACTGCCCCCAAATCAATTGAACAACAAAACAAGGTCTCTGTTATACCACCCCAGCCCCTTCTTAACTATTAGAATAATAATGGCTGACCTGAGGTTATAAGGTTTGCAAAGCGCTTCACAGCAAGGTCTCATTTGGTCTTCAGGACAATCCACGGAGGTAGGCAGTAGTATTCTCCCCAGCTAGGAAGTGTCTAAGGCAGGATTTGACCCTGGGTCTTCTGGACTCCAAGCATACACATTGCCACTGATGTGTAACCAAATAACCAGCTCCCCAGCATCAATAGCATGGAAGCTTCCGGAGAACAAGGACTGGCTTCCATTTTTGTCTTTGTACCTAAAATGGGTGGGGAACCTGTGACCTCAAGGCCGGACCAAGAAGAATGCCTTAGCCATAGTAAGGGCTTAATATATACTTGTTGGATTGACTAAAAATTACTCTCTAAAGATAACTTCAGCTGCCATCTCCTGAAGTGGAGTGCTGAAGGCAGAAAGCCTTCCCAACTTAGAAAGCTGGAATTTCTTTGCACATCTGATCAAATTTGTTATACTGCTCAAGTAGATAAAAACAAAGGAGACAAGCTAACGTGGCACTGTGGAGATGATAGCTAGGAAATCAAAGGATTTCAACAGAGTTGAGCGTTGTTTCTCCAAGGTCAGTGACAAACCCAGCCTGATTGGAATTTTAGTTAGGCAAACTGGTCAAGGTCCATGGCGGGAGGGGAGGAGAGAGGGCCACAGAAAGGGGAGGCCAGACACCTGGAAGACAACCTTAGTCCAGTTCCCAATTTTGCCAAAGGCTGGTCAACTGCTGCAGATCAGATTGAGTCCAAGGGGAAAAGGAAGCAATGGACTGTGGGGTCAGAAGAACAGGGGCTTCTAGCCAAGTCGTTTCACAAATTCCCAACTGGGATGTTGTAAGGCTAAATATGGCAATAGAAATTTAGCCTTTTCCCTCTCTTGCTCCTCCCCACTCCATCTTCACCCCTCCCTCTGGAATTATTTATTTTATACTATTTTTCATTTATTTAGCTGTGTACTTATTTCTCCCCAATAGAATGGAAGCTCCTTGAGGTCAGGTACTGTTTTTGTCTGTGTAGTCTTAGCACTCAGAATAGCACCTGACACATAAAATGCTTGTTGAATTGGATTCAGTTGGGAAAAGACAGGAGCCCTTGACTTGGTCCAGGTGAAATAATGGATCTGCTTCTTCCCACTTTCCATAAGTGTATGTGTGGGCTCTTCATAACTACTCTGGATGAGGCAGACACAAATTCCCACTAGGGTCTAATTTAGGACACCTTTGTCCCATGGTTCCAACCTCATATGCCCCTCAGCCTCATGCTTATTATCTTCCAGGACCAGGATTAGAAAGGCATCTGTGAGAGGCCAGGCTTACCAAAGATCATAAAGTCAGGAACTGTCCCCTGGCTCCCAGGTCCCCTGTTCACCTGTTACTGTGTGGGGAGTCAGGGCCAGTGCAGCGTCCAGAATGGCTAGATTTCTCTGCAGTGTTAATGAAGAAATGGACCATCACTCTGGATTCGAGGACTCAGAGAGCCTCTGGGGGAAAAGAGACCTTCTTCTAGTGATACAAAGTCTACCTATAAAACCAGAGTCAAATGAAGTCCTCCACTCATCTTCCTCCCCTCCATACTCCTTCACAGCCCCCTTAGAGATCCCATTGCTAAGAGACTCCATGAAATTGGTGCCTAAGGGCCAGATTCTCAGAATACACCCAGGCCTAGTGCTAGGTCTGGTGTCAAAGAGACCTGTGCTTGAATATCACATGGGGCACTTCCTAGCTGTGTGACCATGGACAAATCATAAGATCTTAGAACCACAGCTGCAAAGGACCTCAGAGGCCATCTTGTCTGACTTCCCATCTTACAGATGAAGAAATAGTGCCAGAGAAGGAAAATGACTTGCCCATGGTCATAGAGATAGTAAATGTTTGGGGGTAGGATTTGAACACAGGGCTTGCCTCCACAGCCAGTGCTTTTGTACGCTATACCATGCTGCCTTCCAAGTCACATTATTACTCCTCTGTGCCTCAGTTTCCTCATTTATGAAATGAGTATAATACCTGCAATACCTACTTTGCAGGGCTATTGTGAAATTCGATGGAGATTGTACATTTGTAAAACATGCTGCCAACTTTAAAGTGCCTGATAAATGCCAGCTGTCCTTAAGTGTCAGAACCTTGGAGGGCTCCAATTTAAAAGGGCTTGGCAATGGTACAAATTCAGAAGAAGGTCTTGAGTCTTAGCCTACCACCCAGAATTCTCAGAGAACAACAGATGATAAAGGCATGTGTGTGGCCCATTTGGGCCGCTGTCTGAGAGCAGCAGCTGAGGTGTCTCCTTTCTACTGTATGGTTCCCCCTTAGGGTTCATTTCTACCACTATGTCTACAGTTAACGAGATCTCGCCACTGTGATCTCATTGGAAGCAACTGGATTATTCACTTCCAATTCCAATGGCAACACAGTTCCGGCAACATTGAGTGCATCAGATTTGACTCCATCTCCCCAAATTAATTTCAGAGTAGTGGTAAGTCAAGTGACATATTTCTCAGTGCTTTTGTTAGAATGTGCTCATGTGCAGCAAACTGTGAAGAAAATGTAGTAATTAGAGGTTAAATTAATCTCTGACAGACAAGCAGCTTAGAAATGCTGGGTCCTCTTCACAAAACATGGCATCAAGCATGCCAGTTATTCAGAATGAAACACCTGAGACTGGCAACTTACAAGTCTTAACTTCCTGTTAAAAAATCGATTGGCGTTTCCAGAAGCCAATGTTAACAATGAAATCACCTTTAAAAAATGCATGCTCAGACATTTTTGGCCCCTACATGGTACTGGCCACCGGGAGTGGGCCTTCCTCGCTGGGCTCCAGACAGCAACTTTAAAAAAAAAAGAAGACGAGCTAGACTCTTTTCTGAAGCACTAATGTCTAGGCCCCCAGAATAATTGCCTTCAAACGAGTTTTAAATTACAGCGTGCATTCTACAACTAACCCATAAACTTCCAATTCTGAATCCAACATGCCCTTCTGCTGCCCTAAGCGTTAAAAAAAGGAAAGGCCAAATTCATAAAGGGAGGATTACATTACAGGAAGATTCCAAATTCTATTCTGTCCCCAGGAGAGCAAGGCTTCTGCTACATTTAGTATCATCATTCTCTCACATCACCAAGGCTAAGCCACCTGTCAAGGGCCAATGTCCTCCCTTACTAACAGATTTTATAGGTGCTTCTATCCCTGGTCTCCCCACATAAGAGCTAGAAGCAGGCATCTGGCCCTCAAACACCTCCTGAAATAGGAGGGGCATGTTAATAAACAATAGGCAACAACTCATTCGTATAACATTTTAAGGTTCATAAAGCATTTTTCTCAAGATGACCCCATGTCAGGGCAAACTAAGTGCAGGGGAGGGGGAAGAGATGAGAGACTTGGGACTGAGTGTGAGCATCTCTAAGTGGAGAAACAGCCCCAAATATCTGTGGGCTTAAAGACTTTAGTACCTCCCCAGGGATGCACTGACTTTCAATACTCAGGGCACATGCCTTCAAGTTTCCAGCACTGTTGAGAACAAAGTCTGACTCCCCCCTAAAAGGTTTCCTTTAACATTATATATCCATCTGTCATACACTGGGAGTCAGGTGCAAACTTTATTGAGAAGACAACACATTTGTTAAAGGTCTCACAATTATTTTTTATTTTTATTTTTCAGGGGAAAAAAGACCCCCTCCCCAGCAGTGTAGAGGAGATTACCCAAAGCTTTAGCCTTGCCACACAAAACTGAAGCTGGCTTTTTTCCATCCTCCATTCTCCAAAGGATTATACATTACCTCCAAAGGTGGACAGTGGAGGGAAGTGGATTCCCTGGGTTCTAAACACCAAATCCACTCAATAGATTGAGTGACACAGAATGAAACAATAACACAGTTAACAACCTCCCCTGCTGAGGTCAATCCATAGCATGACTGTAACAGTCTGAAACTCCAGCTGTCTCTTCCTGAATTCAAGAGACATGTGGGGGTTGCTGTGGCCTTTTGGTCACCAGGTATTCTTGGAAAAAGAGGGGGGGAAAAGCCCAGCTCTGTCCAAGTTGCAATTATGGTAAAATTGAATTTGAGTATTTTTATAGCCTTTTATTGGGTCTTCAATTTATATCTTATGATTGGAGATTGTGAACAAATACTGAGTTCGTACTATGTATAATTTGCCATGGAAAATACAAAGAAGTACAATAGAAAGGGTGATGGAGTGGGAGTTTTAGAGGATTTGAATTCCAATTTCAGCCCTGCCCCTAACACTATAGCTGTGAAACCATGGGCAAGTGACTTTACTTACCTGGGCCTCTGTAAAATGAGGGGGCACATCAGATGAACTGTACATCCCCTCACAGTTCTAAATCAATTTATGAAATTAAAAAAACTGCTGAGCTTCATTTGGTTCAACTGCCAGATCAGGATACTGAAGCCTACTGCTTGCCTCACATGGCTGTTGTGAGGATCATATGAGAGTGCATAGAAAAGTGCTTTGCAAATGGTCTTTTTGTGTTTCTATGAGAAAATTTTTTGCAAAAGGCCCATAGAAAAATCAATTTATTTATTTGCTTTTTGGAGGGGGGAGAACAGGGCAACTGGGGTTAAGTGACTTGCCCAAGGTCACGTGGCTAGTTTTTGTGTTAAGTGTCTGATGCTGGATTTGAACTCAGGTCTTCCTGACTCCAGGGCTGGTGCTCTATTCACTGCGCCACCTAGCTGCCCCAGAAAAATCAATTATTATTACCAATTTATTAAGCAAAGTTCCTCTTTGCTCCTTCAAGGAGCCCATGATCTAGCTGAAGGAACAAAATGTGAAGTCAACTTACAATAATAAGTGAATAATATATCGAGGTGAACAGAAAGGAGGTAGGGGGGATTATCCCCACTTTACACATGAGGACACTGAAATGGAGGGAGGTAAAGAGATTTGAACCCAAAGAAGTCATGGAGGTAGAGTCTCCAAACTGTCTTGTGACTCCAAGTCTAGGGTTCTTGCCATTATACCTGCTTGCAATCTAATAAGGGGCTACTGTTAAGTTCTTCCCCTCCTCAGCTGATTGAGGAGAGAGAGTCCAGAGTCCCTAATTCAAACATCTGAGGATTGATCTAGACCTATACTTTCCCGTATGGCAGACATTTTCTTTAATGCAAACTTATGCAGTTGAATGGACTGATACTCAGGAGTATTAAACCCTCCATCTAACCACCAAAGATCTTGTAAACTGCCACCAGGTCCCTGCATCTCTCTTGTCATACTAACTGAAAGCAATTTTCTCATAGAAACACACGGTAACTCATAGTTACACATGCTGTTTGGGTAGAGTTGAAATCGTTTCTATTGCTTGTATGGGAAAATCCATTCCAAGTTTCAAATATACAATCCATAGACCAGTTCTCTACTTTACTGGAAAGAGTTGGGGGCTTCCTATTCAAGGTTTAGTAAACACCTGTGTGCACTTCTTTCTTTTCTATTCTTTTTAATCATTAAAAAAGCTCTGACGAGATAGACCACTGAAAGCTCACCAGAGCAAACTTCCAGAAAGAGTGAGTGGCTTATAAAAACAAGATTTTACTCTCCCTGTCCCCTGATTAGAAGCTTTCTTTAGTCTTTTCCCTGAAGCAATATTGGGAAAATGTATATGTTTTCCAAGTTTATCTGCTCCTTCCAGATCAGCCCCACTCAATGCAAAACCTTTGGTATGTAACACTTAACTGGTTGCTTTGGAAATGACTAGGAGGTCAGATTTGGGGTGAAGAAGATCAAAGTTGTAAAATGAATCTCTAAAGAGATGGAAAGGGCTGTGAGAAGGAAGAAAAAATATAAATCAACCAGCTTAATTTTCTATTCTCTCCTCTGCCCGCCCCCCCAACCCCATGAAATTCTCCCCTGACACTCCGAGTTAGCTGACTGTATAATGAACACTACTCTATGTAAATACGATATAAATGCAAGTTACTTCTTCAAGTTCAGGCTAGTTTTCCTTGGAAGTCCTAGTTAAGGCTTCCTTTTGCTCAGCTCCTTTTACAGGTGTTAAACAAGATAAACATTTGCATTAAGTTCTTTCCAGCTTATTCACTTTGCTGCAGTTTTCTCCTCAAAGTCCCACAGACTTTTAGGGACTTAATGTTGGAAAAATCAGAACCGTATTCCAACCGTGCTTTGAGATGTGTAAGAGAATACTTGAAAAACTTACAGTTGACTGGTGCTACCTAGGTTACCCCTCAATGGCATTGAAGCTGGTATATTAAGAGAGGTGTATGATGGGAATGGGTTTATTGTGCTGATCCATAGTAACCGACTCCTGTTCGGCCATCATTTATCTTGCGCACCAGCGACATATGGGTTTGTCTATTCACACGCTCAGCATTCTCTCTGCTCCAACAAACAGTCAGCCTTTTCTGCTTGGCTAAGGAGATTTTTTAGTTACATCCATTCTGTGTGTATCAACATTTATGGCAGCAAGATAATTGCTAAAGAACTCAAGGGGATAAAAGCTCCTTCTTTAGAACATAAGTCCCCAGCCCCCTTCCAATCAATATTCATAAAAAGCAGGGCAATTGGCAAAACCTCACATGGCCTTGAGTTCCCTAAAATTTGAGATGTCATTAAACACATGTACACACAGAACTGGGAAATGACTCAAAGAACTATGGTATATGTACGTGGGCAGATATTACTGTGAAGCAAGAAGTGACAAAGAGGAGGAACAGGTTATATGCCTTAGGAAGATTTGTATATGAACAGATGCAAAGCCAAATCAACAGAACCAAGAAAACAACATATACAATTATAACAATGTAAATGAAAAGATTGGCCAAAAGGAAGCTGAATTCAGAGTAATGGGAAAAACCAAAGAAGGAAGGTCCTGGAGGAATATAGCTCCTTCCTTGAAAAAGAGAGGTGGGGGACTGCTAGAACAGAATATTGTATACACTGTCAGATAAGATTTTGCATCAGGTGTTTTTGCTTAATTGGTTGTGCTTTTTTATTTCTCACAAGGGAGGGTTCAGGCTTTGGAGTGTGCAGAATAATTGTAATATTAAAGCAAAGGCATTGATGAAATGTATTAAAACAACACACATACCAAGCCACACCACAAGATATGATCTAGCATTGAGTTCAGATCCCCTTGTCTGAACAGGATGGGAAGAATAAGCAGTTCATCCTTTAAATAAATGGAAAACCAATCTGTCATATGGAAACAGTTTTTTCTCCTAGAAATACGTAATTAATTTAAGATGATTTTGATGATCTGAATTGGTAAACTTACCAATTGGTTACTGGCTAAACTATTATAGGAAAAACTGATCAAGGAAGTTCATATGTCACAAGTAAGAATTTTAAAGAACAAACATAACAAAAGCTTTACATTTTTCTACTTTGCTTTCTGCTAAAACCTGCAGCAAATTTGTATTTCCTCCCTGCCCGAGTTTCCATCTAGCTAGGTCATAGTATCTCCAGTAAAAAAAAATTACTTCAAAAGCTATGAAAATGTTGATTTCATTCCTAGATGGCCTGGATGTTAGAGTTGTAAGGACTCAGGCAGCTTCCTTTCCAGCTCAGTTCCCAAGCAGTCTTCCTAAGCCCCTCCTCCCAGCTGTTAATGCTCCTGAAATTACTTTGTATTTACTTGCAATATATATGTCGGGTACATGGTGTATCTTCTGGGAGAATGCAAACTCATTGAAGTTAGGGACATTTTCAGTATTGCTGTGTTGTTTTGTTTTTGTGTCTCCAGTACCTAGGGCACAGTACAGGTGCCCAAATGTTTGTGGAACTCAATTGAATAGTTCAAATCCCTTTATTTTACAAATGAGGAAACAAGCCCAGAGTAAATGAAATGCCTTGTCCAGTGTTATATAGTTGCCTGGTGTCAGGGCCAAGACGACAACCTAGATGCCAATCCAATGCCCTTTAATTACACCACTGCAGTAGAAAGAAAAAAAAAACACGCCCTCCCCCCAATTATAAAGAGGCTTTACAATTTACAAAGTGTGTAAAGCGGGCAAGGCTCACGACAAACAGAGCAGTCCAGATAATCTAAGTGTTTTGAGTCCAAAACCTCGTTGACTGAAGCAGATTTCTCTCTCTCTCTCTCTCTCTCTCTCTCTCTCTCTCTCTCTCTCTCCCTCCCTCCCTTTCCCTCTCCCCCATCTTATTCTTCTCTTCCTCTTCCCCCCCTCTCCCACTCTCTCTCTCCCTCCTTCCCTCCCTCCCTCTCTCCCTCCCTTTCTCTCTCTCTTTCTCTCCCCCATCTTATTCTTTTCTTCCTCTCTCCCTCTCCCCCTCTCTTTCTCTCTCCCTCCCTCCCTTTCCCTTTCTCTCTCCCCTTCTTCTTCTTCTTCTTCTTCTTCTTCTTCTTCTTCTTCTTCTTCTTCTTCTCTCTCTCTCTCTCTCTCTCTCTCTCTCTCTCTCTCTCTCTCTCTCTCTCTCTCTCTCTCTCTCTCCTCTCTCTCCCCCATCTTATTCTTTTCTTCCTCTCTCCCCCCCTCTTTCCCTCTCTCTCTGTTCCCCCCTCCCCCAGTACTCAAGTTTCTAAAGGATTTCTAACTGGTGACTTAGAGCCAGGTGCGTTTCAGCACTTGAAATGCTGCACCTCAACTAGAAGGTGGTTTTTTATCAGTCTGGGGGTGGGGGTGGGGGCATTAAATACGCTCTGGGCTACCAGAGGATTACTGCGGTTAGCTTTCAGTCTCCCACCTTGAGATGGGCTGCATTTATTTTTCTTCCCTGAGCAACAGGCTATTTCCTGGTTCAGTTTAAAAATTCAGTGACGTTCCTGTTTCAGCCCACACATCTGTGTCACTCTCAGCGTCAGTGGCAGGAAAACATTAGAAGTCACCCTTTGCTAATGCTTTCCTAACATGGAGTTTCCTTGTCTCTTCCGCCACCCTTCTCCTCCAACCCCAAACTGTCTTTCCCCCTCCCAAACAAGAATCACTGAAAATGGGCACAGCCGGAAGGAGGGGATGATTTGTAAGTTAAGGAGATGCTGGAAGAAACAAAGCTACTGTTCTTTTAACCTTTTTTTTTTCTCCTTCAAGGGGATGAGGAGTCAGCTCAAGTCCTTTAGAAGAACCACAGACTTCCTGACAAGCTCCCGAATCTCTCCCTGTCAACAACCCAACTGCCTACATTCCCAGGGCAAAACAGCATCCTGGCATGGATGTTTGAGGAGATGCTGGGATTCCGCACATACCCAGAGGCGGCAGCATACAGGGAACTGGGAGAGGAGTGAGCCATTCAGGAGCTTTCAAAGCAACAGGGCGAGGCAATAGGATTTTCTCAGAGGGGGAAAAGTTATTTCCTCTGCAAACTGCAGGCTTCGGGAACAAGGTGGTGTGCCCCTTTAAGGGAAGAGGCCACTCCGCTCCTGGGCCTGGCAGTCTAGAGTAGGGCAGAGAGAGGGGCAGGTTCAAGGCCACTTGAGCGCCTCCCTCACCGAGGCACCATATGTTCTCTAGCTCCCATCAACAGCTTTATGGCCCCGTCCCCTTGCTCCAGAAAGGAAGAGCAAAGCGAGGAGTCCCAGGCGGAGCCCGGGCTTTCACACTTGTATCATTCCCTTGGAGTTTTAGGGGCCTGGCCGTGGGGTCTCTGGAGCTTCTCCCAGGCTGGGGAAGTGTCCAGCCACCACTATTCTAACCATCTTCCAGGAATGAGGAAAGGGGGGGAGAGAGGTGGAGGGGAGGACAGGGAGTGAAGAGAGAAGTGGGGGAGCCATGGGAGGGAGCAGATAGCAGCAATGTTTCCATGGGATGAAACTGGAGAAAGAGGGGGCAGGGGCGGGGGCGGGGGCAGGCGGGGGGGGGGGGCGGAGCGTGCTCAGCGAAGGATTCTTCCCTCAGTCAGAGGCGAGCCAGCCTCTCGGAGTTCTGCCTACCGCCCCCTTCTCCTTATTGGTCACTTATTCTTATTGTCAGGCTTGCCTTCCACAAACACTTCCTGAACAGTGGGTTCGAACACAGCCCGGATTACAAACTGCCTCTTTTACTCAAGTTGCTTCCTAAGCCTGTCTTGTACAGTCAGCTGGGGGCGGGGGCGGGGGAGAGGCAGGTGTAAGGAACATGGGACGGCCACACGATTCCCTCCCGAGAAAGCCCTCGGGGAGTTGGAAACCCAAGTAGGGACTGAGCCAGGGAAAGCCGAGTGAGGGGGCATGCGAGCTGCCAGTGTGGCGGCAGCCCTGGCTCTGGTCAAGCAAGGGAAAGCGAGAGGAAGCACCCAGAGACAAGCACAAGACATTTCCCTAAACCCGGGGCCAGCCAGAAGATAGTGTTCTGCTGCAGAAACTCGCCTACAAGCAGGGCGGGGGGAAGGAGGAGGAGGAGGAGGAGGTGGGAGAGGAGCGGGTTAGTTTGGAAAAAGCACTCGGGCCTCCTACTAGCAGTGAGCTACGGCAATAGCGAGCAGGATCAGTGCCCCCTACTGGCGAGGCAGCTTGCTTCAGGGCCACTATAGGGTGCCCGTTTGGGTTAAAGGTGCTGTGCCAACTGCACTGGCAGAAACGGAGCAAGCTGCCATGCTCAGTATCGAACAGTGAGGCTCACGAATTTCCCCTGGCCCGTGCTAGGGGGCTCCTGTGAAATGGTCCACACACACACACACACACACACACACACACACACACACACACACACACCCTGGAGCGTCTCAGAAGCCACTTCTAGACAACCACCCCCTGCCGCCTCCCCCCTTCCCCTCACTACAACCTCCTGGGAAACAAAGGGGCTTTTTATTAAACAGATTGTTCAGAAGGGCAGGGGGGGGGGAGCAGAGGGGGGAATCGGAAAAAAAAAACTAAGACAAAAAAAAAGTGCCTGCCTCCTAGGAGCCCTGAGCCTTGAGCCCTTCGAATAGGAAAGGCGATAGGTACCGTCACTCTTAGCCCACTGCCTAGTGCCCAGGCAACATCTCTACGGAAACTGGGGAGCAGCCCCGGGCCTGGCACTTTGCCAGGACTACGGCTTCTTCCCTGGACCAGTGATCAGCACCCAAATGTTGGGCTCATTGATCTTCCAAGGTCCCTTCCAGTTCTAAACCCATGCCAGCCTCGTTCAGCCTTCGTTGTGAGTGCCAAGCTGTGGGTGGAGGTAGGAGGAAAGGTGCGGGGTGGGCTGCATTGCTCCCCATGGCCCCGATCTTCATAAAAATAAGTCAGGGGCCCCGGAGGCAACACCAGAGGCATCAGGAATCTTCCCAGCTACAATGGAGATCTCGAAACGAGTCAACCGGGGACTTGTTTACACAGGGGCTGTCTCACCCCAGCTCCTAATCACAGGGTGAGAAAGCTGGAGCCGGGCACAGGCTCTCCCTCCTAGTCTGGAGGAGATTTCCCAGGGAGCTTCATCTGCGCTCACTGGGGTCCACTCGGCTCTATATTCCCTTCAAGGGCTCGGAGCCAAAAACTGTGGCCCCCTCCCCTCTAAACTCTTCCCGAATAACTCGGGCTCCGGGAGACTTTGGCTACGTCTTTTGTTCAAATATTGCTGTGTTCCGTAAGCTTTGCTCTCGCTTCCAAACACTATCCACTAACCTGCTTGCGCTGATCGAAAATAGCCGGGGTTGTTGGTTCGTTGTTTTTTTTTTTTTTTTAAGATAAAACCGTGCCAGCGATTTTCTTCTTTCGGATTCACCTGATCCCCCTTTAAGGACCCATTCCTGGGCTGACTATACTCGCAGAAGTCTCCCCCCACTCCCAACGGCTTTCATATGGTCACCTCTCTCGGAGCGAACTTTCCATCTCAAACCCCCAAGAATTCAGCGAAAAGCAGCCGTTGGGCAGCCTTCTGTTTACACAGGGAAATCACGACTTCAAGGGCTAAGTTTATTGGTAGTCTAATCCTATTAGTGTCTGTTCAGTCAGCATTTAATCTAGGATAAAAATCGGCCAGTATCTATTGCGATCCCAGGCTATTTTCAGCTATACTGCATCTGAGAACAATGTAGGAGCCTAACAGCGGCAAAAGTCCCCCGAACCCCGCCGACAGATTGGCAAACATCGAACTAGGGTCACTTGAGCCTTTCGTGGGCTTCTCAGGCAAGCCAGGCTCGCGGAGGGAGAGCCCTGCCCGGGACTGCCTTTCCGAGAAAGAGGAGGGGAGGGGGCGTGGAGGGGAGAGTAATAGCCTACACAGGGGCTAGCAGACACTTGCTGATTTGAACTGTACAGTGAGGCGGGGGGCTGAGCGGGTCGGAGCCTCTAGCCCTAGTGCGGCACCTGCCCTCCCCAACAGGCACAGAACTGAATCCAGACTCTAGTTGAGATAAGTAGGCACTGCACTTGATCTGCTTCCTCAAGAAAGCGCTCGCTCTGCCCCCACTTACTCGATTGCTGGAATCACCTGAATTTAACCACCATTTTCGACAGTTAGCATAATGGGGAAGAAATTTTCCGGAGGGAGAAGAGGCTCGGCAGCAGGTTTAAGTGTCTGCTGGACTTAACTACCTCGGTAGCCTCACACCCGAGAGCAAATAACTCGCGGAGAGGCTTGCAGGTGAACCCACTAAGGACATCCCTAGGTAGGATACTTTTGCAGTCAGGCTCTGATCAAACTTTAGAACCTTCCCCCCTTCCCCCCGCCCCTTCCCCAACTGGTGATCAGTGATTCAAAACATAATAAATGAGGGGGGAAAGGAGCCTTGGTAAAAAGTCGCTACTAGCAATTATTTCAACAGCCAGTACTTTTCTGATGCTTATTCATCCTGAATGCTCTCAAGGTCCTTACCGTAATGTGGGGCTCCATCCGCGGTGCTTCTATCAGCTGAGAAACCAGCAGCATCTTGAACTGGTGATCCGCCAGCTTTTAGTTCCACTTTGGCTTTGTATGTGACAAAACCCCCAGCTGCAAACCCCGATAAAGGGACTGGCTGATTGCGTGCCCCCACCCCCTTCCCCCCTTTCTCCTCTTAGGTTCCAGACAAGTTCATTCTGGCGTTGCAGTTTGCTAATGATTCACTGTCTGTCTCAATCTGTTCACTACATTTCCATCAGCCCACAGCCTCCCCGCTCAGAAGGTGGAGTTTCTGGGGTTTAAGTTACTGATAGGCATTTCTCACTGCTGTGTCACTCAAAGAGGAGGAGACACAGTACACACCACACCCCCCACACCCCCCCCACGCACAAGCACACGGACAAACTGAGAAGCTGCTCCAGCCTTAAAGGAGAAGTCTCTCTCTCTCTCTCTCTCTCTCTCTCTCTCTCTCTCTCTCTCTCTCTCTCTCTCTCTCTCTCTCTGTCTCTCTCTCTCTCTCTCCCCCCCTCTCCCTCTCTCCCCCTCCCCCTCTCCCCCCTCCATCTCCCTCCCTCCCTCCCCCTCTGTCTACCCCCCCCATCCCTTTCAAGTCCCTTCTCACTCTTGTAAGAATCAGATGTCCCCTGGGAAGCTAGAAATTATCCATTTAGGGAGGGAGTGGTTGGGTCACAATAGCGAAGAGTAAAAGCCTAGAAAGTGGGGAGGAAGAGGAGAGGGAGGGAGAGAGGGAGGACAAGGGAAAAAGAGGGAGGAAGAGAGGGAGGGGGAGGGAGAGAAAGAGAGAGAGAGAGAGAGAGAGAGAGAGAGAGAGAGAGAGAGAGAGAGAGAGAGAGAGAGAGACACCTACCTCCTCTACTGGACACTTCTAGCTATTGATGTCTTTCTTGTGGTTATTTCATTTCCTAAGTGAACGCAAGCTAGAGCATTCTAACTTCTGTGGATAAAAAGTGTAATATGCACCTTAGAGGGAATCCTCTCATTGGGCGATTGTAATTCCTTAGCTGGGGGCATGCACACTTTCTCTTTTTCAGGGGGAGAAAGGAAATGCCTTAGGAAAAGGGGAGAAATTCCCTTAAGTTAAAATTCACCCCCAGAGAGGGAAATCCGGGTTACTAGGCTGGGAGCCGTGTACCTGGCCTCCTGACTTTCTGACTTTTCAGCCTCTATCTATAAATCTGCCAAAAGGCAAGTTGACTTTCCTGGAGTTGTGTAAAGAAAGCTTGAGAGCTGGCTGAGGGAGAGTTTTGAAAGAACATCTGCCCAAGGACAGGGGTTGAAGCAACATTGAAGCCTTCCCATTAAAACACATAGATATCCCAGGGAGGCAAGTCCTGCAAAGCCAGGAGAGGGCACCTCATTTTTTCCCAATTCAGAGATCCTCCAGCCTTTGCAGAGGTCACTAGCTAAGTGCAGGTGTGACCTCCCCTTTCTGGATCTCACTGTTCTCTTACATAAAATGAGGGAGTCAGCACGGAACATCCCCTTCTAGCACTGACATTCTGCTATCTTAAATTCTTTCCCCTCCCCTGGCTCCAGGTTCCTCCACTTCTCAATGCTTGGGGCGTGTGTGTGAAATAATCTAGCTGTAGGGTCTCTTCTAGACCTGAAATTCTATTATATTAACTTACTCCTCATCTTTGGGTCTGTCTTCCTTTATAAGATTGGACTAGATGACCCTAAGGTTTTCTCTAGCCCTGCCATTCTAAGATTTTTAGGTAAAAACTGGCCATGAGGCTAGTCTTTTACAGTGTGACCAAGGGTTTGTTTGGAAACGTCAAATGAAAACAGGATGAAATGATCTGATACCCACTCCACCCTTACATTGGTTAAATACCTTGAAGGTGAAGCTAGCTTGGGGAGGGGGGAGGTTAAGTAATCTCAGGATCACTCCTGCTTTGAACAAGACAGCTAAACCTTTTCCTGACCAAGATACAACAGGGAGAATCATGGATTGATTCCTGTCACATAAGATTTTCTCTGAATTGTGGATTTCTTGTGGACTTTTTCTTCATTTGCTTTTACCCAGCATTTATTTTACCCAGGAACATAATTTTTCCTTTAAACTTTTAAAATAGGGAACAATTATCCTAGGTGCCCAAGAGCTATTGGTTTTACAATTCTGGCACTGCCCTGGGTCCCAATCCAAAATACCCAGCAATTGATAAGACTGATGGCAGCTTAGGTATCAAATCCACTTTAGAGACCACATTCAAGAGACTTCGAAACCAACAACTGGGTGCCTGGGTGCTGGGAGAGACCCAAATCCTTTTTATTTTCTTTTTGGAGGGCAATTGGGGTTAAGTGACTTGCCCAAGGTCACACGGATACTTTTTTTGTGTTAAGTGTCTGAGGTCAAATTTGAACTCAGGTCCTCCTGACTCCAGGGTCGGTGCTCTATTCACTGCACCACCTAGCTGCCCCTGAGAGACCCAAATCTTGAGAAGACATACTCCCTGTTCTCTTAGAAATGGGATTTTTTTTTAAAGGGGACACATAGATAACAATGATCCACCAGAAGAATGTAAACTCCTTGGGATCAGAGATTATTTTTCATTTTATTTTGTCATTGCATCGCTAGTGCCCAGCACAAAGCCTTGAATGTAGAAGACACTTAAGGTATGTTATTGGATTTGTTTAGATTCATGTTACATGATAAGTGCATTACAAAGGTATGTGACATGAAGAAGAAAGTCATTACTGGTGAAGATATTAAGAAAAGCTTTGGGGGTAAGATTCCATTTGAATTGATCTTTAAAATTCGGATAGGAATTCAATAGACAAAGATAAGAAGGGAGAACATTCCAACCACAAGGAATTGTGAGCACACAGGAACTGAGAAAGGAGAGCTTGGGTATGTTCAGAGGGAAGAGTTGACCAACTGAGTGGAGCATAGAGAATATAGAGGAGGGTAACATGAGATAAGACTTGGAAAGGTAGATTTTAGAGGGCCTTGAATACCATGCAAAGGAATCTGAATACACTTGATGAAAAGAAATAGGAAGAGTGACATCTACCCATCCTCACTCCCACCCCCAATGCTGAGCACTGTTAGGAACAGAATAGCTAGTCACACCTTACTCCAACTGTTAGCACAGCCATATATGTCATGAAGGAATCACTCTGCAGTTCTCACAAAAACAAAACAAAATCCCCTCCCTTTTTGCATGGGTTGATATTGGGCCTCACTATTTCCTTTCGGAGTGTTTTCTTCAGTTTCCTGAAGGGGGCGTGGCTTCCCAGTTGGCCTTACAGTACAGGAATCATTTATACTTGAGCAGCAGGTTGAACTGTCCAACTCATAACCTGTAACCTGTAAATTCCCAGCCTAGTTTAGGAGAATATTCTGTCAGTATTAAAACAGTTACACAGTATTACTCAAATAGAAGAAAAAAGAGGAAGCTGTTTGTATTGGCTCTTTTGAAAATAATTTGACTTCATTTAGGTTTATGCCTATTCCCTGTAATCTTTTGTGTGATGACACCCCCAGACAACAAGTTTTCACTGCCAAGTTACAGCTAATCTATGTTTCCCTTTTCACTAGGGTGGAATTTCCTATTCTTTCCGAGAGCTCAAAGGACCACTGAATTGACCATGATGACTGCATAATACTAACATCTTAGTGAAACTGTGTGTAAAAGCTTTGTTGGCTTATGTGTGGTTTATGTTAAAATAATCTGATATCTGGAGGCATCTCAAACTCAATATGTCCCAAAGAGAACTCATTGTCTTCCCCCCCTCCACTCCCATACTCTCCCCTTGACTGTACTTTCCTATTTCTGTTGAGGACACAACCATTATTTACTCTCCTGGGTTTGTAACTTTGGAGTCATCCTCAACTTCCCGTTCTCCCTCATCCCACATATTCAAACAGTTGTCAAATCTTGCTTCTTCTACCTCTGAAACATCTCTCAAGTCTGCCTCTTTCATTCCTAAAATAATAATCACTTTAGGACCTAACCATCTCTTTCCACTCCAATCCATCATTCACACAAGTGGTACAGGTCTGACCATTCCATTCTCTTTCCCAAGAAACTCCAATGGTTCCCTCTTGGCTCTAAGATAAAATGAAAAACTCTTCTGCTCCAAGTTCTTTACAACTTGGTCCCATTCTGTCTTTTTAGCCTGAAGATTCCCCTTCATAGATTGGCCTTCTCTCTGTCACACTTGGCACTTGGTGACCTCCCATCCCTGGAATGCATTCCTTCCTCATATCCTTGCAGAATTACTCACTTCCTTCAAGACTCAGTTTCAGGACCACCTGATCTGTTCAACTGCTAGTGCCCTTCTTCCCAAACTCCCTCATTTTTAGCTAACTTCTTTTATTTGGTATTTAATCTGTATATACTTCTATGTTACATAAAAGAATATAATATATATTATATGAAAGAATTATAGAGGTTCATTAAATCAGAGAACAATATGACAAAAAGAGAAGATGGGCTGGCTCCTCCTATAGTAAGAATGAGGGATAACAAGGGAATGGCCAGAGTGCTCTATTGGTACCTTCATGATGTTGGCAGAAAATGAACAAGGTCCCTAGAATGTTGGGTGGATCTCCTGTGGGGAACTTGTGGGAAGACCTGGACAAGAGTTGCCTAGGATAGGCAGGCATGGGTAGGTTGTCATCTGCATCATTGAAAGGAACTCCCAAAGAGATGAGATCCCAGATTCATTGGAGCATTTGAATATATAATCATGTAGTTCAGTCTCTGGGCTCTCACTCCTAACCTTGACTTTCATTAGCAGATAGGGTCCCTAGAGCTCAGCTGCTTCTTCTCCATTGAGGGTCTTGAAGAGTTGGGGGGTTTTTCCTTAGTAGTTTAACTCATGAGCCCCCACTGGTATAGTTCTTTCCCCCTCTATGATTATCTATTGGTATCAATTAGTCAGTCAGACTTAATTAGCTTTTAGAAAGAAGTATTTATTAAGGTGGTTTAGTAATATCAATTGATATAAAATACTCTTTCAAAAACATGTGATATACTCTCCCACAAATATACATACAATCCAGGGGCAAGTGGGCTCAAGCTTAGACCCCACATACCAAAGGGCTTATGAACTTCCCCTTAGCCAAGATGTAACTTTTCTGATGGGTTCCTAATAAAGTCTTAAAGCTGCTTTTTCTCAGGGTTTCTAGTTTGGCCTGTGCTCCCAATACAGATATTACTGCCAGTCACTGCTATTCTAGGGACAATGCTAGGATGCCTATGAAAAAGTCCAAATTCTCTGCTTCTCCAAAGTTTATGAGATCCTCATTTGGTCAAAAGATGGAAGAGGCTTTGTATCACTAGCACTGAGCACAGTGCCTAACTAACACATACAAGATGCAGACAATTTTCAAGCTTGGAAGGCTTCCAAACTTACAAAAAAGATAAGTTAGTGAATTTTTTTGCAGTGCAAAAGAATTCAGGTCAGGATTCTTTTAAATCATGATCTCCCCTAGTACACTGACAATATAGTTAAAAATTCACACACCTTTTTAGGAACACACCAATTATGTAAAGCAAGGCAGACAGACCTACATAAAGGAACATAATACAAGAGGAGGGATCCCAACAGGTCTTGCTCTCCAGGGAGATATACACAGTGGAAAGCAATCAGCCCTTGTAGGTAGATGGCTACCAAAACTCTGGAAGGAGACCCAGAACTGTCTATTACTTCTCTAGTGTCTTTCAGTCAGCCTCTTTTCACTGGGGGAAGAAGACTCCTTTGCTCACTAGTTATCCTTTTTTGGCAATTATAGCATGCTACTTCCTAGGAGCCTAGAGTTCCAGATGAGCATATTTAAAGGGTTATCAAAGAAATGAACACATTCTTCAGCTTTGTAGCATAAGACAGTCTCCATTAAGAACTATGCTCCATGGTCACCACTTTTTTACATAATTAGAAATACAGAAAGGAAGGTGGAGGCTGGCATCTGGAGCAATAATAACAAAAGTTCCCATTTCAATCGTACGTTAAGGCTTGCCAAATATTTCTTCTAAATAGTCTGTGAAGTAGACTGTGCAAATATCATTATCCCCATTTTATAGAGAAGGAGACTGAGGCTCAGGTGAAGTGGTCATCAGGCTCAGGTCTCCTGACTACATTTCACCCTTGTACCTCTCTGTAGAACCCAGAAGTTCCCATGAATTATGTGGTGAGGATTTAAAAATCATTTTCTGAGACCCACTTGAGATAATAGGAGACATCTTGGAGTATAACAAAACGAGACTAAAAAAGTCCTGCCCTAGAAAATGGTCAGATAAACAATATGCAAGAAGAAGAGTTAGCAAAGGTCCCTAAAAGAACATCCTTCTACAGTGTGGTTGTAGGTCGAATAGGCATTTCATTTATTCCAGCACCTCAATGGCTTATCTTCAAGTAAAATACGTTGTTTTGCAAACGTGTCACTTAATATAACTTAATCCAAGATAAGATAATCTAAAAGATTACTGAAGTCCAGAAATTTATAGTCATGCTCCTTGTAAACTTATAAAACATTCATAAGTTCACATGACCTATAACAGAATATTGAAACAAGAAGGTCCCTCAGAGCCCATCTGGTCCAAAGTGCTTGTTTCCTAGATGAAGACATGGAGGTCTGGGGGAGCTCCCTCAAATCCCCCTGTGAGTGATGGCAGAGTGGATTACAACTTGGGTCTTCTGGATCCTGATGTCATATGTTTTTATTGAACTAGGCTGTCTTCCTATGATTGTGCTGTTGTTTGAGGAACTTCCTTGTATCTTTGAAATAGCATGTGACCCATGGACAGGTAACCATGGAGAAGAGAATACACATATTTGGACTGAGTACTAAAAAAAGGGTGAATTTGCTAAGACAAATGTCAAGGTTGATAAATGCTTAAGAAGCTGCTGACCGCCATGACCAAACTCCAGGCCTTATTTCTCCAGGAGGTAGTTACCAGTCAGAGGTTACTTTTAGAGGAAAGATGGAACCAGGTCAGGGAACCCCTTCCCCAAAATATGTGGTAGCAGTTAAATGGGAAGACACCTTTATGTCAAAGTTCCTACAAAGCAAGGAAGAATGCTATTCTTGTGATCCTTGCTAAGGAAGGGATCACAGATGTCCAGGAATATATGAATATCCACTGCCACCATCATGTCCATATGTATAACCAGTAAAGTCTAGAGTTTAAAACTGAGGGCTGATGTTAGTAGTTCTATAACTGCAATCATGGAGGTAACCTGGTTGAGTTGTGGGTCCTAGAAGTCTGTGGTTGCTGCCAATAGCCGTAGAAAGAATGCCAGCTTCTCTTGGACTATGATGTTGCTTGGGGGCAGTAGATAAAAGCAAGAAAAACCAGGACCTCTAGGAGAGGGTTTTGATACTGGCTCATTTTATTGGCTACTTTCAGAGCCACTCATCTTCCAGAGAGGGAGGATGAGCTGGAGAGTGGAGTGGAGTAGAAGGGACATCAAGTAAGTTTGGCTTCTTTGGCGACCCAGTAGTACGGCTCCAGTGTTTTTTGGGTGTGGATCTGGCTTCTCCTGCATTGTATGTGTAGTGCCCTTTTTGTTGTCTCTCCCAAGGCCCTATTATATGTGCATCTCTGGGGAAGTCTTATGTGCCAAGTTGGGTTCTTATCTGCCCAAAGTCTTAGACACAGAGAACGTCAAAGAATTGGAGTGGGGATGAATGGATATCAATTCACCTAGAGCTTCACCCTTTCACAACACCTTCTAAATGTTTTCCTATTTCCAGTGTGTCTAGGCCATACTTTTTATAGGACATGGGCACTGAAGAATGTGTGTATGGCAGACATCAGTACACATTTATTAAGCTCACTATATTTAGGTGGCTCTAGCCACATTCCACGTCTTGCCATCTGCCCTGCAGCAGCATGGTACTATCTACTCCTACCCTTTCCAGCCCTGGAACTAGAATCAAGGCAATATTGCTATTGCTCCTAGAAGGGGTGTCATCAGCCAACTTACCTATGGCTACATTCCTTCCCAAACCCCCAAACTATTCCTTGGGTACCCCTCCCCTATAAACTCCTGGAGAAGGGATAGAGTTTTGCTTTTGTTTCTGTACCCCCAATGCTTAACTCATACTAAGTGCTTACATGTTTTTTTATATTCATTCATTTGACTTGTTCTGCTTTGTCCTTGAGGGTCAGAACGAAGTCCACAGGGTGAAAGACAGAGAAACCAAGTGGCCTCCGAGGTCCCTTCCAATTCTGAAATTCTGTGATCCTGAGATTCTCTGAGACATTTTGGATGAAGAGTAGTTATTTTGTTTGTTTGTTTATTTTGTTTTGGTCCTTCACATATCTGTAAATATTAGTAAGAAATGTAACTCAAGTTTTTTTAAAGTCTTCAAGCATGTAAGCTGTTAAAGTCTGTCTGAGTACCATCATAAATCTCTTGGATTCTCCTGTCCTGTGAGGGAGGTTGAGGAACAAGTGAGTATTCTAAAATAGTCTTTAATGACTCATATGAGGAAGGGAAAACAGGGTGAACCTTCTAACCTATTGCCAAATGGCTCTGAGGCCTCCACTTATGGGGACTTCTTTAATTTGCTCAATTTTGCATGAGATTTGGATAAATGGAACTACTGGAGATACATATTAATTGAACGAGTACACATGTCCCTCTAAAGTGACAGTGACATCAGAATAGGAAAATAAACAGAGTATGGAACTGAGAGTCAGAATCCTAGTGTTTGTATTAGTTGGCTCCCCCAGAGTCCCAGACCCTTTGGGGCACCATTTTTTAAATCTAGGAAATGGAGAGGGTGGTATAGCACCTAAGTTGTTTGTAAAGCACAGACAGGAAAAGGTAAGTAAATTTCAAGTAAAAAAACCAACAACAACAACAACTTCCCTTTCGAGAGGAGGAATTACTTCTTGCCTGATTGAGGCTGATGAGAATCATTAGGAAATTAGCTGGATGATTTTTCTGCACCGTGTTCTTAAACAGTTTTAATTTTCTTGGGGATGTTTGTTTCTGTAAGTATTTTTTAAGCAGTGCATTGGAAGTGAATGTAAAATTGTTAAAATATTTATTGTGATTTTTCTGGCAATGTCCTGATTTTTGAAAAAGATGCTTTAAGGGGAAAAAAACTGCCTTCATTAGAGGACAGTTAATTAAAAGCCTGTAGAATGGGCTGCATTGATTTGGATATGAAACCAGAACATGATACAAATGAATTTTTCCCTCCATGACTGATTATTGAACATGAATGCTGGTCCAGGGATAACATAAGGTAAGGCCATCAAAAGGCTAGATTCCAAAGAGAAACAGCTATGTGTACATCTAAACTGGGGTGGGTTAATAATTTAGGAAATGATCTCAATCAGGATGAATGCCAGTTTCTATCCAGTAGCTGAAAGACCCTCTCCGAGTTGGAAGGTGGGGGGTTGGAAAGGGAAAGCCAACTGTGGACTTGTTAATTACAACTCCTCTTTCAACAAGATTTTTTTTCGAAAGGCATAGGCAACACGCTGGCTCCAAATGTGAAGAATGTACAGTTGCTATTCCTGAGGTACTTCAATCCACTTACATTTCTTGTGAACAAACATGCCTATTTAACACAGTCAATTTCCAGTCTTTGGCTGTGATAACAATCAGTTTAGATGATTATAATAAAAATTATCTCCATAACACTTTAAGTCTTAGAAAATGCAGTCTTTAAAATGGTCCTGTGATGTAGGTAGTAGTACAAGGATTAATTATCCATTTTTAGAGATAAGAACCATTTATAAAATGCTTTAAGGTCTGCAAAGCACTTTGCATATATCTTCCCATCTGAGCCTCACAAAACCCCCTTAGGTAGAGACTATAGGTATTATTCTGCCCATTTTAGAGATGAGAAAACTAAGGCTCAGAAAAGTGAAGTGACTTGCCAGTCACTGCATAGTTAGTAAGTGGGGGGAGGTAGGATTGGATTCCAGGCCTCTGCTGACTCCAAATCTAGCTCTCTTTCCACCATACCCTGCTGCTTCTTCCAATGAGAGATGAAAACTCAGAGAAGCAAGAACGTGTCCAGTTCACACAGTTAAGTGTCACACCTGGGACCCATAGTCAGATCTTTTGATCCTAAGGCTAGTGTACTTTTCTCTGTGCCAATGCTGCCAGGGGTTCTGAAGAACTAGTGGGACTAACTAACATAGCAAAAGTCAAGACATATGCACTTTAGCTGCTTGAAATAAAACACATCTGTAGAATGAGGGGTTGAATTGTGTGCTAAAGGTCCCTTTAAACTCTCTTAATCCATGATCAAACAGGGGTGTGAGAGGCCTGGGGCACTGCTCATTTGGAGAATTCTAGGATCCCAGAAGGAAATCTCCCCTGGCCCTACACTGTTATGTGCCCCATACTATTTCTGGGACCCCATTAGTACCAAATATTCAGATATGGGCATGTGATCCAATACACATAAAATGAATAAGAAGCAGCATTCTGGTTAGTACAAACCTGCACAATAAATAGGGCATAGTGAGAAGAAAGAGAAGCAAAGACTGCATGGTGAGGGATGGGAGTGGGGGAAGAAGCTGGCCATGTACTGCTGAAGCATGAGGAAGCAAGGGGAGCCAGGGAGGGAAGAGACTGAGGAGGAGGTGGGAAGAGCACCTCTTCTTGGTTGAGCTTGTAATTGGGCTGATGGCTCCCTCTGTAATCTTCCCCTTAGATATAGCCCTTTCTTGTTCTCTCATTGGCTTCTAAGTCTACTAGCCCTTTGCCTCCATGCGTGGGTTAAAGCAGTCCCAACAGTATGAGAATGAGCCAGTGTAGATGACCTTAACACACATTGCTCTGACAGACTGAAGAGCAGAAGATCCATTTCATATCATAACAAAATCTGAAAGTCGTTTTTCTGTCCCACTGTTTCAACTGTGGAGGAGCTAGGTAGGTGGTTTGCTAATGAGTTTAATTAGTTGCTAGCACGACTGTTCAATCACTATGGTCCTACTCTTGGCTTATGGTGATTTGACAGTTTATAGCCAACGTGTGCACATTTGCTACACCCTGGTTTGAGTTTTCAAAAAGGGGAAGAGCCAGAATGAGTCCACTTTTGCTTCATGGCCTTCGAACAGGCTGTCCCTCCATGCCTGGAATGCTCTCTCTCCTTATCTCTGCCTTCAAGTTTCAACTTCTGCGTTAACTCCTCCAAGAGACCTTCCCTGGTGTTCTTGGTTGTTAGTACCACTCCCTTCTCCATTCTCTTCAAATGATCCCATGTAAGTCTGGGATCTCCCTGCTGAGAGGGGTTGTCATGGAAACCTGAGGCTCCTGAAGTGTTATCCCTGAGAAGATATTTACCCAAAGTTCCCCAAGTGCCTTAGACTTTGAGTCTGAAGTACTTCCCAGAAGGAGGGCAGCCATGTTGGAGAGACTGGGGTACAACACATTACTCTGGCCAGGGTGAAATATAGGCCTTTCCAAGAAGGGAGTTGAGTAACAGTTATTGGGCATTGTTTGGTACATGGTCTCAAGTGAGGGTAACAGAGCCTGAGACAAAAAAGAGTGAAGCAGGGAAAGGCATAGACTAGATGAGACTGAGTGAATAAAGCTAGCAGATCATGGAGAAACTGATGAGACAGACACAGCTAGTCCCCAACATTTTCCTCATCTTCATTCTTGGCCAAGTGGTCTACCTGCCATTTACCAGTCTGACCTAATATCTGTCATTCCTTCACACCTGTGCTTACCACTGATGAGAGACAGAGAAAAGAAGGGAAAGGAGAAAAGCCAGTTTTGTTTCCTACTGGTCATATCTCCATACCTCTGGCTTTTAGATAAGCTATTTCTTTTTTTTTTAATTTTTTAATCAACCAATTAATTAATTATTTATTTTTAAAGCAATTGGTGTTAAGTAACTCGCCCAAGGTTACACGGCTAGTTATTTTTGTATGGGTGTTAAGTATCTGAGGCTGGAACCGATCGGATCCTCCTGACTCTGGGGCCAGCACTCTTACTCACTGCGCCGCCTAGCTGCCCCTAGATAAGCTATTTCTTAATTCTTACTCCATTATTTGAGGTTGTTGTAAAAACACTTGATGACCATCAACTTGAATTTGCTTGGTTATTCAATGTATATAGTTTGAGAGCAATCATGGGCAACCTGTTCTTTAAAGGGATGGGAGATGCTTTTTCCTCAATAAAAGCTGAGGCTGGGGGCCAGATCCAATAAGAATGAATCAGATCCTTTTTTAACTTTTCAGAGTATACATGGAACCCATTCATCTCTTGGACACAGATCCATAGGGAAAAGTAAGTCAAAGAATAATCTACATTGTTTGAGGGTGGGAGTAGGTCCACTACTTTAGCCTAAAGGCAATGAGGTGGCTTGATTTGGGTTTTACTGAGGTTGGCCTACTAGATATGGGGCCCTGGGACTGCTATGAGCGTTGCTTGGTGTTAGAGGGCTTTTAGTACATAAAACTTATCCCATCTCTCTCTCTCTCTCTCTCTCTCTCTCTCTCTCTCTCTCTCTCTCTCTCTCACACACACACACACACACACACATACCCCACAAGAGGCTTACACATGAATATATTTCCCTATGTAGGCCTTGTCATCCTGGGAGTTGGCATCATCTTTGTGCCCTCCAGCTTCTATGCCCTTGGATTCATTGGGACATATCTAGGTGATTGATTACTTTGGAATCTTGAAGGAAGAAAGAGTGACAACATTTCCATTTAATGTCTTGGACAATCCCATGTTCTGGGGAGCACAGCCAACTACCTGGGATGGTCAATCACAAATGCCAGCCTGACAGGCCTCCTGCTGACAGTCGCTGTGGCCCTCACCTATACAGTTGCCACCATGTATGAAGAACCTTTCACTGAGCAGATCTATCGGCAAAAATCTCCGAAGTCAAAGAAAAATAAATAAATGCTGACAGGATTTGTGTTGGAGAATGGGTGGTAGAAGGAGTCAGGCTAGCTGCATTGCTGGAAGCCAAGCTCTGTCCCCTCCTTCATGTGTTGGATAGTTTCAAGTGAAATGCTTGGTGACCACTTGGGTACTCAACTCCAGCCCCTCCCCACCCCCTAGGGACTTGGAGTGGTAACATAAGGTGTCTTTTGAAACTGCCTCCTGGGGGTGGGGGGGCAGTCCATCACTGGGTATGTGCCACCACCCGCCCACCCCCAACTTCCCAATTCAATAATAAAAATAGCCTAATTCATAAAATATATGTTTTATATGTATATATGTCTCATATATATCTATATCTATATATATGTTACATCTTCCTTCCTTCTTTCCCCTTCCCCCTGCCCTGCAAATGTAAGCCCATCCAAATGTCTTTGGATCCCCAGTACTTGCTATACTACTTTGCACATAGTAGGCCCTGAATGAATGCTTTTTGGGACTAGTCTGATAAATCGTGGCATGCTTTGGTAGCAGTTGCCAAGAGGAAGAGAGTAATGCCTAGGCTTTACACGGTATTGTCATGTTCCTGCCATTCAAAGAAAGGTGTTTCAGAGAAGGCCGAATCAGTGTTTTTTTTTCTGCAACCAAATTTCCATCTCTTTGCTATGTTGTATGTAATGTGATACTCAATTCTGGATAAGACACTCACATGTGGGCATCACTTGATATTAATTTTAAAAACAAATGACTTTGGAACTGAAATGATATATCCTGGTTGGTTTGCTATCTTGAGGTGGTTGTGGTACCAAGTTGGTGGAACTGGGTTAAGAGCAAAGGCCAAACACCTCCTGGGATATATCGCTCACACAGAATCCCAAGGTATGGATTTGAATGTATGGCTCTTAGGCATTGCTGTTAGGCTCTGGCCTTCATGAGATCACACGTATACTATATTCTCATATGGTGCCACTGCTCCCTTTCCTTCCCCCCACTTTTGCATTGAGTTCCCATTTCCAGGGTCGTCACCCTGCCTGCACAGCTAGAGCAGAATCTGAAGAGTTTTATTTCCTGAAGAGCAAAAATGGAAAAACGCCCCCTTCCAAAGCAGTACCTAGGTACTTTGCTTCATGTGTCTTGGGGAAAAGAGGAGTGAAGATCCACACCTCTAGTCTTTAGCTTTCCAAACTATAACAATCTGAGGACATGAATAGGTTACATGTTTTCCCATAGAAATGGTGTTCAGGGTTAACTGTAAGAATTACATTCCATGAACCAGTCCCAGACAAGAAATATCTTCTGCCCTGCCAATGACAGGAAAACTACTCTTGTTCTCCACTAAGGGGGTTTCTTCCTGGGCCAGGGCTATTTGCTAATGAAATGGATAGTTTTGCCTGCCTAATACTGCTTGGCAATTTATTAGCAATTATTGATTTCCAAATTGTGGTTTCCTGGGGCTGCAGGATGGATCAAATCTAACATCTCCTCCTCTACGGCTAGGCATCCATTTGCTGGAAGCTGTGGTCTCAGAGGCAGACAATTCATTTGTCCCTTCCTGTCAGAACTCTGAAAGTATGGGGTGTTACTTCCTGCTGGCTCGTAATTTGTGGCTTTCCAGTTTCCAGCATTGGTCACCTGAAGAAGACTATATCACTTTTGTTCCACACCATATACTGTGGACTGTAGCTGCTTGGACCTCAGGGAAAGGGACGAATCATGTCACTGATTGGATCTTTTTCTCCCCTTCTACTCCTTGCCACTGAGGATTCCCCTCGGCCTGTCCATGGGGTATGATCCCTAATGGCTTACACTCCCATGTTGGAAAATGGCCTCTGAATTCCAGGGCCTAGGCAAATAAGAGGTGATCATTTATTTGGGCACTTTCTATACATTATGGGAGGCAGGCACTATGGGGATTTTTATTCCATTTTTTTACAGATGAGGATAGGTGGGTGAAATAATCAGCCCAGGAATGGGAGTCAGATGTCCTAACTCTAAGTCTCCTACCCTATTTATTATGCTGAGTGATGGCATAGGCCTGGGATTTTGGATAATGGACCTCCCCAGTCAAGAACTCTGTTGAGAAGGACATAATTTACCAGTGATAGATGCCTAGAATAATCTAAGACCATTTAATCTGATTCTGACATAGACTCAATCTTGCAAAGCCAGTTTTATTACTAGTTGGATTTGATTTTAATCACCTCAAGTAACATTTAAGTTCACTGGATTCTAATCATTTACACATCACATAGAGCTCTCTGTTGTGATATGACAGAGACCAGAATGCCCTGTCCTTAAGGCTATTAAAAAGGGCATCAAAATGGAGAGACAATAGGTCTTGTCTTGCCCCTGAGGTCTTTTTATTTGACCCCTTCCCTTTAATTTTGTGGAACTGGGATAAAAAACGCACTTTAAGTCTTACCTATCTTTGCTGAGAGTAGAACAAGCATCTCCAACTGTGGGGCCTGGAGTAGGGTCTGCCAGTACTTGCCCACTGCCTCAGTGTATCCACCATACTCACTACCAGAGTAACTACATATGGCAGCTAAAGTAGTCAGAAGTTTCCAGATGACAGAGCCTCCCAAAAGAGTTAGTAAGAAAACCCATGACCTTAAATGTCTCTACACAAATACCCAAAGCGTATAAGCAAAAGGAGCTAGAGTTCATAAAGCAAGGAACTAAATCTGACCTCTTATGTATCACTAAAACTTGGTGGCATGAAATTCATGATTTGAATGTGGCTCTGGATGTGTGAATCTTATGCAAAAGAAAAAGGACAGATAAAAAGGGTGGCTATAGGAGAAAGCATTTCATATTAAAAAGGTATACTCATGTGAAGAAATTCAAGAACCAGAGGACAGCAGAATGATGAAAAAGTGTATAGGGGAAGATCAATGAAGAAAATTGATTTTGTTATCAGAGTCTACTACAAACCATCTGGCCAGAAAGAAGAAATAGATGAAGACTTGCTCAATCCTGTGCTGCATCAACAGCAACATAGCTTTCAGGAATAAGGATATGGGTGTACAACGTGGTCCTGTTGTACTCTGTCGTGGTCACATCGCATCAAGAGTACCGTGTTCAATTCTGGGTATAAGAGACACTGGTAGGTTAGCAAACATCCAGAAAAAGCAACCAGAATGATGAAAGTCTTTGAATCCGTGAAAGAAACCGGGGGTGTTCAGTTTGAAGATAGAAGACTTAGTAGATACATGATCTCTGTGGAAGAGCGATTAGGCTTATTCTGCTCAGCCCTAGAGAACAGAACTAGGGAGCGACGAGTGGAAGGTGAATTTGGGCTTGATGTCCTAGAGGACCAAAATGGAATGGATTTTCACAGGAGGCAGTTTATTCTTCCTCATTGGAGGTCCTAAGGTTCAGACTAAATGGCTATTGAGTTCCCTTTCAACTTGAAAATTGTTATCCCTGAAAACACCTTTCATTCCTCAAATTGGAGCTTAAATCCTTACCTCCTATTAAAGGTTATTTGGGTGAGAAATACTGACATTGCTGCTATTGTAGAATACAAACTGTATTATCTCTTCATCCATGCTGACTAGAGTGAATCTTCATTCTAGGACTCTCTGCTTACATGTCTTGTAAATTTCTATACTTTTCTACTGATGATTTCCCAGAAACCAATAATTGAGGAGCTGAAAAGGACCTCAAAGTTTAGCTAGTTCCACTCTGACCTGAGGAAGAATCTCTTCTGTAATACCCCTGACAAGTGGTCATGTGGCTTCTTTCTGGAGACCTCTAATGAGGGGGAATCTATTGCCTCCCAAGGCTTTGGGATTGTGGGCAGGTTTGTTTGCTTTGTTTTTAACAGATCAGAGAGGGTGTGGAGGGTTGCTGGGCCATTGGGCTGGCTCTTCAAATGGCATGACAACTCTGTTGAATGAGCTGATCAACTGGATACCATGTGCTCACTCTTCTATGGGCAGCTGCAATCTCTACCACCTCTAACCTCTAGACTGACTGGTTGTTACTGGGCTCTTTTTCAGCTGGAGTGCTACTGTGCTCTTTCATATGGGGCAGAAGCCCTTACTCTAGGATTGGCAGAAGCCTCTCCTCTTTAATTCCCTCAGGGTCTCAGCTCTGAGGTTATCACCTATTCAGTAAGAGGTAGAAGAGGTATAGCCTCTCATGTTCACCAGCTTTTTTTTTTTTTTAATTTTTTGGTCCAGTGCAATAGTTTCTCAATGAGGAACCCCATCTTTACTTATGGTGACTAGCCAGTTACATTTCCCAGATTTCCGTTGGGGTCTTATGCAAATGAGTGGCTATGGACAAAGGCATTGGAGCAATCTGTGCTCTGGGGCAAGTTCATTGTCTTTATTGGTCTTTTCATAGAAGCTATTCAAAACCTCAGCCCCTTTCCAAGATGTAGAATGTTTCATTTACACATGAAAGGGCCTCTCTATTATATTTCATTGTTTCTGTCTTTGCCCCTTCAACTTTGCTGAAGTCTAAATGGGGCACACAAAGAAATTATACAGAACCACCAGTGTTCCATTGAAACGGTACCCTTAACCAGGTGACTACTAATGATTTTTTAAGTCACAGCTATTTGAACATGAAGACTACTCAATTCATTTCAAAGAAATGGAGGTGGAGTGCAAATAGCCCTGTACTTGGACCCAGGAGATGCAGGTTCAGCCCTGCCATTTACTAGCCAACTATTGGCAAATACTTTAACTTCTTGGCCCCAATTTCCTCAAATGTAAAATAGGAATATTTGTGCTACCTGCCTCAAAGGGTTATGGGAAAATATTTTGTAAGCCTTGAAGGCCTAGATAGAGGGGCACTGTCACTGAGAGGCAACAAGGTTCAGCAGAATGAATAATGGTCCTGGAGTTTGAGGATGATACATTTAGAGCTGGATCAAACTTATCTGATTGGACCCATTCATTTCACAGATAAGAAAACTGAACCCAGCGAGGCGAGATGACTTGCCTAAAGTCACCAGTATAGTAAGTGGCATCTCAAAGATCTGAATCCAGGTCATGATTCCAAATCCAGAAATCAGGAGATGCAAGTTAAAATCAGGCTTTCACGCTTGCTGGCTGAGCAAATCACTTGGCCTCTCTGGTCCTCAGATACTCTATCTCTAAAACAGAAATGACAATAGAACTTAGATGATATACTCTACAGAGTTGTCATGAGGAAAACCTTTTGTAACCCTTCAAAGTGATATGGTTATTATTTTTTAAATTTTATTTATTTATTTGGTTTTAGTTTTCGACATTCACTTCTTTAAGATTTTGAGTTCTAAATTTTCTCCCCCTTCTTCTCTACTCCCTCCTCCCCGAGATGGCATGCAATCTGATATGGGTTATTTGTGTATAATCATATTAAACCTATTTCCATATTAGTCCTGTTGGAAGGAAGAATTCGAATATGATTATTCTTTTTAATAACCCATCGACTTTCTGAACTGTTGTCGCCCCCGTTCCTCAGAGAAGGCATCTAAGAAGATGCTATTTCTGTTCCTCAATATCCCTTATCAATGGGTACACACCCATGAGGTTCCTTCTTGACCTCTGCCTTTGGACTCAAGTAACTGTTCATGACTCTCCCTACGTCCTCAGATTTCACTGATCACATGACTGTTTGCCCTCTTGGATCACAAATGAAATCATGCCCTTTTGCCTAGGAGCCTTCTCACCTGTAGTCCCAGAAATCAGATGCTAACTCTTTTTTTTCCCTTCTAGTATCTGGGAAAGTACTTGGGCATCCCCAGCAAGTGAATTTTCTAGATAGCTAAAACTTATCTTCAAGTGCCAAAATGTGAAAATGCATGATTTTTTTTCGCCTTTGGGGAAGATGTTCCAGAGTCATCATAAGTGTCCCTGGGGTAGAATTAATATTCAGCACAGTTCTACAGCTGATCTAGACTTTGTTTCCCCATCAGACTGTTCCTAGTTGTTTCTTCTTATTGTTCTAGCAGTTGCCTCACTTCTCCCTTCAGCTGTTTCTAACATGCTCTGGCCTGGGAAAACAGAACATTCAGCTTGTTAGAACTGTGTGCTAAATGAGAGTCAATAAGACTTGGAGTAGCCTAGGGTCCTGGCTTCGGTCCTGGCTTCAGTCCAGGCGCTCTAGGGCAGCTCTGTCAGCTGCTCAGGGGCCTTTCAGAAGTCTGACTCATATAAATAGATGCTGGAGTTCTCCCCACCAGCCCCATTTCAGTTTTTCCACCCTGATGGATGAGCAGCAGTAGCTAATAGTGGGACAGAAACTGCACCTGCCTATACCAGTCCAGGGGGGCTTTGTTTGCCTGGGTTTCTGAAAGTATCTCAGGGTTTGGTTTCCTGTCAGGGTGCACTCAGCTCTGCACACCCACTAAATGCTCAGCTGTGTCTGGAAGCTATGCTCTGGGGGGCAGGGGCTTGCCTCCGGACTGGGTCTGGGATGTCAGTAGGCGACCTTCTTCGGATGGCTTTCTAATCACTTTAGGCACTATCCAGGCAAGGCAAACTCCGGAAAGGTCCAGTAGGCCATAGCTCAGGCCCATACGCCCACCTGAAGCAACAGCCAGAACGCTTCTCTCTTGGACTTGGTCTACAAAGTGTCAAACTGTCCAAGGGGACTACAACCAAAATGTTACGGTGAATGCACGCAAATAATTTCCAGCCTGTCCTTTCAAAAACACTGTGCTTAGGTCCTCAGGGGCTCAGATCGGATTTCTAAGCTTTCTTCTACTCATCTTATTATTGGACTGACAGAGGCCTTAATTAATTCTCTGTTGACTAATGGTTTTCTGGGGCACAGTGTGTGGGGGCTGAGGGGGGAGGTTCCCTCTCAATACAGAGTTTGAGCCAGTGGGTAGAATTTGACTTTCCTGCTTGTTTTTGGTAAAACAACAACAGCAGCAGCAGCAGCAGCAGCAGCAGCAGCAGCAACCACCACCAACAAAACCAAACCACAAAATGAAGTCACTTGTTAATGAAAGTATTCCAGGCTGCAAACAGTTAGAGGCAGATGGATAAAAACATTTGCTGGAGGTGTTTCTTAGGTACATCTTGGAAGTTTTGGAGACCTAGGTTTCAGCATTTTTTTCAATGTCACTGTGAATTTATTGGTAAAAGTGTATGACACCATGCAAGGCCTCTAACAGCTGAACTCCCACTTCAGGCATCTCTCTGGGTGGGGGAAGGGCAGTATTCTTCCATATCTTCCTTTTCTTGTTTGAATGCAGGCTCTCTTTCTCTCTCTCCCTCTCCCCCCCCTTTCTCTCTCTCCCTTTCCCCCCCTCTCTCTGTGTCTCTCTCTGTGTCTCTCTGTGTCTCTCTCTGTATCTCTCTCCCTCTCTCTCTCTCTCTCCCTCTCTCTCTCTCTCTCTCTCTCTCTCATACACACACACACACACACACACACACACACACACACACACACACACACACTATTATTCTAGAAATGTTGGAATTCTAGGAAGCTTTGGAAGTATGTATTGACTTAAAAAAAAAGAATTCAACGGTAGCTTGTCCAAAAATTACAGGGCATTAAATTAATACTAGCTCAATTTTCTATAGCACTTTACAAACTATTTCCTTGAAGAAATTGTGTTGAAGTAAGTAGGGCAAGTATTATTACCATCACTTTCTAGATAAGGAAACGGAGGCCTGGGGAAGTCCAGTGATTTGCCTGTGGTTACACAGCTGTAATGGGGGAGAGCTGGAGCTCCCATCCAGGACTTCTGATGCCAAGGCCAGGGCTCTTTGGCTGTTCTATTTCCACTCTCACTGCAGTGACTTCTTGGGAGCCTCAAGCACATCATTCTGAGAATACTTTGTTTTCAGTCTTCTTTCTAAAATCTCTCCTTTATACTAGACTTATTTGCTGTCTTGTCTTTTCCCTTTGTTAGATTGTAAATTCCTTGAGGGCAGTGACTGTGTCAGCTTTAGGACCTAGAATGTAGTAGGTTTGCTGAATAAATGAGTCTTTATTGGGATCCAAGGGGACCCCTACAAAAGCATCTTAGAGCATGGGAAGCTGGGAAAGAAAAACATGGATGTAGCTAAATTCCTACTGGAAGACCTATAATCACCGTAGGTGGCTATATGCTTGGAAGGTGAGACATTCACTTTTCCTTTAAGTCATTATACTCAGATCTATTCTGGGGGGAGATAGTCTATGGCACCTGTGGAGGCAGATGCTTAAGGTCTCAAGTTCCCTGTTGAAGGTACTAGCTCCCACTCTCCCCACCATATGCACCTCTTCTCTCTCTTTCCCTCGATTTGAATCTCTTCCTTTTTTCTTCCCCTTCTTCTTTTTTTCCCATCTATGCCTCTGGGGGTATTTATGGATATCACTCACTCCTTGACTCCCCAGGTAGCACATTTGGGGGGTGAACAAAGTAGCTAGACCCTGGATTAGAATCACAAATTCAACTATGAACTGAGAAACTGAGTTGGCCTCCATGTTGTTTTATTTTGTTTCTAGTTCCCAGATTGGAAAGATTCTTCAAACAAACTCCCCTCTCCAACCCAAAGTGGAATTAGCAAGGCTCAGTTCCATTTAACATTGCCAAATGAAATGGGCAAGCAATGACTTCTATCTCCTAATTAACATGGGAATAAAAGTCCAGCAATTTAACAGGTTACTGGGCCGTCTAATCAATGAGGAATTGCTTCCATTTAATTGGGACGTTGTAAAGAATGCTGGAGTTGTTCAAACTTGAGTTCAAATCCCAGCTGTCACTGTGAAACAGAGTAATCTGCTTAATCCTTCTAGACCTCCGTTTTCTCACCTGTCAAGTGAAGAGCTTGGGCTTGACCTCTGAGGTCTCTTACAGCTTGAAATCTGAGGTCCTATGGTCGATCTTATGGCCTTACTGGGAGAACAATACTTATTGAAGCCAAGGCCCCTAAGCTGAGCTGTGCTGATCAAGGAGTACGGGAAGCCTGAGGTTGGGGTTTGGAATTCTAGAATTGGAGGGGGGTGTGGGCTTCTCCAGAATGAAAGATCTTTACTTTTCAAGCATGTTGGCCTCTTAATTCAGATCAAGTGAGAATTTCTAACATTCCCTTCTTTACCATACTGTCGATACATTGTTATGATCATAATATATAGGAGATTTTATAAGTGAGAGGGTCTGGAAATTAATGGTCCAAAATCTAGGTTTTGAAATAAGGTAATAGAGAGGACTGTTAAATAAATTTTAAAAGTTGAATCATGTAATAATTTTAGAATCAAGATTGAAAGGGTCTCCAAGTCTATATAATCCAATCTTCTTATTTTAGAGGAAGAAACTAAAACGCAGAGAGGGGAAGGGACTGGGCCAAAGTCACAGAGCAAGTATGTTTCGGGTTGGGCGTGATCTTCCCAGGACACTGTCTTGCCCCTGGGTGCATAAGAGCACTATGTAAGATGCTACAGATTTGAGTGTTAAGGGACTAAATTTTAAAATTGACTCAGTAGGGTAAGAGATACTTGGGAACATTGCCCCCTTAGGATAAAACTGGGCCCCAGCTGGGGGGCCACCCCATGCCCCCACCCCCATTTGTTACAGGGTGGTAAAGGGAACAGTAAGCATGAATATTAACATGACTCTTGAGTCGTGAGACCCTGCCTTCTCCCTAATTTGAACAGCGTCACTGGATGACTGAGCTGCCTATCAGTATCAGGTCAATAAGCTTAGCATGACAGCCATTTAAAATCAATGCTGTCTGGTTTCAAACTGATGGACAGCTCAGTTAGCCAGTAATATTAGTGGAAGGAGAAGGAGGGGTCCTTTCATATAAATAGCTATCTCCAGGGCTCCATGAACAGACAATTCCTGTAAATGGCCCTATATTTTCCAAATTTCCCTCTGTCTCCCTTTCATATAAGGGAATATTTCCTCCACAAGCTAAAGCCAATGACAGAACTCTGTCTGCTGGACAAGCTCAAATCTTTCTTCTCAAACCGACAGAATCTAATCTAAAGGGAATCTGTCCTGGGCCTTCTCATCTGCCATAATAAATCCTCATTAGGATTCAGCTCCTATTTATGGCAATCTAGTCACATGTGCTTTCTTAGAGAGGGAGTGAGGCATTATGACTACAGTGTAGGGCCTGGAGTAAGAAATCCTGGGTTTGAATTTCACTTCTGGTACTCAATAGCTGAGTTACCATATAGAAATCTTTGAGTAAAGAATCAGAGATCTATTATCTATTAAGGACCCCATCTGGCCCAACCCCCCTCATTTTACAGACAAGGAAACTGAGGCCCAAGGAGGTTAAGGAATTTGCCCAAAGTTACCCAGATAGTACATATCCAATTTAATATGGACCAGGTCCTGATTCTAGAACCTGTATTCTTTCTACTATACCATGTACTTTCCTCAGTTTCCTCATCTGTAAAACCAGAATTATAATAGCTACACTATCTAATCCCTCAAGGCTGTTGTGAGGCTCAAATGAAATGTCTATAAAAAAAAGCCCTTTATAAGCCTTAAAGACTCGTATAAATGCCAATCATTATTATTCCCTGAGATTTGCAGATAAATACAACTTTGTACTTCTACTTAACAGGTCACTACAGACCAAACCAATCATTAACCTTGTTATTTTCTCTCTTTCTAGCCTGCTATCCAACTACGTGGTAAGAAGTCTGCTTTGATCATCACTTCCAAAAATCATGTCGTTGCCATAACCAATCCGATGGTTTCCAATTGCCTCTAGGATTGACTACAGACTCTTCAGCCTGGCATTTAACCTCTTCTGCAATTTTACTCTTGCCTAGCTTTCCAGCTTTGTTTCCCATTACCTGCTCTTTCCCCTGCCTCCACCTTCCATATATTCTATGCTCCCAGGCAAACTGGAAAGCAATGGAGTCAGAAGACCTAGGTTCAGACCCCACTTCTAATGCTCAGCACCTAAGTATCCCTGGGCCCCTCAATTAGCCTAAGTTTCTTCATATGTAGAATGCTGGGGTTAGATGGCTGGCCTCTGAGGTCCCTCCTAGCTCTAGCCCTAGGGTATCATATTAGGCTTTCCCTAAACCTGACCCTCCAACTTGTGCTTCTATGTATTTGTAGAAGGGTGCCCCTCACACCTAGCACATTTTCCCCATCTCCCTTTGTCTATTAAAATCTTTCTCTTCCTTAAGACTCAACTTAAGTACCACCTCCTTCAGGAAGTCTTCCAGCCTCAAATATCCTGAGAACCCTTTGTACGGATGCCTCTTTTGTCCCCATGACAGTCTACATTCTGTTGTACTTCTCTCTATATATCCTGTTTCTTCACACCCCTCCCTCCCTAGGAAAAGGAAAGCTTCTCGAGGGGAGGGGCTGTCATTGTCATCCTTGCCTCCTCGGGGTTCGGTACCGAAGTTTGCTCATGGTAGGGGTTTAGAAGTGTTTGTTGAATTTATAGCTATGACCTGTGTTCTGATGATAGAGTCAGGCATGTGCATAAAGGAGATCATAGGATTTAGAGCTGGAAGAGGCCTTATGAAAGAATGTATTTGAGTTGGCCCCAAGAGAAGAATTCTGTCCCAACTTGAAGGTATTTTAACATAATATTCCAAATATCTGTCTCAGACTTGGGTTCAGTTTAGAATGCAGATGGTTTTAACTGGTTGACCAAAGAAGAGGAAGTTTGGGGAGGCTGTGGTGGAGACAGTGTGTGTGTGTGTGTGTGTGTGTGTGTGTGTGTGTGTGTGTGTGTGTTAGTTCAAACAACTGGCAGATCTTCTGGGCTGCTGCTGACTGCTTGGTTTCCTGAGGGGGCAACTCGCCTTTCTGGATTCCTCTATTGGCCTTTTGGATCTTGCAGCCTCTGCTAAGTCAGTCCCTAGGGTTAGTGCTGGTATTGGGATTCCAAACCACCCCTGACAAAGCCTGGTGCCACTGAAGAGGTCTGGGTGGCCCTCTGCATTCCACAATGATGACATACTGACCCAGAAATACAGTAGAAACTCATTCTAACACTGGGGTCAGGGATAAGAAATGCTTTACAGATCAGCAAGAGAACTATCCTTTGCATCTCTATGCATACAGTGGTCATGGGGTGGGGAGGAATGGCAGATTAAAGCAGGATAATGCAACTCAATTCAATTTATAAACATTTATTAAATGCCCAGGCAATGGTGAGAGCATTGGACTTGTAGTAGGAATTCCTGAGTTCAAATCCTAGCTCTACTATTTACTATATGTGTGGCCATGGGCAAGTCACATCCTTTGTTCTCTTCTCTGTAAAATCCCTTGTGGGCTGGATATTATGTACTTTCCACCTCTAAATCTTTTAACAATCTCCCATGTTAAATTAAGTCCTGGAGCCTCTAGTAAAATACAACAACACAGTGAAATATACACCCCCCCAATCCTATCCTAAACACTCAGACCATTCTTGTCTCTCCCTACATAACACATAACACATAACATAACATAACATGCTCCCAGGGACTCTCAGGCATAAAAGGGAAAATTCTTTGGTCTGGGAAAGGGAGGAGCCAAGGTTAACTATTTTGGTTCCTCTAATTTTTAGGGATTCTAATGTATATGACCAGTATAGTTAATGGAAAATCTGTCACTGATGATGGGATTTTGAATATAACTAAACCCATGGTGTTTGTGATAGTAAAGTACCAGTTGCTTAAGAACAAATTACCCCCAAATCCACTCTCTTATCCCTATCCTCTTCAACCCTATCTCCCCCATATCCTATTCCCACTCTGTCTACCCCTTTCATTATGCCCTCTGAAATTCTGATCCTCTAACTAACAAACTTCCCTTTATTTTGGGACCCCTTCCTCTCAGGTTCTTTCCATCTTCTTACAGTAACAGACACCTGGTTTCTACCATATGACAGAGCATTCCTGGCCATCCTCTCAGGCCCTGGTTGTGTCTTGTCTCCTACCTTGTCACAGAAGTCCTGGGGTGGGAAGAGGAAGACTCTTTCCTCCCTTACTGACACTTTAAGATTCACCTTTTGTTTCCATCAATTAGCAAATTCTCCTCCTTTGAAACTCACTCTGTTGGGGCTGCTAGGTGGCTCAGTGAGTAGAGGGGCCCTGGAGTCAGGAAGACCTGAGTTCAAATTCAGCCTCAGACACTTAACACAAAAACTAGCAGTGTGACCTTGGGTAAGTCACTTAATCCCAAGTGTCCTCCAAAAAGCAAAAAGCAAAAATTAAAAAAAAAAAAAAAGAAACTCACTCTCTCAAAGATGAACACTCAACAGAGATCATGGTGGCTGTTGTTTACTGGTCCCTGAGACATTCTCTCTCCTTTTCCAAGGAGTTCAGTATCCAGATCACTGTCTTCCTTTCCTCTTCAACTCCTATTCTTGTTAGGGACTTTAGTATTCAGGTTAATGCTCCCTCAAACACTCTAACCTTAAATTTCTCAAATATTATGGCTTGCTTCTCCACTCTATCTCAGCCGTATACCCAGGGATGGTCACAACCTAGAGCTCACCAATCACCCCAAAATTTTCTTCTTCTGTGATAAAAATGGACATTTCCTCTATATCAGAGGTCTTTAGTGTGTGTGTGTGTGTGTGTGTGTGTGTGTGTGTGTGTGTGTGTGTTTCTTATAAGGACATTCTAGTGACATCTATGACTTCCTTATCAAAATAATATTTTTAAATATTTGAAGGAAATGCTCAATTGCAGGTAGAAGTTAGTGAAAATAAAGATGGATGTATTTTTGGCCATCCTGGTTCAGGGATCCTCTGAAATCTATCCACAAGTCCATAATTCCTGCTCTATCTGATCATAACCTCCTATCATCCCATCTTTCCCTCTGCCTTCTTTATCTTGGAATCCATTCTTGAAGCTTCCCACAGCTACTGATTCAAACTTTCCTCTTCAAACCTCATACATTTCTCTTCCCACTATCCTCTGAACAGAAGACCTCTTCCTATATTTTACTGGGAAAACGGAGAACACTAAGCATGAACTCCCTCTTTTCCTTCTCTTTGTTTCAGCCCCTCTGTTTTAGTCTCTGTTGTCTCCTACTCCAGGCTCTTAGCCAGAGGTGGCCCCTCTCTTTGCCAAGGCCAACATCCTTTCACATGCTCTTGATTCCTCCCCTTAATCATCCCCCTTCTTTGTAATCTATCATTTTTCTTTATCCTTCCCTGTGGCCTTCAAACATGTCTAAATCTCTCCCCTCCTTAAAACAAAACAAAACCAACCTTCACTAGACTGTCCAATCCCTCAAGCTGTCATCCTCTATCTCTTGCCCTTTACAGCCAAAGCCCTGGTTAAAAACTGTCAATACTCATTGCTTTCTCTTATTCGCTTCTCACTTCTCATACATTTGCAATTTGGCTTCTGACCTCAACTCAATTGAAATGTTACCCTCCAAAATGATCAAAGATCTTTTCATTGCCAAATATGTTGGTGTCTCCTCTTCTTCATTCTCCTTGACCTCTCCGCTTGCATTGGCCACTGCTGGCCACCCTCTCTTCTGGTTTTTGTGACTGCTTTCTCTCACTTCTCCCCCCAGCCGATTACTTGTTCTCAGCCTCCTTTGCTAGCTTATCATTCATATCACTGCAAACTTTTCTTGTCCCTTGAGTCTCTTTTCCCCTTGAACTGTCTTGCCTGGTGATCTCGTCACAGGCTCAATGATCTTCTTGATGCAGATGGCTCCCATATCTGTATATTCAGCTCTAGTCTCTCCCCTGACCTTCATTCCCCCATTACCCATGGCCTCTTAGACATCTTGACTGACCACAATGTCCATCTCAAACTCAACATGTCCAAAACAGAACTCGTTATATTTCCCTCTCATGAGCTTCTCTATTTATATCGAGGGGAATATTATCCTTCAGGCTCCTAGGTTCCCAGTGCCAGCATTTTCCTCAATTGCCCTCACTCTACATAGTCTGTCAGTTGCTGTGTCTTGCTGCTTCTCCTTCCACAACATCCCTCACACCTGTTCTCTTCTCACTATATATATAGCCACCACTTTAGGGCAGGCCCTTATCCCCTCTACACCTATGCTACTATGATGACTTTCCAACTGGTCTCCTTTTCTCAAGCTCCTCCCCAATTCACCCTCCACACAGCTGCCAAAGGTATTTTCCTTAAGCACAGCTCTGACCATGTCACTTCCCTACTCAATAAACTCCAGTGGCTCCCTATTGCTTCTAGGATAAAATATAAACTGCTCTGTTTGGCTTTTAATGCCCTTCTTAACCTACTGTTCCAGCCTCATTATATAATACCTCATTCTCTGGATTGCACATTGTACTTCCTGCACTCACTCCATGGACTAGCCAAACCGTCTTTCTTATTCTTTGTATGGCATCCCATCTCCCATCACTGAGCCTTTGCACTCGATGTCCCCCATGCCTAGAATGTTCTTCCCTTCTCATTGCTGTCTTCTCAAATATTTCACTTCCTTCAAGATGCAGCTCAAGCACCATTTTTTACATGAAGCCTCTCCTGATCCTGGCATTTGTGCTTCCATTCAACATCTCCTAATTATTTTATATTTATTCTAGAGAAACTTCTATATGTATGTGTTATCTTCCCTGATAGACTGAAGCCTCTGTGACAGTAGAGATGGGTTCGTTTTTGTCTTTAATGTCTGGTATACAGTAGGCACTTAATAAATGCTTGTCAACTGTTTCACTATAGGCATGATTTCCTGAAAAAGATCCAGAAATTCTGGCCGACCTCTCTTTGGAAACATGGACAAATCAATGTTCAGAGGGTTCTCATTGCAGGAAATTGAGGCCAGGACCACTGGTCTCTTGTATTTGGAGAGTATATTCCAAAAAGGAAATATATGAAGATCGAGGGAACAGCTCTGGGCTGTTCTGACATATCCAAGATAGCCTAATAATGACATTACCCCCCCCCCCAACACACAGACACAGACACAGACACACACACACACACACACCCTGAACCAGAGATGGTACTTACAGAGCAGCAGGTCTAATTGTAGGTGCTTAAGCATTTGGTTCCATTTATAGAATCTGGCTGAGCCTAGAGATCAAGTCTAACCCTCTCATTATATAGGTGACAAAACTAAGGTCCAGACAAGACATGAGCAAGGCCACACATCGACTTGGGGGCAATGGAGAGAGACGGGTCTTGAATCCAAGTCTCCTGAATTAAAATCCAGTGCCTTTCCATGAATGGATTCTATGGGAGAAAAATCTAGTAAATACAATTTCCATTCAGCAAGGTGGTCTGCTATCTGGGGCCACAACAGCAAAGCAAAACAATCCTTGCCCTGGAGGAGTTTTTAGTGCTTAATTTTTTCTGTTTTATTTCATAGATATGGAAATTGAGGCACCAGAAGGTTCTTTATCGCCCTTGGTCCTATAGCAAATTGATGGTGAAATCGAAAGGGTATCTGGAATTCAGGTCTCTAAGGCTGCCTGGTGGTGATAAACTCAGGACAAGTTGTTCTATGCCCCAGATTCCTATTTTTCTGAATGAGCTCACTAAAACCCAGAAGTGTTGGCTCTCAAACCACTTAAACACAACTTAATACCATGTTACCAGGGCCCGCTGAAAAAAGGAATACTGTTTTACCTCTGGATACCTTGATCGTTTTCACTGCCCCCAAACTATCTGTCAGTTTAAGAGAATACAGTAGGTGAAAGTGTCTACTTTGGTTGTTGTTATGAAATGAAATCTAACCCCTGAGATCACAGATTGAACCTGAACCCAAACGGCAGGGCAGCCCAAAGGGAGTCCAGAATGTGTGCACGCGCACACACGCACACACAGACACACACATTGGCCTGGTGGGAGGTTTTATTGGTTTTTGCTTTGTGAGGACTGGCTGTGAGCCCACACATTTCTTGAATACACAATAGGGAGCTGGGCAAGACTGCAGAAATAAATTTTATTAACACACAATCACTGCGGCACCAGATAGAATACTCTTCTTTAGTCTGCTCTCTCTGGCAGGCCCCTCTTTGTACCAGGCCAGGTCAATTAGTAGACTAATGTAGACCAGGTCTGATTTTTAAAGGGTTTAATTAAAGTTTTGATACAATGCACATGTAAAACACCAATCTGTCTTTTAAGGATATGTATTAGCTAGAAATTGATTTTAGCTTAGGCCCTAATTTATAGCCTTTCCCCTCTAATAAGTATAATTCCTTAGAAGATATTAAAGGCTCCTATCCCCTTTGCTCCCCCACCATAATTTAACAAGTAAACAGTGCTACAATTGCACACATCATTCAGTTGCTAATGTTGTATAGGTCCCTGTGGTCTGCGGAATCAAGTTCAAATTCCTGAGGCTGGCATTCAAGGCCCTCTGGCTCCAATCAACCTTTCCAATCTCATGTCCCACTATTTCCCTCTATGCATCCTGTGTTCCAGCCATTCTGGCCCACTTGCTATTCCTCATCCTTTCTGTCTTCACTGCCTGAAATGCCTTTCCACACATATGTGCCATTGAAATACTCCTTATCATTCAAGATCCAGCTCATAGACTACTTCCTTCATGAGGCCTACCTAAAATGGTTTTCTTCGTCTTCTCTGGACCCCCAAAACTGTGTTGTCTGCCTTGCTGATTATATTATGCTATACTTTTTGTCTCTCTTTCTGATTTCTCCATTTGAGTGTATGTTCCTTACAGGCAGAGACCATATCTTGTTCTCCTTATTCCTCATAGTAGTTAGTGTAGGATCTGGCACATAGTAGGCCCTCAACTCATTCAAAGGAATTGTATGGAAACTGCAAATGCCAGGAGCAAATGCTGCTTCTAGAAACTGATGAAGACCACTCAATTTGTTTTCCATTTAGAAACAAAATCTTTTCAATCATTGCTGAGAGAATTTTGAGTTTATAACAACAATAAAACAAGATCAGAAAATGTTAATTCTGGTGTAAAGAATGCTTGGTGTCCCTGGTCTAGAGTTCAAGTACTAACTCTGCTACTATCAGTGTGACTTTGGGCAAGTTACTTAATCTCTTTGGGCCTTAATTACCTTACAGTAAGATGAAGGGGCTGAATAGATGATTTCTGAGGTCCCTTCCAAAGGCCAAATCTAGGATTATGTGATCTCTTGGAAGAGAAACAATGGGGTGTAGGGGACACATGTTGAATCTGCAGTCTGGAAGACCTAGATTCAGATCCTAGCTCTCTCACTCGCTGGAAGGCAAGTAACTTGACCTTTTTCAGCCTTAGTTTCCTCCTTTGTAAAATGAAGGGTTTGGACTTAACCATCCCTAAGGTTTTGCCTAGCTCTGAATCTAGGGCCTCATCATTCTGCAGACAGCAGGGTTAGATTTTTCTGCCTCAATATTTCAAAATGTAATCATATTTTGGTTGGATATTTACCCAGCTCCTTCTTCTAAAGGACAATGGATTATTAGCAATGGTGAAGTTCCCCGGAGAACCTAAACCAGTCAAGGGCAGCCGTGAAGCCCTCCCTCTTCCTGGCTGCCATTCATTTGTTCATTCAGCAAACATTCATTAAACACCTACTGTGTATGAGGCCCTGAGCTAGGCATACAGAGTTTATATTCCTTAGGGTGGGTATTGGTGGGGCATGGCATGTAGACTGATAAGTATAAAAAGTAGGGAGTGATAGAAAGTGCTCTAAGCATCTGGAGGAGAGAGAGAGAGAGCACTTTCAGCTGAACTATCCAAGAAGGCTCTTCGGAAGGAGTTGATACTGGAGCCTTAAAGGAAGAGGGGGATTCTGAAAGCCTGTCACCCATATTAAGTAGGATACAGAATCCCAGAGCAAAGGGCAGTTAGGATTAGCAGCCAGGTCTCCTGGGCTGTATACATGGCCCTGGTCCTCTCTGCTGAACCCAGGGACCATTGCTCCAAGTCTGCTCACTTTAGAGCAGCAATCCCTGTCCCAGCCCCCCCCCCCCCCCCCGCCCCCAGCCTCCCCGCCCCCAGCTCTGCCACAGACACATATTAAATATCTAGCATGTGCAAGGCCCTGAGAGATGAATAAGGCACAGTCCTTGACTCACAGAACTTACAGTCTTGTAAGGGAGATAATCCAGGAACACAGATAACAATGATATAAAAGAAATGTTATAAATACGAAAAAGCAGCACAAAGCAATGGACGTTCCTAAGGAAAGAAAGGTCATTTTTTAAACTTGGGAGACCTGTTTGTCTGAAGATTCCTACATACTGAAACCCAGTCTGCCTACATGAAAACCTTTCTTCTCATCTCCCCTTTGTTCTGTATGTTTCTCCCACACTTAAAACTCAGTTCTCTTTCCTGGATTGATGGTACTTGATATGAATTTCTAGAATTTTAGAGCTGAAGGTACCAGAGAGGGATAATTTAAGCCCACCCCCTCATTTTACAGATGAGGAAACTGAGGCCCCAAAACAGGAAATGACTTGTCCTGGGTCACACTGCTAGTAAATGGCAAAACCTGGTCTACAGTTGAGGTCTTTGGAATGCCTATCCAGTAGTTTTACTGTAAAATTGATCTCCTGCCTACAGAGCACCTCTCTATCCAGCAACCTACCACATTCTGTTGCCATCCAAGAGCTCTAATAACATGGTGTAAGCTACGAGTGAGGGAGAAAGGAATGTCCTGATCTGTCTCATTTGAGAATATGCTAATAAAGGTCGGCATATAAATGGTCCAACAGAATTGAAAGCATTCCAATTTCAGTGCTTTTCTCCTGATGCCCAAAAATCTCATTGAGGGAAAAGGAAAGCAGGACATGAATCAATGTTGATGACCTAAGAATAGTGCAAACAAAACCCATTTTCATTACAATTTTATGATTATAATCTAGATAGCCGCATGGAAAGACCTGCCAGAGCAAAATGCCGCTTCGTTCATTATGGGACACAATTTTGAGCTGAGGATTTCCACCTTGTCTCGCTAAAAGTGGAAAGAGAGAAACCCGGCAAGGACATTAAGGTGCCAGCATCGTCCATTCTTCCAACACTGGTCAGAAAAAGGAGGGTCAATGGAGTTGCTGCAAGGAAAGGTGTTTTCCCAGCCAATGCTATTCTGTCTTTAGGTGAACCTCCTTTCCTTCTTTCCATCTCTCCCTCCTTCTGCTCCTGAGGAATACCACACTCAATAATGAATAATATGGGATAAATGAGATTTCACTACAGGTTTCCCCTTGTTTTCTGATTCTAGGACTAAACCATTGTTCCTGTGGCAACTTTAGCATCTAAGGCAGGGAGGCAGGGCTGACTGCTGAAGATGAACAGTATGTTTTATATCCAAAGTAAGGAACTATTCTGAGCCTACTGAGGACTGGTTCTGACACAGAGCATTCTTTATACTCAGGGTTAAAAAAAAGGGACCAAGAGTTCTTGTCCATGTATGCTGACTTAAATCCAGCAATAACTTTATTTCAGCTCAGCTTAGGTATCACTCCTCCTTGAATTCTTCCCTGATACCCTTAGCCAGGGCAGCTTGAACCAGTTCACGAGAGCTGATTGTTAAATTTTAAGTGAAATCATTGACAGTAAACACTACAAATTGGGCCTTGACTTAGTTTTCTGGATTGTCTAGACTTAAGAAAATTGTGAAGGAAATGTAAGCAATGAAGATTAAACTGAAAGGAGCTGCTTGTTAAACATTTACCAGTACACCACTGCCTTTAGTGGAAAATGTTCTCTTCCTCCTAGAATTTTCCTAGTTTCTATCTTTTGCTCCTGTCACATCTTGTAAACTATTTATCTGTATATCTGTTCTATTTTCCACAGGTCATGGTAGAGTATAACCTCCTTGAGGATGGAGACTAATGTAATTTTTTATCTTTGCATCACTAATGCCTAGAACAATATCTGGCATACAGTAAGCACTTAATAAATGTTTGTTGAGTTGAATTGAGAAGACACCCAGTGGCAGAAAGGGCAAAAGTGTAACATAATTGCCCAGGTCTCTGTTCATCTCTGGTCACTGCTGCTGTCCTGTCCCAAGAGACTTTCTTAGTTTTCAGCTACAGCTTTATCTCATACTTTTATTTTAGATCTTTCTTTCATTAGAAGTCATAGCACTTTCATTATAATATTACCACCAGCCATAAGACTCCTTAGTCTGGTATTTAAGGATGCCAACTTTGGCAAAAAAATCTGTTCTAAACTATGAGAGATGGCATATAATTCCTGCCGGTGATGGATAGCCATAGCTGAGGAGGACCTAAGCTAAAGAGGCCATATTATGAGCAGAAAAGACATGGATGTGAGATGTAGAGGAAGAATCTACATTTGTCAGTTATTTGGTTGGGGAGGGATTGGGGGAGAGAGGGAATAGGAAGAGACCAAAATTGATTGGAAGTCTAGGACTGGGAGAATAATTGTTTCATCAGCGGAATTTAGAGGGAAAGATGTTGAGTTCAGTTTGGGACATGTTGAGCCTGAGATGTCAAGGGAACATCTAGGTGGAGATGTATAGTAAGCAATTAGAAATATGAGGCTGAAGCTCAAGGTAGAGATTAGAACTGGATGTATCAATTTAGGATCCATTGGCATAGTAATCCATTGACATAGATAATCCAATGTGTGTAAGAATGAGATCACTCATTTCATTCAACACAAAGAAAAAAAGATGAAGGCCCAGGTTAGAGCCTCAGGGGCTACCCATGCTTAGTGGACAGGTGGAAGACAATGAATTAGTGAAAAAGGCTGAGAAACAGTGATCATATAGGTAGGAGGAGAACCAGTAGGAGGAAGTGTCATGGAATCCAAGGGAAGATGCTGCAGAAATGCTAAGAAGGATGAAGGTCACTGGTAACCTTTGAGGGAAGAGATTCAGTAGAACAAAGGTAGGAAGCCAGACAAAAGGGGTTGAAGGGTATGTGGGTATTGAGGGAATGGATGAAGAAGTGGAGTGTGTGTGTGTGTACACACATGTATATAGCTACATATTTTATGCATTATATTTGCACATATATACATATTGCATATATATACACATGTGTATGCAGGTCCAGGGAGGAATGTTTTTTAGGGCAGGGAGACAACTGAACATGTATACTTTGACCACACTGCTGCTCAGTGTGGCTTTTTGGATGCCAAATCTGGACTCTTTTCTTGTACTCTAAACCTTGTTCTGGGTTCTTTCGCTTGGCCTGATGCCACTAACTCTGACTACTCACCCTGCCCTTGCTATTCATATTAATGACCTGCATTTATAAAGTTCTTTAAAATTTGCAAAATGCCTTATCTTCATTATATCCTTTGATGCTTATAAGACCTTTGTAAGGGAGACACTACAGGTATTTGATCAAAAGAGAACAAAATGTAAAGAATGATATTTGACTGAAGAAGGAAAGTCATCACTGGGAAAGCTCATTATCTTGTAAGATTGAATTCTCCATGGTAGTCACATCTCACCTCCACCCTTGGCCATTCTTATTAGACCTTCTGACTCAGGGGCTCCAGGGCCTCCATCTAGGGAAAGGACTCAGCACAGTCCTCCCCCCCTTTTCCTACCAGCCACACTGTTTTGGGACTTCTCTGGACTTCTCCATCCTGGTCCTGCACCTAATACTCCCTTCCCCCTTTTATAACTTCTGTTTGTGGATTGCCTTCCCTTAGTAGATTGTGAGCTCCTTGAGGGCAGGGATTGTCTTTATTTAATTTGTATTTTTATCCCAGTACTTGGTATGTAGTAAGTGCTTAGTAAATATTTATTGACTCTTATCTATTATCTACATTTTAAAGGTGAGGAAAGTGAAGCAAGAAGATTATTATTTGCTTGTGTTCATATACCTACTAAGTGCAGAGGCAGGATTTGAAGCCTGGCTTCTCCTCACTCCAACACTTTATTCTGCTACATTCAACTAACACCTTGTCCCAAATGTGGTAAGCATACACTCCTTTATACAACCAGCCCCTTGGTCGTGAACTTTAGCCTCTACCCAATCTTCATCACTCAGCCCATTGGCCTGCCTCAGCTCTTCCTTCTGGTTCTTCCTGGCTCTCTTAGTTGGGCTGCTTCCTGGAGATCCAGTTTGCCAGTGTCCTATGGCCCCAACCAGGAGCTTCAGGAGTTAGTCATACCCCTTCAGAGTCTGGCGCATCATCGGCACTCTGGACCATTAGGTCCCTGTCCTCCCTCCTCTTCCATACTCATTGTATAGACTGATTAATGAGAGCTTGCCAGGGGCTTTGAAAATGAACACATCTCCTAAATCCTATATGCCATTCCTTTGGAGCTGGGCGCTACCTTCTCTCACTGTCCCCTTCTCCACTGATTCATATAGTTCCTGCTAGGGGACACCTAAGGGCCCTTCCCTAGCAGGCTATGGATGTCTGAAGCCCCATCGGCCTGTCTGCACTCTTCAACAGTGAGAGTTGCTTCCCACCACACAAGCTGAGGTAGCCTATTATGTCAGCAGGAGGACTCAGAGGAAAAGGAGGAACGTCACTCAGATGTCTAAAGGGAGCCTGAGAGGTGAGAAATCCAAAGACGCAAGTGGAGATTTATGCACCAATGAGGCAAGGGGGGGAAGGGGAATGAGATGGCTCTGTGGCTTCATTACTCCCCGTTCTGGCCCACAAGTGTTGCCAGCCACTCCCGAAAGCCCCAGAGACCCGGCATGAAATCAGCAGTACCTTCTAACAAGTGCACAAGGTTACTGGAAATGCAAAACCCACATCACTCACTAGTCATTGCTTTCATAGGCAGAGCCTAGTCAACTGGCTGGAGGAGGGAAAAGAAACCAAAAAGATTTCCGCCCCCTCTCAAATGAATGAGATTAATGAGTTCCTTAACGGGTGAAGAAAGCTGATGTCAGAGAAGCATCGATCGGGAGCTCAGACCTCGTGCATGGCAATATTGACAAGATCAGCCATTGCTTGGTGTTTCCCAGGCCAAGCCCAGTGCCAGCAGCCCTCTGTGCCTCGGTGATTCCTCAGATCCTGATTGGTGTGTTGAGCTTGGCCAGCAAGAATGGTTTGGGCTGTTTTCTCTCCATGTCGGCTTGGGGGTTTCACACCCTGGCTGATGCTGTACCCTGAATCCAAATGAGTGATAACAGAAGGCAGGGAATCTGATCTAAGAAATTCTACGGAATCTCAATGCTGGAAGGTAATCTAAGTCCTTAGAGGCAATTGGTGCAATCTACCCCCAGACAGGAAACTCCTCTACGAGATCTGCAGTGCCCTTGTCAGCCAGTCTGTGCTCCAAGTCTTCTGGTGGGGAGGAGTCTCTAGGGTGGCCCCATCCCCCCTGCTGACTCATATTGGGGTTACAGGCAGCTCAGACCCCTGGAGCTTTCTCAGTCAAACTGCACTCTAATCAAGCTTCCCCCACTCAAGAAACTGCTTGTCTGTACCCAAGTAAAAGACTATTTTTATCCTTACTGGTTTTCTTCCTGGGCAGCTAGGTGGATAGAGCACTGGGTTTGGAGTCAGGAAGACCTGAATTCAAATCCAGCCTCATATACCTACTAGCTGTGTGACCCTGAGCAAGTTACTTGCCCTCTGTTTGCCTCCGTTTCTTCATCTGCAAAATGGAGATAATAATAGCACCCCCTCACAGAATTGGTGTGAGAATAAAATGAAATAATATTTAGAAGTACTTAGCACAGTCCCTGGAACAAAGTAGGTGCTATATAAATGTTAGCTATTATTATTATTATTATTTTATTAAGTTCAGACCGATGCTTTTTGGAGACTTGACTCTGTTTTCCAATGTGTTAGCTGTCCTTCCAGCTTAGTGTCATCTGATTTGATGAGCGTGCTAAAGGAATCATTGATGTTTAACAACCAAAGCTCAAGCACAGCTATCTGGAGTAATTCACTGGAGATGTGCCACATTGACATTGAACATCAGTCTATACAATGAGTTCTGACTCCATCTAACTGTATTAGTGCCTAGTCCTCTATCTCTCCACTGATCTTATCAGCTCCTATGGGTTCAATGATTAGCTTTATGCAAATGCTTTCCAGATCTGTATATCCAGCCCTGGTCTCTCTCCTGAGCTACAGCCTCACCACATTCTCAACTAACTGCCTTTTGGGCATATCCCATAGGGACCTCAAACTCAACGTGTTCCAAACAGAGCTCATTATCTTTTCCCCCAAACTTCCCTTTTCCCTTTTCCCAACTTCCCTTTAACTGTTGAGGGCACCATCATCCTCCCAGTTACCTGGGAGGATAATGGGCTCACAACCTAGGTTCTCAATTCCTCTATGTCATTAACCACATATCCAATCTGTTGTCAAGTCTTCTGATCTGAAACCTTACAATATCTCTGGTATACAGTAAATCCTCAACTTTTGCAATGGTGATGTTCCTAGAAAATGGTGTGAAAGTAAAAAATGTGACTGTTGATACATTGAACCCATGGGAAATAGGTGGTTAGATTCCTGTGGCTACCAAAAACTAATTTTTCACCAGAGATTACTGAAAAGATACTTTTTTTCATACAAATCTTTTTTTCTTTCTTATTACATACAAACCTTTGTAATAAAGCATTAATTCTAACAATATGTGTATTTCTTAACACAGTAACCTGAAATAATCCACAAAATGCAGTACACAAATAAAATTGGTAACATCGAAAACATTTTTCTCACTAGTAATTCCATAGAATTTTATGACCTTTTGTACTAACATTTCAATAAAAACCCATTGATTTCAGACAATATGCTTTTCATAAAAAAGAAATCTATAGTACCATACTGTACAGCAAATAAAATTCTTAAAACTAAAACATTTTTTAACCTCAATCTTACTTTCTACAGCATCAGATAGCAGTGTGATGGTGTTACCATATACTAATACTGCCATTAACCTCTCCACCTTGGCTGCCCTCTGAAAACCAAGGGAGAGGTTGCTAGGACTTTAGTTGCCACTATCGGAAGATGCCAAGACTGGCAAGGTCTGGACATCACCCCCGACACTATCCTTCACGGCTAGTGGATAGCATTGGAGATCATGAAGAAGGCACCAGCTCAATCAGATTATCAGGGGCATAATTGCAACATAAAACTTGAGTTTTAGAGGCAAACAATGAAAATATGCAACGAATACTTGGGGAGCCCTTTACTCTGCAACAGCCTGGTAGGAAACAGCCACTCCACAAACTTGAGTGCATTGAGCCCCTCATTTTTTTCTTTACTGCACGTAGCTGTGAATTTGCACAGTTGCCAATGTGAAAGTGAAAATGAGCTTACTAATAAAATCATGTGAATGCTTGAAGTCGCAAAAGTTAAATGCGTGAATGTTGACGATTGGCTGTACATTTCCTTCTCTCCACTTGTACAGGTGCCACACTGGTGCAGGCCATCATTGCCTCACACCTGGACTATTGCCAAAACCTTCCAAGTGGTCTTCCTGCCATAACTATCCCTCCACTCCATTCTATTCTCTACTCAGTTGCTAAAGTGATTTTTCTAAAATGAAGGACTTGTCATGTCACACTCTTACTCCATAAACTCAAGTAGCTCCCTATTACCCCCCCCCCCCCAAATCAAATACAAAATCCTGTTTGGCATTGAAAGCCCTTCACAGTCTGGGCCCATTCTTCTAGTCTTACCATGTTACTCCCCTCCCTGTACTTTAAGATCCAGTTTATTTGCTTTCATTTGGTTTATTTGGTGTTCTTTGTGCATGACTCTCCACTTCCTAACTTCAGCTCTGCCTTTTCAGTGGCTTGCCCCCAGTCTGCAATGCTCTTCCTTCTCATATGCCTCCTGGCTTCCTATAGGAAATCTTTTCTGGTCCTTCTCTTCCTGTCTTCTTTTCCACCTCTCCCTTCCACATGCACTTTTTCTCTGAGGTTACCTTCCATTAATATTTATAGGTAGCATTTATATGATACTTCAAAGTTTGCAAAGCACTTTAATACATTGTCTCATTTTATCCTTACGATGTCGCTGTGAGGTAGAAACTACTATTATCCCATTTTACAGATGGGAGAACTGATTAAGAATCGATGAGAGAAAGATTAAGTGACTTGCTCGAGATTACACAGCTAGTAAGGGTCTGAGAGGCAGAATTTGAACTGAGGCCTTCCTGAGTACCCTATCCCCTATGTTACTCAATCTATACACAATTATTTCTGTGTCATTTTCACCATTAGAATGTGAACTCCTTGAAGACTGGGACTATATTTTTACCTTTCAGTGTATTTTTGGCACAGCCTAACAAATTAAGATCTTACATGTTAGATCTTCATGTATAAGATCTTAATGAATATATGTAAGATCTTAATAGACCGGGCAGCTAGGTGGTGCAGTGGGTAGAGCGCCAGGCCTGGAGTCAGAATCATTTTCCTGAGTTCAAATCTAGCCTTGGACACCTATATGACCCTGGGCAAGTCATGTGACCCTGTTTGCTTCTGTTTCCTCATCTGTAAAATGAGCTGTACAAGGAAACCCCTTCAGTATCTTTGCCAAGAAAACATCAAATGGCATCCCAAAGAGTCAGATATAACTGAAAAACAACTAAAAACAAGATCTTAATAAATGTCTGTTGATTGACTAACACCAATCTCTCTCCTTCCATGAAAAAGGACTGACACATCCTCTGCTATTTGCAGGGAGTCTTGAAGGTGAAAAGCCCATTCAAAAGCCATTACACTCCCATTTTGTGACTGTTAAACTGTCACCTCTTACTGTTGCAATACTAGTGATGGAGATTCCCTGACAGTGGAAGCAAAAAGCATCACCTTCCCCTGTTGCCACGCTTAGAATTCTCTCAAGCACACTTGCCATCTATTATTTCTTTAACAAACTTTTCACCATGTAGAACCCCCATTCTATTAGCAATTGAGTGTTGAAAAACTCCTCTCTTGTTTCTTTCATCTTCTGATACTCAAGGAGACCTGGCTCTCACAAGAAGACCTGGCATCCTTGGTCACCCTTTCCAGTACTGAATATGCTTCCTTTTACACTCACCTGATATACTGTTCCTAGAGGGAAGTTGGCACACTCCTCGTTCCCCAGTGCCACTTCAGATCCTCCCTCTGCTAGCAGAACTCAATAATCTCTCATTTTTTTAGGTTTACCTAATCCAGATCCGGCAGAGATCTTGGCTGTAGTTATAGACTAGCCCTGCAGGCAATTTACTCAAGGAGTTCAGTGACTGGCTCAGTCTTCTTTTTCAATCCTATCCCTGCCTTTATTCAGGGATGGGGAACCTGTGGCCTTGAGGTCACATATAGCCTTCTAGGCCCCTGGGTGTGGCCCTCTGACTGAATCCAAGTTTACAGAACAAATCCTTTAATTAAGGGGATTTATTCTGGAAAGTTTTGGATTCAGTCAAAGGGCTGCACTTGAGGACCTAGAAGGCCACATGTGGCTTCGAGGACACAGGTTCCCCACCCCTATTAGGTCCTCTTTCCTCACTGGGTTTTTGTGGCATTGCTCCTACTTGGTTCTCCTACCTATATGACTGCTCCTTCTCAGATTCCATATCAGATCATCCATATTCTACCCAATAACAATAGCTATACCCCAAGTTTCCTTTTTGGGACCCTTTTTCTTTCTTTCTACATCTGACTTCTTGTTGAACTCATTGGCTACAATGCAATCAATAACCATCTCTGTGTAGATGATTTCCAGATTGATATATACAGTCTTGCTTCTCTTCTGACCTCTAGGAAACTGAAACCAAGAGAGATTAAATGACTTATCTAGGCTGTCTTTGCCTCAATTTCCTTAACTGTAAAATTGAGATAATGATAGTATTGGAAAATTTCAGATGGATTTTCCATAGAGATCTCAAATTCAACTTGTTCAAAACACAACTCATCTTTCCTGTCGAACCCACCCTGTTATCTTTCCTCTCTAATTCTGGCATTCGAACACACAGCTTCCTGGAGAATTGATTGATTAATGACAGTTTGCCAGGGGCTTTCTTTCTTCTAAACTCCCATGTTTTGGTTGATGGTGACACCATCCTTCCAGTCACCCAGATTTGCAACCCCAGGGTCATCCTCAACTCCTCACTCTTCATCGCTTCACATATGTAATCAGTTGCTAAGTCTTGTCAATTTTACCTCCCAAACATCTCTAGCATCTAGCTGCTTCTCTCTATGCATGCTGCTAGCTTGGATAAAATGTAAATTGCCTGATTAGCAATATTACAAAATTGCTTTATGTGCTGATGGGGCTTATAAGTCTAATGGGTTTGCCAAAGTTGGAATAAAAGAGGTATCTAATGTACAAGCATGAGTTGTGTATGGCACAAGTAATTTATTCTTAAATAGAAAAAATGCTATGCAGAAAAGAATCACAGTGCTCATTAACAGAACAATTAGAGAATCCAGTACCATAACTTGGGACTATAGTTACAATCAGTTGGGAGGCTAATATTGAAGTCTCATCAGAACATAAAGCAGTTTTACAATACTGCTAATCAGGAAATTTATATTTCATTTCATTGACCACTGTCTGATCAAACAGCCAAACGATCATTTTTCCATGGCCAAGCTCTCTGATGCAGAAGTTTCTTCTGTCATTAGCCACAGCTGCCATTTCTGAGGCCTCTCAGGACCATCAGACCTTTTAAAACTCATAAGGTCACTATCAGTCCTGGATATATCTACCATGGGATACTAACTTGCCTAAGATCAGAGAAGAATAAACACAAAAGGTCAAAGGTAGTCAGGGCCCCTGGTGTAAGCCCACCCAGGTCATTCCACATACCACATGGGGAGCAATGGTGGGGTCACCATGGTACCAGGGTCAAGAAAGAATGTCCTCTGCTATACTTAAATGTGTACATATTGATTTTCCTGATAGAATATCAATTCTTTGAAGATAGGGACTATTTAATTTTTATCCCTGTAACCCCAGAACCCCTACACACAGGATGCATTTAATAAATGCATATTGGTTGATTGATTTAAGCCCAATTTAACTATTTTTAATGACTGGGGAGCTTAGAGTTGACATATCTTTATTCTGAAGACTCAGTACTGCTCCTATTTTGTTGAGACACAGATCTGTGGTCAGGACCAATCCACGTTATAACACTTAGCTTTAAGTTTTCAGGATCACATTAGGGCAAAAAATGGCACCCACCTGTCATTTAAAGGGGAAAACACTCATTTGAACATGGGGATTCTGGCATATTTGCTCAAAAGCTTACCTTATCAGACTGAGGGAGTCTAAAGGAGGAAAGGGAGAAAGGAAATAAGCATTTTATAATGCCTGCTACATGCCAAGTACTGCACTAGGTACTTAACTAATATTATTTCATTCAATCCTCACAACAACCCTGGGAGGGAGGTGCTATTATTATTTCCATCTTATAGCTAAGGAAACTGAGGCAAAGAGAGCCTCAGTTACCTGTGATCCTAGATAAGTCATTTAATCTCTCTTGGTTTCAGTTTCCTCATCTATAAAATAAAGAGGTTAGCTCTCTCTTATCTGAATGGTCTCAGGGAAGGAAGAATACATACAAATACATGGAGAAAGATATTTCCTTCCATAAGGAAATAGGAGGGAAAGGAGAGAAGAGAGAGAGAAAAGTAGAGAGAGGGCAGATTATGGGAGGGATTAGTCCTAAGTAAAACAAATTCCAAGTTTGTACAAAAATATTTACTGTTCTTTTTGAGGAGACAAAGAATGGAGCTCTGTGGGAGTTTCCATAAATTAGTGAATGAAGGAATGAGTTATGGTAAAGAAATGGAATAGGAGACTATGGTGCTGCAAGAAATGATTCAAGAGAAGGTTTCAGAAAACCTGGGAAGTCTTGTATGAACTGATACAGAGTCGAATGAACAGAACCGGGAGAACAATTTATACAGTGACAGCAATATGGTAAAGGCAAAGAACTGAAAGAATTAGGACCTTCAATTGGTGTAATGATCAACCACAACTCCAAAGGCCTAATGATGAAACAGTTACCCACTTCCTGAGAGTGAGCCTAAAGACCCAGAGCACAGAAGTGGACAGTTGGTTTTGGGACATGGCCAAGGTGGACATTAGTTTTGATCAACTATAAAAGTTTGTAGTGGGTTTTGTTTTACTTTTGTCCTCGGTGGGGAGGGAGAGCTGGAAAGAGGAGGAGGTAAGAACATGGCTTTTTGCTGCCCGAAAAAAAGAAAACAGATTTTTTAAAATAAAGAGGATGGACTCCATTGCATCTAAAGTTCTTTCCAGTTCCAAATCTATGAGCCGATGATCCATGTCTGCTTAATCACTTTCAATGAGAAGGGGCTGACTGCTTCATGTGGAAGTTCATCCCACTGTTGGGCAGCTCTGGTTGTTGTTACACCAAACTTTGCCTCCCCACAAACTTCTACCCATTTGGGATTGTTTTGCCCTGTGGAGCAGCCTAGAACGTGTTTGCTCCCTCTTCTCTGTATCTCCTGGGCCTCCTGATTCTTACTTAGAATCAGAGTCCTAGTATATTAGTGCTAGGAGGAACCTTAAGTCTAATCACGTCCAACCTCCTTATTTTACAGATGAGGACACTGAGGCCAAGAGAGAGGAAAGGCCATGCCCAAGGTCACACAGATCTAGTGGCAATCTGCCACCAGAACCTAGACTTTTTAAGTAAAGAAGCCCTTTCGGTCAGTCTTGTTTGGCTCTGCTTTTACCAAAGGAATTTTATTCAATAGCAAGTGTGAATAGTATCCAAATTATGCCACTAAATTGTCGGTCTATAATGGCAAAGTGAATTTATTCATTAGTCTTTGTGAGACATGTTTGAATAAGACCACAAGAAAGTGTTAACATCAATCCAGGCTGACTCACTTCCAAACTACATGGACAGACACTGACAATATTTCCCAGCCTATGAAGATGGGAAGACAGCTGGGAGGCATTCCTGGCTCGGCTTCTCTGACCAGGTCACCACACTTCGTTACATGAGGCTCCCAAAGGGAAAACTGCACTGGGGATGCTCTAGTTTCAGGAAAAAAAAATGTGCCTTCCTATCCTCATTGCTCAGTTTCTGGAGCAATGTTCAGGCAGGGCATGGAAGTGGCATGCCACATGGAAGTGTCTGCCAACTATCCAATGTGGCTACCATGGCCATACTCCTGGGAAGCCCTCGGAGTGCTTCTGTGTGTGGCCCAGTCTGAAAACCAGTGGCCTCATCTAATTTCTCCTACCTTTCCTTGATTGTTAGTTCTAGGCCATTTTGATGTTTAACATTTCACTTCATAAACTTCTGCTACAATTCAGTGACATTCTGGAAAGTTTCTGGTTTGCTATGGATGTCTCGATAACTTATATCCTTTGCAGAATTTACAGCTATAGGTCATAACAGTTATAAGAAGAAAGTAATAGAACAAGACACCTCGTCAGCTCCTGGGGGAAGGACAGGGTCCAGCATTAACTAAAGCCTTTCTGATCTTGAGGGAAGATCTCATTCTACCCAGAGAGTATTGGAACTTCATATGCCACAGGATTGTGGTGAGGAAAGTGCTTTGGACACCATAAGCACTGTGTAATCATGGGAGAGTGCTTACTCTTGTAGCTGTTGTGGTTATTGCCAGGGCAATAGGATGCTGCTGAACCTATCTGATGAAGTCCCCTCTTCCAGGAGTTTCTGGGATCTCCAGCATTAAGGTCTATGTCTATTCCTGACTCCCACAAATCCCAAAATCATTGACAAGTTCTAAATCCGATCCATGTCACAGCTCTGACAATAGTGTGAATCCTGGGGCCCCTTTACCATACAGAGGCACTGTTAGGCAAGAGGGAATGTTTTTTATTTTGGAACTCATTCACAAATGGTCATATAAAGCCACAGGTGGAAAGAATTATATTTCTTTTGAAAGACTCATAGATATGCAGGCGTAGGTGGGTGGCACAATGAATAGAATACCAGACCTGGGGTCAAGAAGAATCACCTTCTTGAGTTCAAATCCTGTCTCATACACTTACTGGATGGGTGACCCTGGACAAGTCATTTCACCCGGTTTGCCTCAGTTTCTTTGTCTGTAAAATGAACTAGAGAAGGAAATGGCAAACCATTCTAGTATCTTTGCCAAGAAAACCCCAAATGTGCTCATTTAGTCATGACTGAAATGATTGGATAGCAACATAGACATGTAGTCAACCTTTACATAGCTTTTAAAGATTTACAAAGCAGTTTACATTCACTATACCATTTGAACCCTTAACCAACCCTGTGAAATAGGTACTACTGGGGTTATTGTCTACGTTTTGGGGACAAGAAAGCTGGGGTTCAAACAACTGAGGTGACTTACTCATAGGTGTTGGTGAGTTGTTTTTCGGTCACATCCAATTCTTTGTGACACCATTCGGAGTTTTCTTGGCAAAGATACTGGAATGGTTTGCCATTTCCTTCTCCAGCTCATTTTACAGTCTGAGGCCAGATTTGAACTCAGGAAAATGACTCTTCCTAACCCTAGGCCTAGTACTCTATGTACTGTGTCACCCAGCTGCCTCATAGGTGAAATTCAAATCCAGGTCTCCTGATCCCGAGTGCAGTACCCTTTTCCCTAATCCATATTGCCTCTCCTTTAAGTTACATTCAAGTCCCACGAAACCCTAGTATATATCATGGTCAATCAAGTGTATCAACCCCATAACATAAAAGGAAAAATCATCATGTCTAGAAACTATCCTAACCAACTGATTAAATAGATGAGGAGACTGAAATCCAAAGAGGACTAGAATCTAGAAAGAACTCCTGACTCCATGGTCCTATGCCAGGCTACCTTCCATCAATCAACAAGACTACTAATTAAATGCCTACTAAGTACTAACAATGCAAACACAAAAGCAGCCCCTGCTCTCTAGGCGTTACATCTTAACAGGGGAGACAAGTCCAGAGGTAGGTGTATAATCATGACACTGACTGGAAAAGTTAAAGCTATATCCTCTATGGCTACACTGCTCATGTTCATTTCAAAGTCACTCTGGCCCAATCCTGACGACAGCCAGAACAAGGGTGTGTGATGGCCTTCACAAAATTGAAGCCACTCTCTCAGGAAAGTCGCACTCCAGTTCAGCTTGTGGACCCAAACATGGGCATCAGCTTGAAGAATATCAGGGTTCTGCCTGACAGGAAAGTGGTCTGGGTGAAGACCAGGAACGTCACGGTGGTTCAATGAGAACATTTTTGCACTTGAGAAATCAAACACTGAAACCAAGTAGATCAGCTTCTACTGACAGGAAACTCACTCACTTATTCCTTCATCAATTATTTACTGAGAGTTCAGGGACATAAACACACTAGGACATTTGGGAACCTGCCTTTGAATCCCACTTTTGACATTTATCAGCTGTATGCCCATGGGTAAGTCACTTCAGTTGTCTGAGTCTCAGCTTTCTCATCTCTAAAAAGTACACAGTAATATCAGCAGTACCTATCCCATAGGGTTGGTGGCAGTTCAAAGTCGACTCCATTGGGACAAGCCTAGAAGCCAGAGAATATCAGAACTAGAAAAGGCCTTAGAGATAATCTTACAGAGGAGGATTTACCAGCTGGTACATTTTTATGTGGCCTATAACTATTTCTGGGAACTCCATCAGTGCAAACCTTCTGCAAGTAGCCACAGCACATGTTATGTGCAAAACTTTGGATTAGGTGTTGTTTGAAGACACAAAGGTGAAGACTTGGTCTTTGCTATCGAGGATCTTATAGTACTATTGGGGGAACAAGACCTAGATACACAGAATGGAATACAAGACACAGTGTGAATTATGATTAGGACAGGTATGAACAGTACTGTGGGAATTCACAGGGGGAGAGATCACTTTGGTGTCTCAAATCTTTCATCAACCATCACCATACCTAGTGTGTCACTGAGGATTTGAACAATCTGTGGCCTTTGTAAAAATGACAGGTCCCCATTAAAAAACCTCCAATTTATTCTGTGCTGAGCTCTGTTAGTAATATTTATGTCCCTGCATAAACATCCAGTCCTCTTTCTTTCTCTTTTTCCCTAAGTCTATTCTACTGCACGATGGCGTCAGACTCACTTTAGCCTCCAGCCAAGCAAAATAAAGACAAAAGTACATTTCTTGAATGTATTTCCATTTTAACTACAGAGTTCACTATTTCCAGTGGGAGCATCAGAAAAATTTGTCAAAAGAAAAAGAAAGGGAGCTGATTTTGAGTTTGAATGCCTTCACAATGTGGGAGTTCGGTTATGGCTGTTGTTACTGTCCGTTACTGGGAATTGGAAAACTACTTTTGCTAAATTTAGAACCTACTCAACATTCAGAGGGCTGGAGTATTCCATTGGCCTCCTAACATCTGGGGTTTGAGCTGGGTGACCCTGTATTGTGAAAGAAAAAAGATTTTTTAACCTACTTTGTAAACTGGCCTGAAATACTTCAGGGACATTAGTTCTGAAGTAATATATTTATGATTTGAATGTAAACAAGCCAAAAGAATGTAGATTAAATTTCCCTCAAAATACACACTGGTTTATAAGCTGAGGTAAAGGGTGCTTGGCAAAGGGAATACTGGGTTTTACTCAACCCTGAACATTTGAAAAATAGCTAGAGACATGTGACGACTCAGAAGGTGACTGGGTCCAACCACTTTGGTTCCCAGTGGTGGAGAGTTGAAGTCAGGTCATTCCCTTAGCTATGCTCCGATTTACAAGTTGTAGGCTCTATTCCTCCATCATGGTGAGACAAACCAACCTTGGTCTGCCCAGGACTTCCTTTCTCCTGTTTCACAGTGTTTCTGGGCATACATACCACCCTTGGCCCCCCGGGGAATAGCTTCAATGACCTCTCATGGCAGACTTTTGTAAGTCTCAGATGAGAAAGTGGCTCAAAGGGAATATGCTTCCATACTGTCAGAGAGCAGCTAGTTGTATTCCCCAGCATGGGCTCTGGTGGCTCTGCCCGTAAGTTCTAGGAGGGTGGTGACTCCTCCAAAAAGCAAATGGTTCTGTTCCTGAAAGCTCATGGGATAACCTGCATTTCTGCTCTTCTCACAGGACAGAATAGAGGCAGAATGGCCTGCTTCCTTAGAAGAGCTAATTAACAGCCAATTGTGCCATTTAAAATCCCTTTTTTTGGGGGGGGTGTCTAAATAGAGAAAGTAGACCTGAGATTTCATTAAAACTCCCATTGTGGAAATTCCATCTGCTGATGAAGACCAGCAAGTTGTCTGTAACTTGAATGGAGAAGTGAAGTCACTCAATAAGCATTTTTTAAGTGCCTACTATGTATTAGGCACCATGTAATGCACTGGGGATACAAAAAGAGGTAAAAGACAGTCCCTGCCCTCAAGGAGCTCACAATCTAATGGGGGATTCAACAAGTAAACAAACATATACAAACAAGCTCTATACAGTATAAATAGGAAATATGAAAAGAGGGAAGGCGCTAGAGTTAAAGGGGGGTCAGAAAAGGCTTTCTGTAGAAGGTGGGATTTCAGCTGGGGCTTAAAGGAAGCCAGAGAAGCCAGTAGGTGGAGCTGAGGAGAGAGAGCATTCCAGGTATGGGTGACAGCCAGAAAATGCCCAGAGCCAAGAGATGGAATGTCCTGTTTGTGGAGCAGCCAGGGGGCTGCTGTCCTGGGTTGGGGCCTTGTGGCAGGGAGGAAGGTATAAGAAAACCAAAAAGGTATGTGTGTGGGGTGCTAGGTTTAAAGGGCTTTGAAAGTCCAATAAAGGATTTTGTATCTGATCCTAGAGGTGATAAGAAGCCATTGGAGTTTATCGAGGAGGAGTGGTGATGTGGCAGAAGCTGGTGTTAAATTGAGTGTTCCTGACTTCAAGGCCAGCCCTCTGTCCACTGTGTCACACTGACTGTCATCGCTGCAGAGATCTGGAATCAAGGGAGTTTGCTATGAGGAGGTTACCCTTTATCCTTGCCTTTCTCTAGGTGTATATATATATATAGTATCTATCTATCTATCTATCTATCTATCTATCTATCTATCTATCTATCTATATGTAATGGTGTCAATAGAACAGGCAAGTGATACCAAATAATTGGAAAGAAAAATACAATTTCCTTGATGGTCAAATGAGGCCACACTTACTTGCAAGTGGCTTTTGGGAATGTTTGGGGCCTATAGCCCTGGACTCCTCCAGAGTGTCTTTGGGCTACAGGCTAAGGGGACTATATAGCACTGCAGGTAGGGAGCAGAAACCTGACTTTAGGTTAAAGGGAGAGGCATGAAAAAGAGAATTAAATAATGTCTAAGCTAAATGAGACATTTTGGATCACCTTGTCTAAGCCTCTAATGTTTGCTGAATTGAACTAAATTATAGAGGAGGAAACTGAGTTCTAGAGAGGGAAAATGCCTTGCTAAAAGCCCCACAGAACATTAGGAACACAGGAGGAATTAGAATCTAGGTCTTCTGACTACCAGTCCAATGTTCTTTCTACCATACCCAAGTTTGTCTTTAAAGATAGAACTTTACCAGGAAGTTCATCCAATGGGGCTGTTGGGACTCCATGTGTCAATCCTGGTTGGTAGGTGTCAAGCAGGGTAAAGGTACAAGGCAAGGAATCACAGAGTCACATACAGCAGATATAGACCAAAGGCAAATGATAGAACAGAGGAAGGAGGCGCAGAGAGTGGGCATTAGAGACAACTAGGAATTATCAACAGAATGAACAATAGGTCACAAGAGGTCAAGGACCTAGGCAAGACTCTTGGTAACAGGAGTCAAAAGCTTGGCAAAGAGACTGGGTAAAAGGTGCAAAGACTAACAACAACAATGGATTCTGGGTTGAAAGTTTTGTGAGCCCTGAACATTTCCTGTTTGGGGGCAAGAGAGGTTCCAGAATGTTTGTGGGCCTGAGCCCACAACAGGGAGACTTAGCCATTTGGAAAAGGGGTTGAGGGAGCATAGAGCCAGGGACTTCTTGACACTGTAGCCTGTAGCCCAAAGGCACTCTGGAGGAGTCTAGGGCTATAGGCCCCAAACATTCCCAAAAGGACATCTAATGCAACAATCCTATTTTATGGACAAGACTTTAAGGTGGAGTAGAGTATTGAGCATGGAGGCAGGAGGATTTAACTCCTCCTTCTGACAGAACATCATGTGACCACAGGCAAGTTATCTTAAACATCTTAGAGTCTCAGTTTCCATCTATAAAATGAAGATAGTAAGACCTATAGTATGTGTTTTACCAAACGCTTATGAGGATCAAATTAGTTTGTGCTTTGCTAACTTTAAAGTGCTGAATAAATATGTCACTATTGCAGACAAGGAGACTGAGGCACAGAGAAAGTCACTTGTTTAAGGTCATAGAGGTGGTAAGTAGAGAGGTCTTCTGATTCCAAATTCGTTGCTCTTTTTTTTTGCTACACCATATTGCCCACACTGAACTTTGTAATCCAACTGGGCACCCCAGATCAGCTTCTCTATGGTGAAAGCCAAAACCCAGCTGACAGCACCCTTGTTGTAGGAGCTAGAGTCTGCCCTCATTGAAGAAAAGAAGGTGTGTACTATGAAATGACACTTGGTTGGATGTATCAACTGGAGTTGGGATTTTCATGATGCTCCTCCAGATTACTCCTCAGGGTTCTGGCCTGGGTCCTCACTTGGTGATCTTATCAGTTCCCCTAGATTGAATTGACATCTCCATGCTGATGACTCCCAATCTCACTTCTCCAACTGCCTTTCAGATATCTCAAACAGTAGACACTTTAAACTCAATGTGTCCAAAGCCAAACTCATTATCTTTCCCCCTAAACCCTCCCTATTGCTGTCTAAGGCAACAGTATCCTCCCAGTTCCCTAGTCTTACAATTTAGGAGTCAACCTCAACACCTCATTATCTCTTACCTACCCCCATATTCAAGCCATTGCCAAGGCCTGTCAATTTCATCTTTACAACATCTGTCAAATACACCGGCTTCTCTCTTCTGACATGGCTACCACCTTGGTACAGGCCCTCATCACCTCACACCTAGACTATTGCAATAGATTGCTGTTGGGTCTTCCTGCCTCAAGTCTCTCCTCACTCCAATCCATCCTCCATTGAACCAACAAAGTGATTTTCCTAAAGCTCAGGTCTGATCATGTCACCCTCCTACTCAATAAACTCCAGGGGCTTCCCATTACCTCTAGGAGCAAATACAAAACAGCATTCAAAGCCCTGCATAGCCTAGCCCCTCCAACTTTTCCAGTCTTCTTATACCTTATTCCCTGCCAAATGCCCTTCAATCCAGTGACACTAGCTTCCTCGATGTTCCTCAAACAAGACCATTTCTTGGCTCCGGGCATTTTCTCTGGCTTTCCCCCGTGTCTGGAATGCTCTCCCTCCACAGCTCAGCCTCCTTGGTTTCTTTAAATTCCAACTGAAATCCTTTCCCAATACTTCTTAATTCCAGCACCTTCTCTCTTTTCATCATTGCCTAATTATCCTATATGTAGCTTGTTTGTACATATTTGTTTACTTCTTGAATCCTCCATTAAATCAAAAGCTCCTTGAGAGCAGGAACTGATTTTTGCCTCTTTGTATAATCCTAGTGCATAGCACCGTACCTAGCCCATAGTTGGCGCTGAATAAATGCTTACTGACCAACTCAACCTTTTTCATATGTCAAGGGCTCCTTCTGTGGATTGGTGCAGCATCTGGTCCCCTTTGTAGAATAATGTTGTTAAATAATTAAAGGAAATACTCAGTTAGATATTAGTGAGAATGAAGATTTCCCCATCCAGTTTCATTGACTTATTCGAGAGGAATAGACTTGCTTACAATGTCCATTCTTTCCAAGCTCCACCATTGGAATATTGCTAATTGGAGGAACTGCTAATTTTCCCTCAAGGAAGTAGTGATCACCTAAGGGTAAATGAGTAACTTAGAGGTGTTGTGAGTATGTTCTGAGACTGATGAGGTATTCTGGTTTCTTTCTGAAGCACCAGACCCAAAATAGAGTAAGTCTTCTTAAGTGAATAAGTATGGACAAGCATTTCAAAAAGCTAGAGGCTCTAGAGTCACCCAATTTTCTATCTCAAACCTCCAACTGAGGTATTATGTAATTGGCACTTAGTCATGGATTAAATACACACATTACAAAGCTGATAAGAAAAGGAGGAGATGGAATTGCCTCAATGTGATGAATGCCTCACTTTCGAATGCAGCTACCTCTTTCAAGTTTGTAACTAAGCATCTTCTTACAGACCTACTTCTCTGAGCTATTATTAGTTGGAAACTAGGAGAAAAAGAAGTAGCCATGTGCATGAACTCAAGAGATCGTCCTGTTTGTAAAACAGCCAAGTCGAAACTTGCTCCACCACAAGTGGCCCCGACAATGTCAGAAAACAGGAAGCCCTGCCTGGATTTCCAAGATGCAAACGTCATTCAGAAGGCTGGAGCTCTCGGTTGCCAATGAGGCCAGTTTTCCTGGGTATGAAACTTTCACACTGTTAATTTAATAGATAAAAGCCAAACCAGAAGGTACCCAGATGATGGCAGACTGAAAATGTTGGTAAATACCAAGGCAAAAGCCAGATACGAAGTTTCCAGTGCTTATAAGAACTACTTAGCAACTCAAACATTACTCAGTAACAAATCTGATTAAACATCTAGGTTTGGCAAAGATTGAGAATATGGCTCCTGAGAAAGATTTGGGCATTTCAATTGGCTCTGTCATAAGGGTCATACAAGTCTATACTTATTCTGAGTTATATACAGGGATTAAAAAGCACAGTTGTCTAATATGGATGCACAGGGAACTCACTGACCAACTTAGATGTTAAAAAGATGGAAGCAAGGGAAGGTAACAGAAGATGACTACAAAGGTGTGCCTTGGTTCTGTAATAATCTTGTCAAGAGTGCTAAAGTTCAGAATGAGCTGAAAACTAGAGAAAAAAGGGAGATGACTCTAGCTATATTGGAGAAAAGTAAAACATCAAAACAGGAATAAGACTTTTCCAGGAAGTATGGGACAATAATAATGGCTGTTTCTTCTTTCTAAGCCAAAGAAAATTATTTTCTGACTGGAAGGGACAAAATCAGTGGCTAATAGGGAATGGATACCCAAGATATGCAGGGAGATACTTGTCCAGGTTTGAATTGAACTGGTTTGACCTCAGGGGTCCTTTCTAGCCCTGAGTTTCTGGGATTGTGATTTCTGGCCAGCAGGTAAGCAAGAAGTAAGGATTCCTCTCCCATTCCCTTGTAGGTCCCTCTTTCCTGTCATACTTGCCCTTTGTGACTGTTGATGTCAGGGTCAAGTGGGGTCTATTCTGCAAGTGGTCTCCATACCTCCAGCAATTTTTCTCAGCACCAACACCAGCAAAAAGAACCTTTCTTTCTGTTTTGTTAAAAGATTGCATAGAACCTTGAAGCCTAAGATTCCTTAGGATTCACCAAAGCCAGAAACTTCCTTAATCTCCCCAGATAGCTAATTTATTTGGAATGAAGAGTACCTGGCCTCTGCAATTTAGTGTGCAAAATTTTACTGACATGCTTGCTGCTAGAAAGCTCTAGCCCACTAGCTGAAAATATCATAGGATTTAGGGCTGGAAGAGAACTTGGGACATTTCTAGTTCAATCTCCTTATAGTTTCACACGAAAAAAAACCATGTCTCAGAGAAGGGAAAGGACTTGACAAAAAGTCCCACAGGTTGTAAATAGCAAAGGCAAGATTTAAAGCCTGGTTCTCACATCTAATTCATAGCCAATCTATTGGCAAGGCCTATTGATTTCACCTCTGAAACATCTCTTAAATATGCCTCCTTCTCTGCTCTGACCTTGTTACCATTTTTGGGCAGGTTCTCATAACCACATGCCCTGACTATAGACTGAACCTCCCTAATCTGAATGCTTCCAGTCCCCTAATGGAGTCAGTTCTTTACCATTGACATGGCTCCTCTGTCCCTGCTAGAAACTTGTATCCTGGAGAAACTGGAACTCACACCTTCAATCCAGTACCCTTTCCACTGTATCATACAATTTCTTAATCATTTGGTTTTACCGGTCAGAGGATTTGTTTTGCAACTCAGAACTTTCACTATCTCTAATGCTCTGGTGAGTCCTTTTCTCTCTGTACGCTGAAATTAAGAAAAATATTAATAATGACTCCTGGGGTGGCTAGGTGGCGCAGTGAGTAGAGCGTTGGCCCTGGAGTCAGAAGGACCTGAGTTCAGATCTGACCTCAGACACTTAATGCACACACAAACAAAAACCTAGCCGTGTGACCTTGGGCAAGTTACTTAACCCCAATTGCCCTCCAAAAAAAATAAATAATGATTCCTTATTTTTATATAGCACTTTACAGTTTATAAAGCACATTCATGGCCATGATCTACTCAGATTCTCATAATATCCCTACGAGGAAAGCAGGGTGGAAATTCTTATTTCCATTTTGTCAAGGCAACAATGGAGTCTCCAAAAAGTGAAGCCACCAACCCATGGTCATACAGCCAGTGAAGAGCCAGGCTTGGAACTAAAATCAAGTCATCTGAATCCTTGTCCAAGGTTCATTTTCTTATCCTTTACCTTGTCTCTACACATATTAAATATTTAAAGAAGTAAATACTTGAGGTATTTAATTCTTCTCTATCTCAATAATTTTTGATCATTTAAGAGTTTTTTATTACTGTAAACCAAAAGAAGATGTAAGTACATGGTAGTACACAGACTTGAATAGTCACATTCCTGTTCCTTCAAGCTGAGAAAAATTGCCTATCAAAGTCATCTGACTATAGACTAAACCTCTCTAATCTGACTATTTCCAGTCCCCTAATGGAGTCAGTTCTTTATCATTTACATAGCTTTTCTGCTCATGCTAGAAACTTGTATCCTGACAAAACTAGAATTTCATGGAAGAAGCCAGAGACATAACTAACAACTTTCATGTCCAGGGCAAGTAGCATAAAGGGTAGACCACTGTCAGGTGAAAGGATTTCACCTGGGGGAGATAGATGAAGTATTGAAGGTTCTTATTTATTTACCTGGGCGCCAAGCTCATTTGTAAAGGATTGCTAGGGTAAAACTGCAGTTGCTCCATCCTAGTTACAGCTCTCAGAAGAGTTATGATGTACACATTAAAAATAGAAGAGTCAAGTTAGGCAATGAAATAGGAGAGGTGGCAAGATGTAGTAGAAAAAGCAATGGACTTGGATTCATAGAACCTGGGCTCAAATCTTTGGCCAAATCACTTCCCTTCTGTGGATCACGATTACCGTAAAGTCCCTTCAACTCTAAAATGATGATCCAATGGGAGATGTGGCTCATTAATGAAACCATTTTAGAAGATTTCCCTTGTCCTATGAAGTTACTTGGATAGGTAGGACATTCACAACATAACAGTGCTCAAGAGATAATAAAAAAGGTAACTTTTAAGAAACATAATAGATATAATATGATTAAAACCAGCTTAGAAAGCTGCATATGTATAAGTTATTGTCCTTTTGAGATATTTAATAGGTTTTATTCAGCTGAAAAGCCAAACTCCACTGAGAAATACTTTGCACTGACCATCTAAAAAATCACAGAATCATCAAGTTTTGTTCACCTCTAAATGCACTTATCATGTGATATTGTGTATTGTTATCTCAGTCTGACAATAAAGATTTATTAAGGGCCTATTATGTGCCAGGCACTGTGCTAAGGGTTGGGAATACAAAAAGAAGCAAAACACAGTTCTTTACCTCAAGGAGCTTACAGTCTAATAGGGGAGACAACAAGAAAACATATATGTACCAAAAAGCTACTTAGAGAATAAAGAAGAAACAATTAACAGAGGGAAGGCACTAAAATTAAGAGGGGTTTGAAATGGCTTCTTGTAGAAGATGGGATTTCAGTTGGGACTTAAAGGAAGCCAGGGAAGCCAATAGATGAGAAATGAGGAGGAAGAGCATTCCAGGCATGGGGGACAGGCAGAGAGAATGCCCAGAGCCAAGAGATAGAGTATCTTGTTTGTGGAGCAGCCAGAGGCCAGTGTCACTGGATTGAAGGGCACATGTTGGGGAGTGAGGTGTAAGGAAGATTGGAAAGGTAGGAGGGGCCTAGGTTATGAAGGGCTTTGAAGGCCAAACAGAGCAGAGTTGTTCCTGGAGGGAATAAGGAGCCTCTGGAGTTTATTGAGTGGGGGGTAGGGTGACATGATCAGACCTGAGCTTTAGGAAAATCATTTGTTGGCTGAATGGAGGATGGACTGGAGTGAGGAGAGGCTTAAGGTAGGCAGACCCACCAGCAGCTACTGCAATAATCAAGGCACAAGGTAATGAGGGTCTGCACCAAGGTGGTGGCCATGTCAGAAGAGAGAAGCCAGTGTATTTGACAGATGTTGTAGAAGTGAAATTGACAGGCCTTGGCAATGGATTGGATATGAGGGAGAAAGGTGAGAGATAGTGAGGAGTTGAGGATGACCCGTAGGTTGTGATCCTGGAGGACTGGGAGGATGGTGTTATCCTAGACAGTAATAGAAAAAATAGAAGTACGGGAGTACGACTTAGGGAGAAAGATAACAAATTTGGTTTTGGACATGTTGAGTTTAAAATGTCTACTGGACATCCAGTTTGAGATATCTGAAAGACAATTGAAGATGCAAGGTTGGAGGTCATCAAAGAGGTTGAGGAAGGATAAGTAGAATTAAGAATGATAAGCACGGAGATGGTAGTTAAATTGTTGGAAGCTGAGGAGATCACCAAGGAAAGCAATATAGAGGAAGAGGAGAAGAGGGCCCAGGACAAGAACCCTGTGGAACACTGTGGTTAGAGGGGGTGATCTGGATGAGGATCCAGCAAAGAAGGCTGAGAAGGAGTGGTCAAGATAAGTAGAAGAACCAGGAGAGAGAGAGTGGTCCTGATAAATGAAAGAAAAGAGCATATCAAGTAGGAGAGGGTGATTAACAGCATCGAAGGCTTCAGAAAGGTCCTGGAGAATGAGGATTGAGCAAAGGCTCAATAACTAAGAGATCACTGGGAACTTTAGAGAGAGCAGTTTCAGTGAAGTGATGTTAGTAGCCAGATTGTAAGGAATTAAAAAGAGTGAGAGGAGAGAGTGGAAGCACCTACTGCAGAAGACTTCTTCAAGGATTTCAGCCACAGAAGGCAGAAAAGATGTAGAATTGTAGTTAGCAGGTATGGAAAGATCGAGTGAGGATGTTTTTCAGGATGTGGGAGACATAAGCATATTTGCAGGCAGCAGGGAAAGATGCCAGAAGACAGAGAGAAACTGAAGATAAAGGGTAGGGAGGTGGCAGAGGGGGCACAAGTGGAGGGGTTGGCCTTGCTAAGGAGCAAGGTGACATCATCATGTGAGATAGGGGTGAAGGAAATGCTGATAGAAGGCATATGAGTGATGCAAGTTGAGGCAGAAGGGAGAAGACAGAGCTCAAGGTGAATGGCCTCATTTTTTCAGTAAAATTTGAGGCCAGTTTCTCAGCTGAGAGGGTGAGGGGAAGGGGAGCCATGAGAAGTTTGGGAAGCGTTGTAAGGGTCTGGAAGAGGCACTGTGGAGAGTGAGAGAGTGAGCTGATAAGGCAGGTAGACGAATCACCTAGAAGTGGTGAGGGTGCATCGGAAGTAATTGTCAGTGTTATCTGGGTGGGTATCTTATCCCTCTACTAGACTTTAAATTCCATGAGGGCAGGGTACCTATCTTATCTATGATATGTGTCTCTTTCAGGGATGAGCATGAATGGAAACAGAATGGAAAGAAATCACAGTACTTCAAAGGCTTACCCATCCTTCTTCTCCATCAAAAAAAAATCTGGGAGTGATGTCTACCTCCACTGAATTCCCATGGGGCTTTGTCCTTATTACACAAGTGAGAAAACCTGCTTAAACCCAGCCCTGACACTTTCAAGCGGGTGTGATTTAAAACAAATTATTTCCCCTCCCTAAGCCTCAGTTTCCTCATACATAAGCTGGGAAGAATAATAGCTATGCCACCTGCCTTGTGGGTTTGTCATACTCAGGTCACCTAACACGGAAGCCCCCTGAGTCCCCTACCACATGGAGAGCCTCCCTTGATTGTCTACCTAGCTGGAGAGGCTCCATCTGGCCAGACTGAGAGAGTCACTGTCTTTCTGGCTGGAGATCTTTCTTATTGCTTCCAGAAGAAATGTGACCATCACAATTCACCTACAGTGTAAGAAGCATGAACTGAACTGGGACGGGGCTTACCTTGCCCTCACCCCTCAGTCCCTGCCCTGACATTTTCCCCTCTCTGAGCAATGGATCAGAGGTTTTGTTCTGTTTCATTTGTCCTCAGAGTCAGGTGCTTTCCCCCCAGACTCAGGAGTTGTAGTCATGGGGACCTGGAAGTCAAGACAGCAGTTAGGTCATTGCAGCCAGCAGGACCAGCAGGGAAGGCCGATGAAGTCAGAGGGCCTGGGACTTGAGCCCAAGGTGGGGTTTTGGACTTAGAACTGGGCCAGTGCTCTATAATGAAGCAAGCTAAGCTATGAATGGAATCCTCATCTCCTCTCCAGAGACAGAAGCAGTATGGGGAAGAGAGGAAGATTCAACCCCATGGGTTAGGGGAGTACTTTTGTATGTTTGTGATGACATCTTTTGAAGTAAAGCTCATCTAAGTGTTAAGCAACTAAATGGAAGTGGGCTGCACTTTAGGAAATATCACTGGTGGGGGCTAGAGGCAATGGCAGAGAACCTTGCCACCTCCTAATCCCTTTGAAAGGTGCCAAAGAACCCTGGGGGAGGGGTGACCTTCAGGGAGTGACAGTGAGGGTAGTGAGTGCTGCCTAAACAAAGAGTTTCTAAGACCTTATAGCACTAGGGAACTGTCACTCTTGTTATTCTTAATAACACATTGCATTATAGGTAGTTGTGTATATGTCTTCTTTCCCTAGTAGACTGTAAGCTTCATGAAGGCATATATTTGTATAGGGGAACATGGAAAAGGATTGTTCTTGCAGATGGACAATGAGTTGGGCCCATAACCAAAAAGGAAGAAGAGAACAAATTGGATTGAGTTTGAGAAACAGAGGTGATTTCCATGACTCCAACTTTCTCTATGAAACAAAAGCCATTCTTTTTTTTTTGCTTTTTTTTGGAGGGCTTAAGTTAAGTAACTTGTGGGGTTAAGTAACTTGCCCAAGGTTACATGGCTAGGTTTTTGTTTGTTTCTGTTAAGTGTCTGAGGCCGGATCCGAACTCAGGTCCTTCTGACTCCAGGGCCGGCACTCTACTCACTGCGCCACCTAGCTGCCCCAAGCCCTTCTTTTTTTGACACCAACATTTTTGTGTTGGTGCTACATAGCTACAGATCATGGACTATCATAATCTCAAGGAAATTAAAATTTCAGGTCTCAAAGGGCAACATAGAGATTATGGAAGGCATAAACATGCTAGAGTTTTATTCCTAATGCTGAACTGCATACAACAAAGCAGTGTAGACATGTCATCAGAGAGATATCTGACTAGGAAAGAATGTGGGATGGTCATTGGCAAGAGTAATGGATACCAGGGGGCGGAGCCAAGATGGCAGAGTAGAAACAGCACTTCCAAGGTGCTCTGCCCCACACAAATTTCAAACAGTGTGAAAGGGGACTCCGAACAACTTCTGGAGCCACAGCACCCACAGAACTGCACAGAGAAGCTAACCTCCTGCTGAGGACAGCCCAGCAGCCCTGCAGGGAGCGGCCAGCGCAGCGCTCTGAGAGCAGGCAGCACAGCACACAGAGCTGAGCCCAGGTCCGAGGTTTTAGCCCCAGGGTGGCAGGGTCTTCAGCCGGCTGGAGGGACCCCAGAACACCAGCAACTGTGGTGATTCCAGAATTATCACCACAGATATGCCTAGGACAAAGTGAGAGGTTAGTGCCCTATGGACTTTGGGACCAGTATTTGGGGAACATGTGGCTTCCTCCCCTGGGGGCGAAAAGCTGCTAAAGAAACAGCTGCACAGAAGCCATTTTGCAGCATCAGCAGTGGCTCTAGCTCCTGGTCTGCGAACTGTAGGGAGATCCAGCAATCAGTCTGGGGGTTAATCGCTCTTGCTTTAAACTGCCTGGATCTGGATTGTAGTCTGGGGGGGAAGTTTGGGGTGGATATCCAACTTGCCAGAGTGGGTGGAGGCTTTACAGAGGCCACCCAACTGGAGGAAGTCGTGAAGACCCCATGTTTGGGATGGAAACTCTCCTGTCTGGTGGCAGAGTCCTACCGTGGCAACAAGCCCCAAAATCAAGTAATTAAGTGGCAACATGCCTAGGCAAATGAAACAAAATAAACAGAAAAGTTCAACATTGGACTCCTATTTTAGGGGCAAAGAGGCTCAAAGCATGGAGGAGGACTGTGAGGTCAGAACTCCTGCACCAAAAGTCCCAAATGAAAATATAAGCTGGCTACAGGCCATAGAGGACCTTAAGAAGCAGAGAAGAGAAGTGGGGGAAAATTTGGGAAGACAAAAGATAAATATGCAAGAAAAGTATGAAATGACAGTCAACAGCCTGACTGAGGAAAATAACACCTTAAAAAATAGACTAACTCAAATGGCAAAAGAGGCTCAGAAAGGCAATGAGGAGAAGAATGCCTTAAAAAGCCAAATTTGCCAGATGGAAAAAGAGTCTCAAAAGCTCACTGAGGAGATTCATTGCTTCAGAGTTAGACTGGAGCAAATGGAAGCTAGTGACTTTATGAGAAACCAAGATGCTGTTAAACAGATCCAAATAAATGAAAGAATAGAAGGCAATGTGAAATATCTCATGGGAAAAACCACTGACCTGGAAAATAGATCCAGGAGAGATAATTTAAAAATTATTGGACTACCTGAAAGCCATGATCAAAGAAAGAACCTAGAAATCATCCTTAAAGAAATTCTCAAGGAAAATTGCTCTGATGTTTTAGACCCAGTGGGGGAAATAGAGGTTGAAAGAATCCACTGATCGCCTCCTGAAAAAGATCCCAAAAAGAAAACTCCTAGGAATATTATAGCCAGGCTCCAGAACTCCCAGATCAAGGAGAAAATACTCCAAGCAGCCAGGAAGAAACAATTTCAATATTGTGGAAACACAATCAGAATAGCCCAGGACCTTGCAGCTTCTACACTGAGGGATAGAAGGGCATGGAATATGATATTCCAGAGGGCAAAAGAGCTGGGATTGAAGCCAAGGGTCACCTACCCAGCAAAACTGAGTGTCTTGTTTCAGGGGAAAATATGGTCATTCAGTGCAATAGAGGACTTTCAAGCATTCTTGAGGAAAAAACCAGAGTTGAATAGAAAATTTAACATTCAGACGCAAGAAGCAAGAGATACTTGAGAAGGTAATCAAGGAAAAGAAATCAAAAGGAACTTATCAAAGTTGGACTATTTACATTCCTACATGGAAAAACAATAACTGTGTTTGATGAAACCTTTCTCATTATGAAAATAATTGAAGAAGGGTACATGGCATATGTTCACAGGTATACATGGATAGAGGGCACAGGTTGAATTTGATGGGAATGGATGATTCTTTTTTTTTTTTTGGAGGGCAGTTGGGGTTGGGTGACTCTCCCGGGGTCACTCGGCTGGGTTTTTGTTTGTGTGTTGGGTGTCTGGGGCCGGATCCGAGCTCGGGTCCTTCTGGCTCCAGGGCCAGTGCTCTGATCGCTGCGCCACCTAGCCACCCCAAGGAAGGGATGATTCTTAAGGGGTGAAGTTAAGAGGTGAGAGAGGAAAGTGGCAAGAGGAGATGGGGAGAGACAGGGTAGGGTAAACTATCTCATGTAGAAGAGGCAAGGGGAAGTAGTTGCAGGGGAGGGGAAGAACAGGAAGGCAAAAAGGTAAAAGCATATTCTCATTGAAGTTGGCTCAAGGAGAGAATCACATACATACTAAATGGAATATCTTACCCTCACTCACTCTCCTGAGTAGGGGAAAGGGGGATGAGAGGGGGATGATGGAGGGGAGGGCATTCTGGGGAGAGGGGAGGTTAGAAGTACCCACTATCAAAGAGGGACAGGATCAAAGTAGGAATGGACCAGGTGGGTGGTGAGACAGGTGGGAGGGAAATATAAGCAGTCTTTTACAATATATCTACTATGGTAATGTTTTGCATAGATATACATGTACAACACATACTGAATTGCTTATCTTCTCAGAGGGAGTGGGTGACAAGGGAGGAAGGGAATGGTTCTGAAAATCGAAGTTTTAAAATTAAATGTTTCATAAGATGTCCAGGCAGTGGGGCTCAGAGATTCACCTTGCCCTAATGGCAAAGTCGAAGTGGGGTATGGGGGAAGATATGGGAGAGAGCAGATTGGATGAGGGGATATCTGGTGGGACTGCTATTCTGGGGTGGTGGGTAGGGAAAAATGGGGGAAAATGTAACTCATAATCTGGTGGAAATGAATGATGTAAACCAGAAGTTAATAAAGCATCTGTTTAATTAAAAAAAAAGAGTAATGGATACCTGATGGACAGCTCATGTGCTTCATTGGCATCCACATAATAGCAGAGAGAAACCACCAACGTGCTGGCTGGACCCTCTGGGGCACACTGACAGGGGAACATGGTGTCACACAGGGCAGGTAGTACAGAGAGGCTGTGATCCTTTGTTGTTCTTGTTTATCCTCTGTTTTTGAAGAGGACCAATGACATCACAGGGTGATGTGTTGACTTGCTTGTGAATTGGTTAGGCTGTGATCTGCATGGTTGAAAAGCATACCCATACGGATTAGATTACAGATGCATCAAAACATTTAAGTATCTCCTAAAATGCCCTTCCAGGAAAGGGAACAAGTATTTATTAAGTGTTTATTATGTGCCAGACACAGTGCTAAAGGATTTACAAATATCTTATTTGATCAAATTGTACATAGTAGATGTTCAATAAATATTTGTTGAATAAAGAAATGAAATAATAGATTCAGAGGCAGAGATACCATCTAGTCTAACCCATAGTTGAGGAGATCTCCTCTCTAACATCCTCACCGAGTGTTTAAATGACTGTAGCAAAGGGGAAGTCACTACATTCTGGGGGTAGTCCATTGCCATCTCTGAATAACCTTAATTCTTCCGAAGTTTTTATATCAAATGGAAATCTGCCATTCTCTAACTACCACCCATTATTCCTTGCCCTGACCTCTAATAGCTCAAATACCATGCCTAATCATTGTTTGAATCTAAGACCCCAGCTGTCATGTCTTCCCTAAATCTTCTGTTTTCCAATGACTCCTTAGTCACCTCAACCAGTCCTTTTATGACATGATCTATCCTTATCACTCTCCTCTTGCTATCCAGCTTATTAACATCTTTCCTAAAAAATGTGGTGTCCCAAAGCGAACATAGTACTGATGTGTTCTGATCAGAGCACAGGGCAGCCAAGACAATGCCTTTGCTCATGCTGGAGACTGTGCCTCTCTTAATGCAGTCTAAGATTTAATTGGCTTTTTTTGGCTGCCATATTACATATTGACCTTGCAGTCCTCTATAAACCTAAGGCACCTTTTTTTCTCATATGTACATGAACTCATATCTAGTGACACCTTCCTGATTTTGTGCTTAAGATGTTGATTTTTTTTGTACCCAAGTATAAGAAATGTATCTTTATCAAATTTCACCTTGCCTAGACATGGCTCAGCATTCAAGCCTTCAGAATTTGGGGGAGGAGTGGGTCTGATTTTGTTATCCATGTTACCCATTCCTCTTAGCTTTGTGTCAGCTACAAATTTGATGAGGATACCATCTATGTCTTTATCTAAGTCACTGATCAATTAAAAAAAAAACCACAACAGGACAGGGCCAAGCATAGATCCCTGGAGCACTCTACTAGAAATGACACTTAAGTCAACAAGTCAACAAGAATTTATTAGCACACACTATGAGTTAGGCAATTGTGCTAAGAACTGGAAATATCAATAGAAGCAAGAACTACAACAATCCCTGCCCTCAAGGAGCTTTCATTGTAATGGTGGAAGACATACAAGGAAGCTGAAAATCTGTGGTTGGGAAGGAAAAAACAACAATTCTGCAGGGTCAAAAACAGAGCCTGGAGAGGGATGAAGGAATAAACATAGTTGGATTGTGCACTTTCCTTAAAACAGAGATTCTGGAAGGAACTGACCAATCAGTGGGGGAGGGCATAGGGGCAGGGCAGAGTGATCTTTCAGGGTGAGAAGGCTGCTATGGCATGGTGGAGAGAATAGTTCCAAAAGTCAGGAATAGAGGCCAGAGAGGGAAGATGGGCATACTCCTTGGGCCTAATCCTTATTCCTCCTAAATGTACTATCATCTACCATATATTGGATGAACAACTCCAACTTGTCCACAAGGATAGCACGAGAGACTCAGAAATAGCATGAGATTCTGCTTCATTTACATTTCCCAGATATCTATTACCAATACCCTTATTTGGCAATTGTTACGTAGTGCCTTGTCTTGTTAATTACTTCTTTTTTGGTGTCAACAGATGAGGATTCTAGGCCCAACTCTGTGACTGCTGCATTCTTACCACACGGTACCACAGTGACCTTAGGCAAATTATTTCATTTCTCTGGGTCTCAGTTTCCTCATATGAAGAACCTAAAGTTTTGATGAAATGATCTCTAACTCCTTAGCTATATCTCTGTTCTGTGTGGTGGGTAGTCTCATGAATCTCTTTGATTAGAGTGTAAGTTTCTGGAGGACTGGAATCCTTTCTTTTTATCCTTTCACAGAGGCACACTCCTGTGAACATACTAAGTGCTTAGTAAAAATTCTTCTTAGGACTGTGCATGGAATAGGTGTAGGAAAGTAGGCTGATCCTAACGCCATGACATAGGGCAGCTAGGTGGTACAGTGTATAGAGTGCGAGCCCTAGAGTTAGGAAGACCTGAGTTTAAATCTGACCTCAGAAACTTACTAGCTGTATGACTCTGGGCAAGTCATTTGACTCTGTTTACCTCAGTTTCCTCATCTGTAAAATGAGCTGGAGAAAGAAATGGCAAACCACTCTAGGATCTCTGTTGAGAAAACCTCAGATGGGGTCAGAAGAGTCAGACACAATTGAAATGGCAACAATGGCAGCACATAGCCTCGAGTCTAGGGCCTAGACCTTGGTTTGGGGATTAAATCATAGCTCTTGCCTTTTTTCCCATTTACTTGCCTCTTTCTACTTTCTAATATTGAGATATTCTGATTACTGAATGAAGGTGATAAGAATAATAACTGGAATTGATATCGTTTACATAGCCCTTTAAGGTTTGTCAAGCACTTTACAAGCGTAGTCTCTTTTGAACCTCACAACAACCCTGTGAAGTAGGTACCACAAATATGATCATTCCCATTTTACAGAAAAGATCATTGAGGCTCAGAGGGAATAAGTGACTTTTCCAAGGTCACAGGGTAGTAAGTTTCCAGAGATAGGAATAAAACCCAGATTTTCCTGACTCCAAGTCCAGCACGCTTTCCACTAAGTCACACTGCCACTCCATTGATTTTTGGTTCATTGACAGTCATCTGTGTAAGCTCTCTGAAGGTAGTGACAATTTCCATTTTGGACACAGTAGTATCACCATAGCCTGGGCCAAATCTTGGCCTCAACCATCCAGCCAGCAAACTTTCAACCAATGTACACTTCTTGATGATGCCAACAGAACAGGGCTGAGGAGATCATGTCCTTGGTCTTCTGTTCACAGGTTAGACTCATATTTCAGAAAAGGAAACAAGGCTTCTTTTTAGAGAGATGAAATGAGAAGTCCTGGCTAATGCATTATTCTTACTCCCAAAGTTAATGACTGTGATTGATTTCTCCTAATGGCAAGCCAGGATAAGTGGACTTATTCTGTGACTGTGTATGAGTGTGTGTGTGTGTGTGTGTGTGTGTGTGTGTGTGTATGTGTGTGTGTATGTAGCTTTATTTTGGTGTGGAATTTATGGTCTTTTTTAAGAGAAAGGGACTAAGGGAGGAGAGCTGAAAGCTTTCTTTTTATGTACAGTTATAAATTCTCTTTAAAAAGTGAACCTTTACTGATCAATATTTTTAAGGAGCTTTTTCATTTTTTTTCCAAAAGGAAATGATGCACAGCAACTAAGAGACTCTTTCCTATTTTCACTTCCTTTCACCCTCACTGATTACTGGGTTGCTATGATGCTTAGATGGGAATTTTTTTCTCCTTCGTAACCTTATTTCAAATCTCCATATTTACTTAAATATCTGTTTCTTACCTATGATTACAAGAACATTATGCTATGTATGTGAGAAGAAAAAATGTGTTATGTGTATGTGTGTGTGTTTGAACGTGTGCATGATGATGGGGAGATCGAGGGAATACTTTGTTTTTTTCTCCTGTATCAGAGGATCATAGCAGCATTCCAGGAGTAAAGAAAGGGGAGATAAAAGTGAAAACCAGGGAGACCTTCTTGCCCACTATCCCACAGAAGCTCCAAGTTCCGACCACACTGGGCCAGGCTTTCTGTTCGAGGGTCTCTAAGGGCTTAAGTCATTCAATTTGTGTTTCGTTCATATCCATCTGCTAACCTGGTGAAAATTAAAGAGACATTTTGTATACTTGGACTGTTCTCCTCCAAGACTCAATGAAGTTCCCAGTACCGCCCCCACCCCCATTAAATCCTCCCCTGTTGTTGTTCACATGCTCTGATTCAGCCTTTCCTCTGCCAGACTCTCTGGGGTCACTTTCCTGGAGAAAGACAGAAAAATCCTCAATGTCTTCATCGTTTTCCAGGTGAAACCATGGCTAAAACCTTGCTGGGTGGATGGCTGTGGCCAGGATTGGGCCCAGGCCACGGTGATACTATTGTTTACTAAATGGGACTTGTCACAGCCTTCAGAGAGTTTACACAGAGAGCCCTCAATGAACCAAAAATCAGCAACTACTGGAAGGCAGTGTGACTTAGTGAAAGCAGATTGGACTTGGAGTCAGAGAAACCTAGGTAGGTAGGACTTTCTTATATTCTGTATTGATAGCCCCAAAGAGAAGCTGCTCTGAGGCCTCTGACCCTGAAGTCAAAGCACCTTTAATCTGTACCTTCAAGAGAGGTAACTTTTTTTGTTCTCCTTTAGGGCTCATGAATGAACTGGAAGGAAAGAAAAGGTAGAATTCCTCTGGTATATCTAAGGAAAATGTTTAGAGGGTATTCTTTAAAAACAAATCTCACCTCATCATCAACTACAGCAGCCAAAAACAATTTTGTGATCCTCTAAGAGGATCATATTAGAGCAGAGAGGAACCTGAAAAAATTTGACATCCTCTTCTTATATATGGGGAAACCAAGGTCAATAAAGGGGAAGGGACTTGCCTGAGGTTACCCAGCTGGAGAATATCAGAGCTAGGATTAGAACACAGGGCCTCTGATAATCCAGTACTTTTCCTGTTCTATCAAGTTATCTCAAACCCAAAGCCAATACGTATAATGTAAGCCATTAGACCTAGTCTACTAATGAAAAATAAATCCACTCCCAGCTCAAAGTAGACAAAACAATAACACTTCAGGGGCAATGAATATTAATCTTGAAGAAAAAGATTAATTAAATAATTGGATGACGCTTGAATAAATCTCCTATCTCATTCTCCTTAGATTGCCGGGTACATTAAGCAGCAGTTTAGGATGATTGCGCGTGACATTAATATTTACTCACTGGCATGTAATCTTATTGTTCAAATTGGTCTGAATTGATTGGATTGGATTTGACTTGATTCTACTCATTCTTTGAAGCCCAGCTCATATGCCATCTTCTCCACAAATTCTTCCCTATCTCCCCATTTCCTCCCAATCCTGATTTCTTTTTAAGTCCTTTTTAAATCCTAGCTCATTTCCTCATCTGGAAGATGGGGATAGGAACCGGACCTGTGATTTCATTGGTATTAGGGAACTCCCAGACAAGGAAGGTCTCTGTACCAATGCCACCTCAGGGAATTGCTGAAGACCTAGAGAGGTAATGTGACTTGCCCAGGGTTACACAGCCAGTATATATAAGAGTGAGGATTAGAACTCAGCTCTTTCCTGCTTGGAGGTCAGCTCTCTATTCACTCTACAAAGTTGCCTCTATTTATATAAAGGGGGGTATAATACTTATACTGCCATTCTATTGTGAGGAAATCATTTTGTAAACCTTAAAATGCTAGAGAAATGCAGGCTCTTCTTCTTCTTCTTCTTCTTCTTCTTCATCATCATCATCATCATCATCATCCATTGCACTGCAGTTCATATGTTACTTGCCTACTAGACTACAAGCTCTGTGAGGCTTGGATCATGGCTTCTTCATCAGCCTTGTAATGCAGGGCTTTGTATCTAGTAGATGCTCAATAAATATTTGTTAAATGAACAAATGAATGAATTCTCACTGATCAGGACTATGGTTGTAGGTGAATAAAAAGTAAGAGTCTGGGATGGATGTATACTGACTCCTAGATATACCCTGGAACTTGGTTTGGCAACAAAATCTCAAATGTCACCTTGAAGTCTTGTCATTTCCCTTTTTTTCTGGGCTTGATCTTTCTTCTGCCTTTTGCCTCCAACTCTTGTGTGGTAAATGCCTGTTTTACTGGTTCTGCCCTGGGATGTGGACTGAGCCAGCCTACTACTCCCATCTTGATTAGGGCCACTAATGTAAAAGCTATCTCTTAGCTACTGACACCAGTGGTTGATTTCTACCCCAGAAGCAGGTTCCAGTGTTCATCTCTGTTCCTAGTACTTGGCCCCACCAGCAGCAGAGAAGCCTCCACTGGGCAGATGGGAAATGCCCATTATCCCGAGGAATCGGCAGCCCAGTGACTCGAAAGGTTCGAAAGCAGAAGTCATAAAGCTCTTGGAGCCAGAAATCAGGATTGGGAGGAAATGGGGAGGGGGAAGGGAAGCAGCAGCTGTCTATTCTAAACATTGGTCTCTGTTTGAAAGATATGCAAACTGGAAAATCTGGATAATTTTCCAGTGACAAGCCCTGGAGTGACTGAAGTGGGAGCTCAAAAGTGTTAGCATATGCAAAGAAGAAGTATAGTATACAGTGGAAAAAACACTGGATTTGGCGTCAAGAAAGACTGGGTTTGAATTGTCTCCACTACTCATTAGCTGTGTGACCAGGGCCAAGTTGCTCAACCTCTCTCAGGACCTCACTTTCCTCATCTGTAAAATGAAGATCAAAATACTTGCCCGACCTACCTAGTAAAGACATAAATGAGATGATCTATTTTATACCCTCTAGCACTCTGTAAATGTCCACTATTTGACTCTATAATAGGAAGGAGAGGCCTATTTCTTCTCCTACTCATTCTTAGCTTCTTTGCTCCTTCCACACCTTCCTCTCCTTTGGCACTGATCCAAGGAGCCATTATTAGGTACAAGGCTGAGAGCTGGAATCCCCTGCCCCGACAGACCTTGCAGGCTGGGGGAGCTGTCCATGAACCCAGCTACCAACAGACAGAAAACTGGGAGCATATAGGCAGCCCCTGGAGTCTCTCCTTTACTCCTTTTCCCATTACTGTTCCCAAGCACATCCACCAACTCTGGTCCTTCCCCTTCAGCATCTAGGACAAACCAGCCTTGTACACCACAGGTGGAAAAAGCTGTCTTTATTTTTTTAGTTTTTGCGTTTTTTTAGGAGAGGGGAAGATAGGGCAATTGGAGTTAAGTGACTTGCCCAAGGTCACACAGCTAGTTTTGTGTTAAGTGTCTGCAGCAGGATTTGAACTCGGCCCTCCTGACTCCCAGACTGGTGCTTTATTCACCATGCCACCTAGCCACTCCTAAAAGCTGTCTTTATTAAAACTACAATTCTCACACAGATTTGAGGATATGTTTCAGTTCCTCCCTTGCCCCGTCTCATTCTCTGCCTACCTATGGGCCCTTCATGAAGGATTCAGTTCCCTTTGGAATAAATGCCTAATTAGAGGCAGTGGATAGAGTGATAGACCTGGAGTCAGGAAGATCTGAGCTTAAATTGAACCTGAGGTACTTACTAGCTGTGTGGCCCTAAGCAAGTCACTTTAATCTCTGTCTGCCTCAGTCTCCTCAAATGTGAAATGGGGATGATAATAATAGCACCCACCTCTCAGGGTTGTTACAAGGATCAAACAAGATAATATCTGTAAAGTGCTTTGCAAATCTTTAAGTGCTATATGAATACTAGCTATTGATTATTACTACTGTTATTATTAATACTACTACTACTAACTATTAATAACAATCACTGCTTCACCCCGGAGATCTATGGCAAATAAACACCAAACTATATAGGAGGGACAAGGCTTTACTGGTGTCAGTTTCTGAGTAATCTACATGGTTCTTGACTCTTCAATGATACCCAAGGCCATCATGATAAAAATCAATGCCAACTCTTTTTATAGTTTTTTCTCCTTCAAAGTAAACCATATGTACTCCCAGGAATTTGTTCCCCTTTGGAACCTAGACATTCAAGCCACTATTGAACTAGCATCTGAAGCTGTAAATACATGTTTAGGTTTGAATTGAGAAGTATGTGCATTTTAAAAATCAATCCTCACATTTATGAATAAAATAAACTTCCCTCTTCATTTGGAAAGTGTTTTCCTGCTCCACAGAGAACAGCTAGACTTCTGATATACCTCCAAGTTTTTATGCAGATCCCAGGAAGCTATGCAAGAATAAATAGCTCATGGGAATACTCTTATTTTCCCAGGAAGCCCCAGAGACTTTTCTAAGGTCTTTTTCACTAACTTTAAAAAAAGTCATATTGATGCCTTTTGTTTTTTTATCAGTCATTTCCATATATATATCGTCTCCCTACACAATAAGCCTTTCCTTTTAACAAAGAAAAAAAGCCCAGTTAAGCCAAAGCGGCCAGTCCATTAACCACAACCAGCAGTGTATGTATTCTACACACACAGTCCTCCCCCACCTCGCCAATGAAAAGAGGGAGGTTTGTTTCTTCATCTCTCCTCTGTAGCCAATTACACAGTGTTTAGTTTTGTTTTACTGTCATCTTTGTTTACATTGTCACAATCATTATATGTTGTTTTCCTGGTTCTCCTCACTTCACTCCGCATCACTTCTTTTTGCATTAATTTTTTTTTAGCAGAAGCTATGTTTATTTGTGCTAGTTGATAATGCTAGTAATTTCAGGCCTACTACTGTGGATGTGACATGTTGTTGTTCAGTCGTTTCAGTCGTATCTGACTCTCCGTGACCCTATTTGGGGTTTTCTTGGCAAAGATGTTGGAGTAGTTTGCCATTTCCTTCTCCAGCTCATTTTACAGATGAGGAAACTGAGGCAAACAGAGATTTTGCCCAGGGTCACGCAGCTTACTGTGTCTGAGGTCAGATTTGAATTCTGGCCAATGAGTCTTCCTGACTCCATGCCTGGTGTTATCTGCCACTTACCCAACAAATCTTTATCCTGGTCAGTTTTCCCAACCTCGAAATAAAAATGGACTCAATAACACTTTTGTCATTCCTTTACTTGATCCCATCTAAATATCTCGACAGTGTAGACCTCAGAAAGCCTATCCTTTCCATACAAGGCCACATCTCTCCTTTACCTACTGAATGTTATTCATTTGTTATGCTTGTTGATTATGATTCTATGTTGAAGGCCTTCCAAAGCTGGACATGATGAAGTCCTCTCGATTTTCATTGTTACTACTTTAAGGAACTACACCTGATATACTCAGCAAGGCTTCCTCTTTATTGCTACATTCTCTCTTGGATGAATCTGTGGCCATTCATACATAGATTAATTATCACTTTTGTTCTAAATAAATATTGACCAAAAGGTAGCATGATATACTGGACAGAGAGCTGGCCTGGAGTCAGAAAGACCTGGGTTCAAATCCAACCCTTGGAAGATAATGGCTATGATCCTGGGCGAGTCATTCAACCTCTATGTGCCCTAAGACTATATATTGCAGAAATGGCACCAATCTGAATTGGGAGAAGATATTGCCTCACCCAGGAAGTTCTTATAGCAATGAAATCACAGGTCAGGTAAAAACATTTTTCCAAGAAAGTTGCAGTCAAATGGATTCCTGATTCTTTTTTTGGAGGCGTAAAGGCAAGGCAATTAGGGTTAAGTAACTTGCCCAAGGTCACACAGCTAATAAGTATCAGATGTCCGAGGTCAGATTTGAACTCAGGTTCTCCTGACTCCAAGGCCAGTGCTCTGTCACTTATTATGTCACTTAGCCACCCCAGGATTCCTGGTTCTTTTCAGCTTCCTTTTGTGTCTTGTCTTTCCCCATTATATTGTAAGCTCCTTGAGGGCAGAGACAGCCTTAGCACAGTGCCTGGCAGTCAACATTTATTGATTATTTTCTTATTTTCCAAACTTAGGAGTTCATCCTGAAGACCTGTGATACTTTATTGGGATGCAGGTTGCTATTATGGTTGACCACATCCTAGTTACTATATGTATTCCTCTCACCATCTCTTGAAATCTGAGTTCAGTACCCACAATGTCCTGTGACCAAATCTCTTTCTCAGATGACTCATTCTTCATGTCTGTTTCCATGTTTGGGTCTTCACTTTCTTTTGCCCCCTGACTCTGTGACCCACAGCTCTCCCCTCACAGTCTGATCTAAGGAGGCAATATTACTTTTTCATTTTTGAAATAAAAGAAAAAACTCACTTTATTTCTGTATTCTAAGAATTCAGGGTTATCTGTTGATACTGATTCTTCAACCATGTGTTTTCATAATCCATTGTAGTTTTCTTCTAAATTCTATTAGACCCACTAGAGCAATTTTTGCTTTGGCCCAATGGATGGCTTTGAATTACGGATCATGTTTCTGAGAATAACACCCCTTGTAATCATATGCCTAAGCCTATATAAACACTGTATAAACACAAATTGGTTTAAAACATACATATACACACCACATTAAAAATGGTATTAGACTGAATTCAAAGAGTTAATTTCTAAAATATCTATGTGAATTTAGGCAAACTAGTAATGCAAATACCTATAACACAAAGCAGTGTTATCTTGACTGTACCACTTACTGGCTATGTGACCTTGGGCAAATCCCTTCCCCCTTTGGACCTGAGCTTTGTTTTATACATTTTGAGTTTGAGGCTCATGTTATCCAAATTTATCATCCAATCCATATCCTGGTGGCCGCTATCTAAGATTCCCAGGACATTGTCTTCCTTCCTCAATGAGTTCAATGCCTGGCTCACAGTCTTTCTCTCCTCCCCATCTCCTGCCCTCATAACAGGGGATTTCAACATATTGATACTCATTCAAGTACCCTGACTTCCAAGTTCTTCAATTTACTCTATTCTCATGAACGTACTCCTCCACTCCAATTTAGCTATATGCAGAGACCTTGCCATGGTCCACAAACGTACACTTCCATGTTTATGAACTCTGAAATTCCTTTATCTGATCAGAGTATTTGACCATCTATCCATCCTTTCTTAGAGCTTACAGTTCCTAACTGAGCCCCATTTTCTATACTTTTCAGCACTTTCCAGGCTTTCTCCCTGTCACTGGCTGTACACTCCTTCTTCCCATATTTGGACCCTTTGGTGAATCAACTCAACTCTATACTATCTTTCTCTCTTGGTCCTACTGCTCCCTTGACCCATGGTCAAAGGATCATGCCCTGCTGCATGATTGCTACCACCCATCCTTATCCTTTACTTCTATTCACATAATGCTGAGTGGAACTGAAGGAAATCATGAAATATGCTGATGGAGTTTACTATAAATTTATGTTATCTAATCTCAAGTAGACCCTCACTACAGCAAGGCAAACATTCACTATCCTGTTGTCCACAGCAGCCATTCTAAACCTTTGTGTCTCCCCTAAGCCTCTCCTAACACTTCCTCCTCTGACCTTTTCAGCTGAAGACATTGACCCATGCTTCACTGAAAGGACTGAGACCATTATCTGAGACTTTTTCCTTCTAGCCTCCTCCTTTCCCATATTAAACGACCCAGACATCTTCCAGATGAAGAGACAGCCCATTGCCTTACAAAGACAGACCCTTCTACATATGCCCTTGATTCTTTCCACTCCTTTCTTGTTTAGCAAACTGCCCTATCATCCCCATTCTCTCTCTTTTCTTTAATCTCTCCCTATCCTTCTTTGCTGCCTACAAACACACCTATGTCTCTCCCAACTTTAAAGTTCCTCATTTGATCTGACCACTCTTTTTTTGCACTTAATAGTATTTATTTTTTGTAATTATATGTAAAGATAGTTTTCAATATTCATTTTTGTAAGATTTTGAGTTCCAAATTTTTGTCCCTTCCTTCCGTTCCCTCCCCTCTCCCCAAGAAAGCAAGAAATCTAATACAGGTTATACATGTACAATCATGTTAAGCATATTTCCACATTAGTTATGTTGTGAAAGAAGAATCAGAACAAAAGGGGAAAACCACGAGAAAGAAAAAACAAAAAAAAGTGAAAATGATCTGACCACTCCTGTAAGGTATCTTTCTCTATCTTTCCTCCCCTCCATGGCAAATCTCTTTGAGAAAGCAGTTTGACACCCAGTGCCTCTACTTCCTCTCCTCTCATTCTTCTGAACATCTGCAATCTGACTTCTGACTCATTGATCAACTGAAACTGCCCTCTCCAAAGTCAGCACTGGTCTCTTATTTGCCAGATTCGAGTGGATTTTTCTCAATCCTGATTTTCCTTGACTTCTCTGTAGCATTTGGCTATGTTGATTTCTTCTTGGATACTCTTTTCTCTAGGTTTTCATGACAATGCTCTTTCCTGTTCTCCTTCTTTCTGACCTTTCTCAGTCTCTTTTGCTGTTTCTTTATGTGTGTTATTCCCACTAGCAATGGGTATCCCCTAAGGTTCTGTCCTGGGCCTTCTTCTATTTTCAGTTTGTGCTGTTTCATTTGGTGATTTTTTTAGTTTCTATGAGTTCAATCATCATTGATATACAAATAATTCCAAGATCTATATATCTAGCCTTAGTCTTTGTTTTGAGCTGACTGCTTTTTGGACCTCTCAAAGTGGAGATTTCATAGGCATTTCAAACTTAACATATATCTAAAACAGAACTCATAATCTTTTCCTCTAAACCTATCCTTCTTCTGACCTTGACAATACCCTATCCTCTCAGTCACCCAGGCCTGTAATTTGGATGTCATCCTCAACACTTCCCTCATACCCTACCTAGACAAACCATTGTCAAGTCCTATCATTCTAACTTCATGTATGTCCCTTTACCTCCACTCACATAGCCTTTCTTTTTGTATCCCCAGTGTTCAGTTCAGTGCCTGGTATGCAGTAGGTACTTAATAAATGTTCACTAGCTGACTGACCTGGCTACCCTATCTCCAAATCTAGTGGTGGTAGAGGACTAAAGAAGTCCCCTCTAGCTCCCCTAGCCATCACCATAGCTCAGGCCCCCATGATCTCTCAGCTGGACTACTGGAATAGCCTTCTGGTTAGTCTGTATGCCTCAAATCTTTCCCCACTAAAATCCATTCTTCACCCATCTGCCAAGGTAAGCTCAACTATAGATTGGAATTTACATTATTAATAATGATAATAGCTAATATTTATATAACACTTACAATGTGCCAAGCACTGTGCTAAACATTTTACAAATATTATATCATTTGATCCTTACAACAACCCTATGAGGTAGGTAAGTGACTTGTCCAGGGTCGCACAGCTAGTGAGTGTCTGAGGCTGGATTTGAACTTAGGTCTTCCTGATTCTAGGCCCAATGCTCTAGCCAGTGAGCTGTCTAGCTGCCCTGGGTAGGGAGACAGCAAAGGGGAATTTCTTTAGTCCTCCACCATCACTAGATTTGGAAATAGAGTAGCCAGGTCAGTCAGCCAGTGAACATTTATTAAGCACCTATGGTGTACCAGGCACTGTGCTGAGCATTGGGGATACAAAAAGAAGCAAAAGACAGTCCTTGTCCTCAAGGAGTTCCCCATCTAATGGAGAAGACAACAAGCCAACAAAAGCCAGGGAGTTAGAAGAATGGTGAGGGGAAGCACTCCTATTTACCCATTACAATCTCCCCTGACTTAAATAAAGGCCAGGTATAGACTTCTGCTGGAGATCATTTGTTTTGCAGTTTCCCATTAAGTGAGTCATAGTATATGTTTTTCTATATTTGTCCTTTCACACACCTGTTTTTTCTTATAACTTATTGTGCAAATACTTCTACCAGATGTGCTTTTGCAGGTTCCCCTAAAGAAGGGGAGAGGGCTAACTGCACGTCTCTAGGGAATCTCCTGCTTTTTGAAAGATCTTACTATTGCCAAAGTCTTGAGGATTTCCAGACACTGAGTGTGGTAGTGGAGGTGGTCAGAGCCCAGTGAAATCACTTCCTCAGTCCCCCCTACTCTTAGCACAGATGGGTAATTCATGCTCTGCTTCCCCCCATCTTTGGATCATCCCTGATCCATGTCTGGAGAAGAGGGGGCCTCAGAAGTCACCTTTGTATAGGCCCCTCCAAGTCATCCATCTGACCTTAGGAGCCCTGAGAGGCCACGTGTTCACCTAGGTAAGTGACCTCCAACTTTCATTGTCACGTTGATTCAGCTCTAGCCAACCTTAGCTAATATTTTATATAACGGGGAGGAGAGAATATGCCCCCCACCGCATGGTGTGCTCAATGACAGATGGTTCTGAAGCTCCTTGCTCTTGAAATGCTAAATTCTCACATTAACCTCATATGTCCTGCTCATGCCCTTCAAGTCAAGTTAATCCAAGATGGGAAGATATCTGCAGCTGACATTTTGGTTGGGTCACATTGAGGACAGTATAAATTTCATCTCCAAGCCAATTACTTTGTGCATGGAAAAAAAGCAACCTAGATTGCTGAGATCTAGTATATTTTCCTCCAGCAATTTTGGTCCTGACATTACTGCTGTTATCACTTTCATTGTCTCCATAATTATTGTTAACATTATTAATCTTGTAGCTATAGCCCAACAAACACCTGGTACGTTTATTCCCTTTTATGGAATTATAGATTGTGGTATTGGTGTCCAAGTTTTAAAATGTGAAATTGCATTATTTTATCTTCAAAATGATATAGTTTGGGAGCTTTCTGATTTGGAAATGGACAAGGACTTCTGAAACTCACATTCAGAGTCTTTAGGATTTTCAAAGACCTCTCCATGGCTCATCCTAAATCATCTGGTTAACATTAGAGAAAGTTACATAAATAAAGTTTAGAAAAATGAGTGATGCTTGGATTCAGTGTCTGTGACAGGTTACAGAGAGAATTTGCTAGATTATAAGTGGATATTACATTCTACTTGTTGACACCTGGATTGGTCCAGCAAGGGACTGCTGATTCCTTCATATGCCAGGACATAACAAAGTGCTACATACTGATGAGTCATTGGTATTTTCCACTGCCTCTTGACCACTGGGACCACTTGAAACCTATAAGGAAATATGAGACAAGCTAAGGAAGCCTTCAGGAATAAATGAGAAAGACCTGAATTTTGGATTAATGTGTGCAATGTTTATGGAAAAAAGGCAAAAAAAAACCCCTGAAAACTCTACCATAAAATCTAAAAGAATCATCTACCAACTTATTTTACAGGAGAAATTCTCCTGGGTTGAACCATAATCTCTATGAAAATGACTCACAGATCTATATATCCAGCTCCAGTGTCTCCCCTGAGCTTCAACAACACATTACCATTTGCTTACTGGACATTTCAAATTGGATGTTCTGGAGTTCTCAAATTCAATGAGTCTAAAAGAGAGCTTCCTATCTTTATTCACCAATTTTTCCCTCTTTCAAACTTGCTGTTTCTTTTGAAAACACCACCGTTCTTCAGGTCTCCCATGTTTGAAACCTCAACATTATTTTCAATTCCTCATTTTCCACCTCACATTATCTAATGAGTTGCTAATTCCTGTCTTTTCTCTATTCATAACATCTCTCACATCCCTTCTTTCTCCTCATTTAGTCAGGACTTTAGTTCAGGATGTTATCAGCTCTGGCCTTGAGGATTCCAACAATTTCCTAATTGGTTTCCCTGCTTCATGTGTCCCCTGAGGCTAATCAGATTCAACCTCCACCCAGTTGCCAAGGTGATTTGCCTTAAGACTTGACCATACCACTCTCCTATTCCATAAACTCCTAGTAGTATCCTTTTGCCTTGGTGATAAAAATAAACTCTTCTACTCAGCTTTTAAAGCCCTTTTCAAAGGGATCCCAATGTACATTTCCTGACTCCTGGTATATTATTTTCCCCTCCAGCTTACTCTGTAATCTAGCCATATTGGTCTTCTTTCTGTTCCTCATGTACAAAATTCCATCTCCCATCTCTGTATCTTTCTATAGGCTATCTTCCATGCCTGGAATGCATTCCCTCCTCACCTTATAGAATCCCTTCCTCCCTAACTTCAAGACACAGTTCAAGTATTACTTTCTATATGAAGCCTTTCCTGATCCCCAATTGCTATTGTCCTAACACAATCTCCACTTGGGCCCCAAACCTTGGACTCTGCCTCTTGACCTCTGGGATCACTTGAAACCTATGAGGAAATATGAGACAAGCTAGGAAGCCTTCAGGAATAAATGAGAAAGAACTGAATTTTGGATTAATGTGAACGACATTTATGGGAAAAAGGCAACCCCCCCAAAAAAAATCTCTACCATAAAATCTGAAAGAATCACCTACCAACTTATTTTACAGGAGAAATTCTCCTAGATTGAACCATATTCTCTATGAAAATGACTCACAGATCTATATATCCAGCTCTAGTATCTCCCCTGAGCTTCAATAACACATTACCATCCTAGGTTCTGATGGTCAGCATTGGTTTTACCTTATCCAGACCCAGGCCTCTGTTGAACTTCCAATATATTTGCATGCCATGCCACAACAAATACCTTGCTTCCCTCCACCTTCCCCAGCTCCCCTTCATTCAATGTTTTCCACTACTAGAATGTAAAGTCCTTCATGACAAGGACTGTCATGCTTGCCTTTCTTTGTATCCTAAGAGCTTAGCATAGTGTCTGATACATAGTAAGCACTTAAGAAATAAATTATCTATCTATCTATCTATCTATCTATCTATCTATCTATCTATCTATCTATCTATCTTATCTTCTGCCTTTCCATACTACTCTGTAGTTTATTTGCATTTATTCTGCATATACTTACATGTGCACTTATTGTCCTCTGTCCCCCTTAGAATTTAAGCTCCCTGAAGGTGGCTATTGTTTCATTCTTTGTATGCTCATCCCTAGTAACTAGCACAAAGTCTAGAATTTAGATGGTTCTTAAGAAACACTTGTTGACTTATTGAACAGGAGACTGAGGCCCAGAAAAATTATGGAATTCACCCAAGGTCACTCACTGAGTCCATGGCAAAGATAAGACTAGAACCCCAGGCTCCTGAATCCCTTGTCTAGTGCTTTTTCCACTACAGCACATGGCTTCTCTAGAAATCCTTCGGTACTATCCTACCATTGGATAGTATCAACCTAGCAAGTGTTATGTCAAAGTAACATGAAGTGATTATTCTCACTGCCTTCCTCTTCTGTACAATGATGCCTCTTTGTAAGCACTCCAAATCATTCTTTCTATCTTGCTGCTGTATCACTTTGCAAATCCATGGCTAGGTTTCTCTTTCAGGGCATGAATTGTCCATTAATAAATTCATGTTGCTTTTGGAGCTTGAGTCCAATGTCATTTAAGAACAGACATGTGTCTTCTTATTGTTCCAGGCGCCTGAGAGACTTTGCTCCTGCTGGCCATCCCCCTCCTTCCTCCGAATGCAAATCCAACCCCTCTCTGCCCAGGCTTGAGTTCTAACTCATCTGGGAAGTCTTCCCTGACCACTCTTGAGATTGCTATGTCTACAGAACAGAACTCTTCCTTCTTGGAATTAGTGTGAAGCTTAGACCAAGAGGACCATTTGCTCACAGAATTTTAGAGTTGGAAAGGCCTTTGGAGATCAGCGCCCTCATTTGACAGTGGAGAAAACTGAAACCCAGATAAATGAAATGCCTTGCGCAGGCCCAGTCCAGCCTTGAACCCAAGTGTTCGGAATCCATTGTCTCTGCCCCACCCTCCTCCAAACCCCCTGGGGCATTCCTGACCCTTAAATTAGAATCCCTGTTTGGTGACATTTGGGTGTTTTGAGTAATCCAGTAAAGGAAATTGAGGTTCAGAAAGTTTATCTCAGTCACACTGCAATTACAGCCAGTTACACTGATAATACTTGATGGTCTTACTGGCTCTGGGGCCAGGTTCAGTTCTCTGTTCATGACCTTGGGTTGTCTCTCTTGGAAGTTCTAGGGTTCTTCTGTCCTTTGACAAATGCCCTACAGATAAATTTCTAGGACTCTTTAAGAAGACTTTCTTGGGCTCTTGGTGTAGGCCACTATTCCTTTTGAGTGCAGGATTATTTTAGGTACTGCCAGTGCAATTTAGTAGTTAGCATGCTAGAGGGAGCTATGGAGTCAGAAGGCCTTGGTTCTAGTCTAGACTTTGCCCCTGGAGCTCTGTAACCTGCAGTAGGCTTACATTGACTCATCTGTGAAATGAAGGTCAGTTGGATCTTCTAGCTCTAATGGCCTGAGTCTAAATAGTCTAAGACTAGACAACCTCTCTAAAGTCTTCTACAGCTCCGCCATTCAATGATCCAGTACTTTTTACATAGGTTTGCTCACTATTCCTCTCTCCAGCTGAGGGTAGAGCCCATGCCTACTTTTTCTGTGCCTCCCAGAGCACCTACTGGGCGTAGGGCAGACAGTAAATATTTGTTGCTTGACTGATTCGTCATTGGTGCCCTCTGTTCTGGATCCTCAGGGCTCCCTACTATGCTGTCTTGAAGCCTGTCCTCTAGACCTGTCCCTCTACTCTCCTTTCCCCATTAAAACTTATGTGGACCCCCTTCAATGCCTGTAGTACCCTCTGAGGTACTAGAAGCTCATCTGACAAATTCATTGTTGAGGCTATTAATGGCTCAATGACGACACCCAACCTCGATCACATTTACATTTTAACAGGGACCTTTAACATCATAAACCACAGTAGTGATTTTAATGGTGGGTATTTCAGGCTCTGTATAGGATAGGCATGGGAGGTGTGTAGACCAAAGAGACTTTAGGCACATAGATAGGTGAGTGTTTACTCTGATACAGAGCTGTTATTAGGGCAGGGCTTTGCCTCAAGGCACTGAAATTTAACTGGCATAAAATTAAAATTATTTTAAAAGACTACATAATTTCAAAATGTACTACATTTACATTTCAACAGGAATTAGAATATAGAAACAATTGAGCTTAATGCCAGAGAAGGCCTCGTAGATCTAATGCTTTGAATCTCCAAGACCAAGAGAGGCCAGATCTCAGGACACAAAGGTCAGTGCAAAAACTCAGGGGACCCTGGGCTAAGCACTCTTCTCCAAAGTTCAGCAGTGAGGCCATGGCCTGACAATGGTACAAATGTTTCATAAAAGTACCTAGTTAGAAAGAATAGTCAAAACAAGAAGCTAGCAGATGATTACTTTCTCCCCCCATGACCTCACCTCAGATAACTTCTTCTTGGCCTTGCCCATGAACATCTGCGTCCCCGGCAGCAGCCTCACTGTATCCCTGGGACTCTGTCTCCTCTCCAAGAAGGGGTATCTCAGGGTTCCTTCCGTCTGTGTGTGTGTGGGGGGACAGGGCCATCCCTCTGACTTAACTGAATTTGTCTTTTATATTGGAAATTATTTTATATATTTAAATATAATTTAAAAATATATTATTTTATATTAGGAAATTATTATACTATTTTCACATTACAAATTACAAAATTGATTTAGGGACATGCTTCATCTCACTGAAGTGGGAGTCATGTGACCTGGGCTAAATCCTAGTATATTAGAAAGATCACTGGAGTTAAATCTAATACTTAGTAACTGACAGTGAAAACCTTCTTTTAACACTCTAAGCTTCAGTTTCCTCACTTATAAAATCGTAATAACGTAAATTAGGACAATGCTCAGAGAAGGCCATTTTCTTCTTGTTCTTTGGATCCAAAGCAGTCATTTCAAAACGTGTCAATCAACAAGCATTTATCAATGTAATAAATTTATTTGTTTGTGTGTCTCTCTGAATTTCTTTTTCCATGAATTTCTGGATTGCAGCAATCTCATTCAGTCAGTTAGCCAGATAGCAAGCTTTTATTAAGTGCTTATTATGTGACAGGCACTGTATGAAGGGCTAGGGTTATGAGGAAAAGCAAAAACAGGCCTCGTCCTCAAAGAACTCACATTCTAATAGGGGAGACAACATGTAAGTAACTAGATACATACAGAGGAAGTGGAAGGTAATCTGAGAGGGAAAGGTATCAGGAGCTAGAGGGACTGGGCCTTCCTACAGAAGGTGGGCCTTGAAGGAAGCCAGGGAAGCTAAGAGGTGGAGGTGAGGGGCCAGAACATTCCAGGCATTGGGCACAGCCAGTATAAAGCCCCAGAGATAGAAGATGGAGGGTCATGCTCAAGGAATTGTCAGTAGGACAATGTAGCTGGATTGTAGAATACATGAAGACATAAGGTATAAGAAATCTGAAAGGTAGGAAGTGGCCAGCTTGGGAAGAGCTTAAAATACCAAGCAGAGGACTTTATTTTTGATCCTAGAGGTACTTGGGAGCTATCTCCACTGAACATGGAGCTGACATGGTCAGACCTACTTCTTGGGAAAAGCACTTGGGCACCTGAGTGAAGGACCTATTGCAATGGGGATTGACTTGAGGCAGGGAGAACAGTTAGAAGGCTATTGAAGACTTCCTGCCAAGGTGGCCACTTGAACAGGAGTCGAGCCACCCATCTCCCCCACAGCTACTCCACCAAAACCCTAGTTTGCAAGAAGTCCAGTGAGAAACTAGTGACTTCTGCTCCATAAAAGAAACTTGAGGTCAGTAGAAAAGGGGGCCTCAAGTAGAGCAAGTGCTGGCACAAACAGAAACAGAATATGTGTAGTTTTGTGTCTAGAGGTAGCAAGAGCAGAGATGAGGCATCTGGGAATGCCCCTTCTGGTCAGAAAACCTTGAGGGGGTACCTTGGATGCCCAGGGTAGTAACCCCAATAAGCAGCAACCAGCATGGTGCTGACCAGGGTGGTACCACAATACTCTGGTACACAATACCTAATAATACCTGGAATGCCAGAGAAGGCCCAGTAGATCCAATGCTCTGAATCTCCAAGACCAAGAGAGGCCAGATCCCAGAAGGCAAAGGCCAGTGCAAAAACCCAGGAGACCCTGGGCTAAGCACTCTTCCCCAAAGTTCAGCAGTGGGGCACAGCCTGACAATGGTACAAAGTCTCAATTCAAGAACTAAAGCTGGAGAGATGAATACATTAAATATAATACCAACCAATATCCAAATTTATGTAATTCCATATAACTCCATCATGTAGATGTAACTCCATAAAAATTATAAGCTAAGACTCAGAAGAAAAATGGGTTTTCCACAAGGACTAAATTACTGCCTAGAGGAAATGAAACAAATAAAAACTCCTGAAGCTAGAATTTGAAGGAGAATAAGTAGCTTAGAAGAGACAATTGTAATCCTTAGCTAAGAATTAGATTATCTGGAAACAAGAATAGGCCATACAGAAATCAATGACTCCGTGAGATAGCAAGAAATATTAAAACAAAATAAAAAGACAGGAAAACAGAATGAAATATAAGATATATCAAAAACAATTGACCTGGAAAACAGGTTGAGAAAAAAAATTTTAAGAGTCACTGGACCTTGATAAACCCACAGAGTCCAACTACTGGGGAAAGAACTCACTATTCAAAACAAACAGTTGGGAAAACTGGAAAGTAGTCTGGGCAGAAACAAGGTATAGACCAATATCTCATACCACGTACCAAAATAAGTTCAAAATAGGTTCAAAATTTAAACATTAAGGGTGACATCATAAGCAAATTAATAGAGTACAGAAGAAATTACCTGTGAACTCTAGGAATAGGGGACAAGTTCATGACCAAACAGGAGATAGAGATGTTCACATAAGATAAAATGGATCATTTTGATTACATTAAATTAAAAGGGTTTTGCATAAACAAAACCTGTGCAGCTAAAATTAGAAGAGAAGCAGGAAACTTAGAGAAAAATCTTTGCAGAAAGTTTCTCTGATTAAGTTCATTCTAAGATTTATAGAGAACTGAGTAAAATTTACAAAAACAAGAATCATTCTCCAACTGATAAGTGATCAAAGGATATAAATAGGCAGTTTTGAGAGGAAGAAATTCAAGTTATCAAGAGGTATATGAAAACATGCTCAAAATCATTTATAATTAGAGAAATGCTACTTCAAACAATTCTGAGGTACCACTACACCCCTCAGATTGGTTGAGATGATAAATGAGGAAAATGACAATACTGGAGGGGATATATAAAACAGGTACACTGACGAATGCACTGTTGGTGAAGCTATGAAGTGTCCCAACCATTCTGGAAGGAAGCACAGAGAAACAGAATAACTTTGAAAATAAAGTGGAGAATTTATCATGTATTTTAAAAAAGTAGTCTTAAATGGAGATTCAAAGTTTCATTCAGAATCCCCTTTTTATATTCTGCTGTCTGTATGAAAAGGCTCATTTTGGGTTAAAGTTCTGAATAAAAAATAAAATAAGGCAATAGTCAAGGTGAGTAACTAATCTAGGGGGGTGGCAATGTGAGAGGAGAGAAAGGGACTATATGGGTATACCTGGGAGATATTGTGGGATTGGTTCGGGACTATTGCAATAAAACAAATATTTCAATAAAGTAAGTCACATGAATTTTTTGTTTTCCAAGTGCATATAAAAGTTATGTTTATACTACAGTGCAGTCTATTAAGTGTGCAAGAGTATTATATTTAAAAAAAAAACAATGTATCTACCTTAATTAAAAATACTTTATTGCTAAAAAATCTGAACCTTCACCAAGTCATAATCTTTTTTCTGGGGGAGGATCTTGCCTCCATGTTGCTGGCTGCTGACCAATCAGGGTGGTGGTTGCTGAAGTTTGGGGTGGCTGAAGCAATTTTGTAAAATAAGATAACAATGAATTTTGCCATATAGATTGGCTCTTCTTTTCATGAAAGATTTCTTTTTTTTGGTAAGGCAATTGGGGTTAAGTAACTTGCTCAGGGTCATACACCTAGTAAGTGTCAAGTGTCTGGTCAGAGGTCAGATTTGAACCCAGGTGCCCTTGACTTCAGGGCCCGTGCTCTATCCACTGTGCCACCTAGCTGCCCCTGAAAGATTTCTTTGTAGCATGCAATGTTATATGATTGCATTTTACCCATAGTAGAACTTCTTTCAAAATTGAGAGTCAGTCCTCTCAAACCCAGCCACTGCTTTATCAACTAAGTTTATGTAATATTCTTTGATATTGTTGTGTTTTAGGGAATAGGGAAGCCCAAGGAGAGGGAGAGAGATGGGGGAATGGCCAGTTGGTAGAGCAGTCAGAACACACACAACATTTATTGATTAAGTTCTCAGTCTTATATGGGTGTGATTTGTGGTACCCTAAAACATTTACAATAGAAACATCCAAGATCACAGATCACCATAAAAATATAATAGTCATGATAAAAGTTTGAGATAGTGCAAGAATGACCAAGATGTGACACAGAGACATGTGATATTGGGAAAATGGTGCCAATACGCTTGCTTGATGCAGGGTTGGCACAAATCTTCAATTTGCAAAAAACCAAAACCCCACAGTATCTGTGAGGGGCAATATGGTGGAACACAATAAAACAAAGTACACCTGTATAACACATTTGGGCAAGGTAGAAATGACAAGGTTTGAAAATGAATTGAATAGATAGGGTAAGTGAGAATTAGGTTGCTGGCCAGGGTGCCTGAGGGTTAGTGCCCTCAACAATAATAGAAGTTTGGAAGAAAGGTAGGTTTAGAGAGAAAGTGGGCTTCTATTTTAGACAGATGTTGAACTTGAGATTCACATGGGACATACAGTTGGAGATATCCAAGATGGAGTTGATGAAGAAAACTCAGGTGAAAAACTGGGGCTGCATATATAGTTTGGGGGATCATTTGCATAGAAATAATTACTGAACCCAAAGGAACTTTGTGAGACTACCAATGAGACGGTGTAGAGGGAAAAGAGGCCTAGGACAGAGCCTTGGGGTATACCCATGGTTAGTAGATATGACATGGATGAAGATCTAGCAAAGGTATCATCCTCTATTCCTCATTCTCTCTCACATACACTCCTCCGTATCCACTCACCAAATCCTGTTAATTCTACCTTGCTAACATTTCTTGAATATGTCTCCCTCTCCTCTGATACTGCCACCACCCTGGTGTAGGCCCTCATCACTTCATGCCTAGACTACTATAATAGTCTGCTGGTGGGTCTCCTTGCCACAAGTCTCTCCCTATTCCGGTCTATCCTCTACTCAGTTGCCAAAGTGATCTCCCTAAAGCAAAGATCTGACCCTATCATCCTGCACCTCTCATTTAATAAACTCCGGTGGCTCCCTATTTCCTCCAGGATCAAATATAAAATCTCATGATGGGCTCTTCAAGCCCTTCATAACCTGGTCCTTTCTTGCCTTTCCAGTCTTCCTATATTTTACTCCTCTCCAGGCATTCTATAATCCAGGGACCTGGCTTCTTTACTATTCCTCACACTTGACACTCCATCTTCAACTACAGGCATTTTCAATGGCTGTTCTCCATGCCTAGCATTCTCTCCCACCTTGTTGTACCCTCTTGGCTTCCTTCAGTTCTCAACTAAAGAAGCCTTTCACAGTTCTCCTTAATCTTAGTGTTTCTCAGTTGAGATTATTTCTAATTCATCATACACATACACATATCTATGTTTATAGAATTCTCCGGGTTTGGTGAGGTGTGATCAAAAATAGGACAAGAGGGCAAGGGATTCTAGAGTTGAGGATAAAATGGAATCAAATTGGTTCAAGGGCAACCAATAGGAAAGGAGATGAGGAAATAGGCAAAGGATAACCAGGGCATGGATGAAAGTCCGGGAAAAACTGAGAGGCAAAGGGATGGAGAGTATGGTGAGAACAAAGCATATCTTGTTCATATATAGCTGTTCACATGTTGTCTTCCCCATGAGGCTGTTAGCTCTGTGAGAGCATGGACTGTTTGCCTTTCATTGTATCTCCAAGTCTTAGCACATCCCCAGTGTCTGGCACATAGTAGGTGCTTAATAAATCCCTATTAACTTTTTGAATTGGGCTGACTAGGAGAAGAAAAAAGGGAGCAGTGACATGAAACCTAGAGTGGAGAAAGAGTCCAGTAGGAAAAGATCAATAGTAACAAATGCTCCCAAGAGATCAAGGTAAACAAGGATTGAAGAAGGCCACTCTATTTAGCAACTAAGAGATCACTATTAACTTTGGAGAGGGCAGTTTCAGTTGAATAACAAAGATGCCAGATTTCACAGAATTCCAGAGACTGAGAAGAGAGGAAATGGAGGCATTGAGTAAAGATTCCTTTCTTAATTTTAGTCACGAAGGAGAGGAGAGATACAGAATGACGTCTGGATTGGGTGCAGGGATCAAAGGTTTTTAAGGATGGGGAAAACATAGGCATGTTTGTGGGCAGCAAAGAGGAGTCATTACACAGCAAGAGATTGAGGTGAACTGAGAGTGCAGATGATAGAATGGGCACTATGCTTGAGAATACAGGAGGAATGTAGACGGGTTGATTTCGGCAAGGAGACCAGAGCGAAGAAGGAGATAGTGAGGAAAGATGTAAGATGAAGTGTGGGAGCTGCCAGAAAATGGCCTCAATTTGGGGGTGAAAGATGAAGTAAGTTTCTCAGCATGAAGAGTGTGGGTGCTGTGGGAAGCTTGAGGGAGGGAGAAGTTTGGAACAGATGCTGTGGATGGTGGATAGTGAATTATTAGGGAGGAATATAAAGACTGCCTTGCTACAGTGAAGGCATGCCTGAGATTAGATAACATAGACTAGTAGTATGGACCCAATCAGTGTGTTTTCATGATTTCCCTTGCTCTATTCAGCAGTACACCAATAAGAATGAAGGAAGAGGATGGTTGAAATCCTCCAGGGTTGGGAATTGGCAAAGTATGATCAGAAATACGACAAGGGGGCAAGGGATTCTAGAGTGGAGGATCATGTAGAATTCAATTGGTCTAGGGGAACTAAAAGGAAAGGAGATGGGGAAGTAGGCAGAGGATAAGCAGAGCAGGGGTGATAGCCTAGGAAAGAAATGAGAAGCAAAGGGAAGGGAGGGCATGGTGAGAACAAAGAATATACGCTCCATACCTCTTGCCATGCCACCCGAACAAAAAACTGAGCTGACTGTGAACATCATGTCAGTTAGCTCTTACTGGACTCTTTTTTTGACCTATCATTTGAAAAGTCCACAAACTCTAGTTGACTTTAGGAAGAATGGAAGATCTCCTTTCCTGTGGCCACCACATCACCCTGACTAACTCAGGCCTTGGCATAGATCCCGAATTATTCTACCCATAGTCAAAGGAGGAAGACAGAGCCAAAGACCAATTGGCTGAGGTTTCTCCTGTCCCTCCCTTGGGGGCAGAAAAGGAGAGTTTTCATGGGCAGAAGTGGCTCATTTTTCCAGCTTTCCAATACTTGCAGAATTTCTTTGTGGTTTCTATCATCAGTGCTTTGTCAAGGAAAAAAATGTTTCAATTTTGCCCAATTCCTGGCTCATTCTCATGTTTCAATATTATGCTTCTATCCTCACTGAGTCAGAGAATGTTAGGGCTGAGAAAGACCTTGTGGCTCATCTGGTTCACTCCCTTCATTGTATAGGAAAGGAAACTAAGTCTCTGCATAGTAACTCAGCCAAGGTCACACAGGGAGTTATCGGAGATTAGCAGCAGGCTTCTGATTATGAATTCAATGCTCCTTTCACTGGAACATGATGCCTTTTTTTTCTTTTCTTGCTCAAAACTGCTTTCCTCAACTACTTCATTTCTGAAGGGCACAATAATTCCCCTGATTGATCTTCCAGTTGAGAAGCCATGGAGTCATAGAATCATGGTGGTAGATTTGGAAGGGACCTCCAAGCTCAGATAATCTGATCTATATCAATTTGAATAAGAACCCTTATCCAAAATGCCTGACAGGAGGCCATCCATCTTTTCCTTAAAGACCCCAGTGAGGGCTACCCCACTACTTTCCAAGGCAATCCATTCCACTTTTGGATAGCTCAGACTGTTAAGAAGGTTTTCCTTACATAGAATTGAAATCAACCTTTGTATGACTTCTATCCACTGCTCCTAGTTCTGTCCTCAAGACCCAAGCAGAACCAAACTCTCTTTCATGAGACAGAGCTCGAAATACTTGAAGATAGCAAAAATGCTCCCCCTCGCCCCCATCAACTCATCTCTTCTTTGGGCTAAATACATCTTAATTCCTTCAACTAATCTTCATATGGCATGATTTTAAGGCCTTTTAAATATCACAATTCTCCTTCTCTGGACAATCTCCAGCTTATCAGCGTCCTAAATGATAGTGTCTAGAACTCAACACAGTCCTCTGGATGTAGTCACATCAGAACGCAGAACAGAATAGTCTAAGTATTACTTCCCTAATACAACCTGAGATTGCATTTATTTTTTTTGGCTGTCATATCACACTATTGACTCATACTGAATTTACAGTCAACTAAAACCTCCAAATCTTTTTTAGATGAACTGCTATCTAGTCACATTTCCTCAATCTTGAACTTGCAAAGTTTATTTTTGAACATAAGTGCAAGACTTTCAATTTGCCACCATTACATTTTCATCTTGTTAGATCTGATCCTTTGGGATCCTGACTCTGTGCCTTATGACTCAGCATCATTTGCAAATATGGATGGACATGCCAACTACGCCTTTACTGAAGTCACTGATAAAAATGTGAAGGAGCAGAAGCGTCCCATTAGACACCCTGACACTCGTTCCTCCAATATACATTTTAGATTCTCCCCTAAAGTCTCCTATGGGCTACAACCAATCTGGTTAGCTTTGTTTACTTTCTACAGCATTGACAAGTATTTATTAGGTGCCCATTATGTGCAAAGTGTATATTAGGGGCCTACTATGTACAAGGCATTATACTAGGTGCTGGGAACACAAAAACAAAAATGAAATGATCCCCAACCTCAAAGAGCTTATATTTCACTGAAAGAAAACTATAACTATGGCTATGACTATAACTTTAACTACAATTATAACTATAACTATATATACACATATCTATCTATGTGTATACATCTATCTATCTATCTATCTATCTATCTATCTATCTATCTATCTATCCACATACACAGATATGAGTTGGTGAGTAGTAGAGTTGACCTCTGCCATCTTCTCTCTTGAAGCCTAAAGTGACTGCAGAATGTGAAGTAACTCAAAGAAAAACTGATGAGCTCTCCCTTCTTTGCTACGCTCATGAATTCAGCCATCCTCCTTACATAAGTGCATGAATTGCTCTCTGCCAATGAGGAGAGTCCCTTCCAATGGGCTTTGGGACTGAGGTTACATGAAATAATTTCATTGGGGGGGGCAGGGAGGTCAGGAAAGGCCTCTTGTAAGAGGTGGCACTTTAAATGAGACTTGAAGGAAGCTAGAAATTCTAAGAGATGGGAATGAGGAAGGAGTGCGTTTCAGGCATTGTAGTTAGTCTGGGCAAAAACAAGGAGGTCGGAAATAAAATTTCATATACAGGGTGATGTAGAAGCACATAGTGAGTAGCATCTATTTTCTCTGAATATTCTTCAGATACTCTTATTTTCTTTCATGCATTCTCCCATCTATTCATTCAACAAATATTTTATAAGTACTTCCAGGTATAGTAAGTGGTTTTTTTTAGGATGGAATTACAATTACTATTATTATTATTTTGTGGGAGGGAAGGGCCCAGTAGTAACTATGGCATCCAGAAGAAGAAATCCAGTTAATATCTTCCTACCCCTAAAATTCTTATTCCTTCTAAAACCATTACATTTTAAAATAATAACTCATTTAAATAGCATGTTAAGGCTTACAGAGCACTTTCCTCAGACCTACCCTGTGAGGTAGGGTAGTTTTGTTATTCTCATTTTGCAATGTGGGAAACCAAGGCTCAGAGAAGTGAAATGACTTGCTGGGGTCCCCTAAGTACTAAATGTCAGAACCAGGTTTCAAACTCAGGTCTCCCAACACCAGCCAAGTCCAGGGCTCTTCCCACTAAACATCATTGCCTTTTGTTGGGATTCGGAGTCATTTCTTCCACAGAGCAGTTTTATTGTAAGCTAAGGCACTGCTGTTGCCAAACTGACCAGCTGGCATTGCTTTCCCATGAAAGACCTCCTTTTAGAGAGCTTATGCCCAGTGATATTTCAGTGACTCCATTCACACAACTCTAGTGAAGTCTGCAGTGGATCAGAGACCCTGCTTCTCGGGGCTTTATCACTTTATAAATGAAGCATAATTAGTAAGGACTTAACTTCTCCCCATTCTGCTTGGCTGTGAGCAGTTTTTTCAAGCCCGTTCTATAAAATCGGTTTTAAATTATACTCGGTGATCAGGGGAGTTTGCATAAAAGAGGATCTTGAACTTAAACGGAAAAAAAGAGCAAGCTTTGATTTTCAGAAAGGAAATCTGGCAAGCGACTCGTGCATAATGTGGTCTTGTTTCCTTTGATAGTTTAAAAAATCCCAGGCCAAAAATTACACTTCAGCATTACACTTCTGACTCAATTCAAACATCACAAAGAGAACAAGTGCCTGCTCAGCGGGGCGGGTGTGGAGCACTCTGGGTAGAGCCCAGAGGAGGGCCAGGCCCACCTCCCCATTTCCTGCTGGTTACTTGGAATGCAGTTTCCCTGGGAAACTGTCTTGGTGCAACAGTGGAAACCTTTATAAATGTCCCCCCCAAATCTTCAGTGGCTCCCTATTGCCACTAGGAAAAAATACAAAATCCTCACCCTGGCATTCCTTCTACAGGCGCGTTCCCACCCACCCTTCTATTTTTATTTCGTATTATTTTCCTTCTCATGATCTCCAGTCTAGTTAAACTGAGCAAGCAGCTGTTTCCCATACACAACATTCCAGCCCCATTCTCCATGACTTTGCAAAGGTGGTCTGTTCTTTGGACAATACACTCTTTCCTCAGCTCAGCCATATCTTAGATCAATGCTTCTTAAACCGTGGGGTAGCCCTGAAGGGGTCCCGCTAAAGGGGTCACCAGCAGCCACAGTTTAAAGAGCCCTGTCTTTGAGGACTCCTTTCCTAATCTCCTCAGCTCCTTGTTCTCTTCTGTATAACTGTGTATTAACTTATGTGAGGGTACTCCTCCTACCTCAAAGGCCAAGCATGGTTTCATTTTTAACTTCTTTCGCACCCCCCTGCACCTAGGACAATGCTTTGCATGTAGGGGAAGAGGGACAAATGGTTGTCCATTTGAAATTCTGTTGGGGAATTGGACTGCCACTGGCCTTTTATGTAAATTGTAAAACTTGCATATAAAGAAAGAAAATCGCTTTTTCTCCCTGCCTCCCATTAGAGAGTCAGTCCTCTGGGTTGGAAAGCGCCATGGATTTGAAGTCCAAAAACCTGGGTTCAATTCCACGTCTGTGATTTACTAGTGGTGTGGGACTAATCACTTTACCTCTGTGGAGAAGTCACGTTTCCCCATTTGTCAAATGAGAGAGGTGGAACGGATGCCAGAATTTTCACACCTTATTTCCCTACCTCACAGTCAGTAAGTAAATATGCATTTGTTAAGCCCCTACTATGTGCCAAGCATTGCGCTAAGGGCTGGGGATACAAAAAAGGCCAAAGACAGTCCTTGCTCTCAGGAGGTGAGGGTGGCGGGGATGGAAGGGAAATTCAACAAGCAAATGAATATGTACAAACAGGATAGATAGGATATAAACAAATAAGAAAGAGAAGGGACTAGAATGAAGCTGGATTGGGAAAAGCCTTCTGTAGAAGGTGGGATTTCAGCTGGGATTTAAAGGAATTCAAGGAAGGCAGTGATCAGAGATGAGGAGGGAGAGCATTCCAGGCACAGAAGAAATGCCCAGAGCTGAGAGACAGAGGGTCTTGTCTATGGAACAGCCAGGAGGCCAGTGTCACTGGACAGAAGAGTATGTGGCAAAGAGGAAGGTGTAAGAAGGCTGGAAGGGTAGGGGGGAGCTAGGTTACAAAGGGCTTTGAACCCAAGACAGAGGATTTTGTATCTGATCCTGGAGGTGATGGGAGCTACTGGCATTTACGGAGAGGAATACTGGCATAACTGGACCTGCATTCTGGGAAAATCACTTTGGTGGCTGGATAGAGGATGGACCGAAGTGGGAAGAGATTTGAGGCAGGCAGACAGAACAGCAGCTATTGTTATAGTACAGGCCTGAGGAGATGAGAGCCTGCACCAGAATGGTGGCAGTGTCAGAAAAGAGAAGGGGGCATATTCAAAAGATGTTGCAAAGGTGAAATTAACAGGTCTTGACAACATTTGGACATGGGGGTGAGAGAGGAAAAGACTGAGGAGTCCAGGATGACCTCTAGCTTGTGAGCTTGAGGGACTAGAAGGGTAGTATCTCCAATAAAAGGGAAAATGGGGAGGGTTTAGGGGGAAACAGAATGAATTTTATTTTGGACATGCGGAGTTTAAAATGTCTACTTGACATCTAGTTTGAGATGTCCGAAAAGTAGTTGGACATGTGGGATTGGAGGTCAGCAATGAGGTTAGAGCAGGGTAAGGAGATCTGAGACTCTTCAGCATAGAGAGGGCAATCAGACCCATAGGAGCTAATAAGATCACCAAATGAAATAGTACAGAGGAAGAAGAGGGCCCAGAGCAGAACTCTATGGGACACCTATGGTTAGAAGGCATGTTCTAGATGAGGATTCCGCAAAGGAGATTGAGAAGCAATGATCAGAAAAGCTAGGAAGAGAACCAGAAAAGAGCTGTGTCCTGAAAATCTTGAGAGAAGAGAGTGTTGAGGGGGAGAGAGTGATCAACAGCATCACAGGCTGCAGAGAGGTCAAGGGGAATGAGGATTGGGAAAAAGTTATAGTACTTGGCATTTAAGAGATCACTGGTAACTTTGGGGATGAAATAAAAAGCTAGAATGTAGAGGGTTAAGAAGGAGTTTAGCCACAAAGGGCAGAAGAGATAGAGAATGAGAGTTAGGGGGATAGAAGGATTGAGTAAGGGATTTTTTAGGCTGGGGGAGACTCTTCAATATAGGGATATTTAACCCCCTTCAATCTCCTTACATCATGTATTTTCTTTTTTTTTCTTTTTCCTTTTGTTTTGGTTGGTGAGGCAATTGAGGTTAAGTGACTTGCCCAGGGCCTCACAGCTATCTGAGGTTGGATTTGAACTCAGGTCCTCCTGACTCTAGGGCCAGTGCTCTCATCATGTATTTTCTCTGGCTGTCCCCAGTGCCTGGAATACTCTCTCTCTCATCATCTCCACCTCCGGGCTTCTTTCAAGGCTCAGCTAAAATCCTACCTTCTGCAGGAAGCCTTTCCCAATTCCTCTTCATGCTAGTGCCTTTCCTCTATTACTTATTCCCTATTTCCCTGGAATACAGCTTGTTTGTACATGTTTGGTTACCTGTCTCTTCCTATTAGCCTGTGAGCTCTCTGAAGGCAGACTGTCTTTTATCTTTCTGTGTATCCTTAGCACTTGACACAGTGCATAGCACATAGGAGATGCCTAATAAATGCTTATTGACTGATTGACTTTTGATGTTCCTTCCAGCTTGGGGGTGAACCTGGAATTTTTATTAGCCAGTCACATCCCAGTCGTACTTTGTTGGCCAGACTGCTTCCTTTAACCCAGCCAGGCAAGGAGGGAATGAGGCTGGGGACTGGAGAGTTGTGATGGGAGAAAGGGAAAAGGCCTTGAGCTGGGGCATTGCAGTAGGAGACCAAAAGGGGCATCATGCTCTGGGCCCCTGGCCCAGAGGAAGACTCAGAAATGAAAGAGGTGGGCACACAAGGGAACGTGGTGAGAGTGCAAAGAAACAGGTCTTAGTTTAGAATTGTGCTGGGGGTGGCCAGTACCATTCACTGTGTTACATGGGATCAGACTTTGCCTGGGTAGAGTCCTGGGTTTGTTTTTTTTGGGGGTGCAGCATACAGAGTCCATTAATGCTGAGCTTTGCTATATCAGGGTCCATTCATTTAACCAATATTTCCATACCATATGAGGTACGTTAATGAAGAACAACAATCATTAGAAGGAGAAGATCAGGATTTGAGTCCTGACAAGTCTCTTTACTTTACTCAGCCTCAGTTTCCTCATCTGAAAATGGGGATAGTAATTATCTACTTTTGGCAGCATGGTCCAGGGGACAAAGTACTGGCCTGAGTTCCAATCCTGCCTTTGACTCTTAGTAACTGTGTGACCTTGGGCAAATCAATCAACCTCTCCGAGCCTTAGCTTCCACATTTGTCATACGTTTAGGTTTGCGTTTTGGAGACTGGCTCTCCCTATCTCAGCCAGGCTGGAATTAAAATCCCCTTTCTATTGGCCTAGTTTGCCATTCCATACGTAGTCTGGCGGCCCCACCCCTGCTCCTGAGGACTCATCACGTTGGAATGGGATTTCCTATGGAGCACTGATGGGCTTCATACCTGCTGCAGCTCTGGACTCCCAAACTCCAATGATCCAGCAGGAGAGGCACCCCCACATCCAGCCCTCCCATGGCTGTTGGGAGCGGTAAGTGAGATCATGGATATGAAGGGCCATTTAGCTAGCAGTTTTTATTACTTACTTCACAGAGTGTTGTGACAAAAATGTTTTCTATGCCCCCCAACAGAAGTTATTATTATGTTCGAGGCACTGCAGGGAGTCAAAGATAAATGAGCCCTGGGCTCAGCTCTCTGGGAGCTTATAGTCTAGTAGGGAGATAAGACCAGGCCAAAGATAAGTGCAACATAATTCGGGCCAGGATATGATAAGTGAGGAGAGGAGAGCTGTGCAGAGGGTTCTGAAAATGCAGAGGACAAGATAACATCCTTGTAGGAGCAATCTGAAAAGGAGGCAAGGGCATTGGCACATGCCTTGAAGCATAGGGAGGAGTTCAGGCACCTCGGGGAGTGGGGCACGCTTTTGCTTTTGCTTCCCATGTATTAGCTCGAGCCCCTTCTTCCTGGGGCTGTTCTTAATTTTCTGATTGTTTCATGATCACTTTATTTTCAGCCATTAGCAGGAGAAGCAGCAGTAGCTCCAATGCCTATAGCTTTAGGGCTTACTTTACAGAATGAAAGGTTGAATATGGCATGAGCAAAGCTAGCCTTCCTGATTCTGGTCAACTGCATGTGCCAGCTCAGTACCTGGGCTGTGCTTTGGGAATGACAAAACCACTCCCTCACTGGCCATTGAGCAGGAAGAGCTGATGACTCAGTGGGTCTTTAAAAGGCCAGTGACTCTGCCCCTGGCTATCTTCTTCCTTGGACTTTCCATGTGGCTCTCCTGTGAGTGGAGGGTGGGGGGGATAGGAGCCACTCTTCCTCCTCTCCCCACCCTCCAACCCCCAGTAGAAATGTCAAACTTCTGAGCACATGGCCAGGCAGTTAAAGAGCATGGCCTGGCAAGGGGAGCCCAAGCATGAATTTGGGGTTGTTTATTCTGTGTTTGTGTTTCTTTGCCTGGTGCCTAGGTGAACAAACATTTACCTAAAGATCAGCATATCCAGATCTGGAGGCCACTTTCAGAGTGGGAGAGTATCAGTGCTCCTGAGTTCTTTGGTTGGGGCTGACTAGTAGCCTGGATCGGTAACTATTCCATTGGTCTTAAAGCAGATTCACCAAAAAGAGGATAATCCCAAACCCTGACCTAGCTTGCCAGAGACCTCTATCAGGAAAGGAACGGCACAGGGCAAAGGCCAAGTATAAAATGTGAACACTACTCAGCAGTTCTACAAAATGCCTTATGTTTAGATAAGGCTTAAGTATCAACTTACAAGGAGAGTATAAAACATGTTATCACCGCCCCTTATTTAAGTTTTTCTGTCAATGTGTTCTTGTGAGTACTTGTGTATAGCATTTTTTTTCTATGTAAAGAATAAAAACCTGTCCCATAACTGATTCATATTGTGCATTCAGTACCTTTTGACTTTTTCCCTTCTCCCCTGCTTCAAGGAGACCCCTGACATAAACCAAAATATAAACTTTAAGAAGCCATCTCCAGGATGCTGGAGTAAAGGAATGTAACAAGCATGTGAGATAAAGGAGCCCATTCCCTCTTATTAGAGGCCAGGTTCTCCCCAGGACTCAACCCAGCCCAGACCACAAGTACGGGGACAGAGCAGAGAGGCCCTGTAGTGTAAAGGGAATGTGGCAGAGAACTTCAGCCCTTTGGCCCAGCAGCAGTCATTAGAGAATCACAATAATTCTGTAAGGGAGGTACTTATTCTTTATCCTCATTTTGCAGTCTAGGAAACTGAGGCCAAGAGGTGAAGAGACTTACCCAGTTACATAGATGGTAAGTACAAGGAGCAGTTAGGTGATGATGCATCGGATAGAGTGTTTTAGAGACAGGAAGACATGACTTCAAATCCAGACTCAGACATTTAACTGTGTGACCCTGGGCATGTCACTTAACTTCTGTCTGGCTCAGTTTCCTCAACTGAAAAGTGAGGATAATAAGAGCACCTATCTCATAGAGTTGTTGTGACCATCAAATGATACATTTGTAAAGCCTAGAATATAGTAGCTACTTAACAAATGCTTTAAAAAAAGTATTGAAGCTGGAATTTGAGCCCAGGTTTTAACTACTACCCAGGTTACTTTTGGTTAATCAATACTTTATATTTTTAGGGGATTTAAAAATTACAGTACTTAAAATCATCAACCTGTCTTTTCTCAGTGTTCTCAAGAATACTGCTATGTATTTTTGATAAACAAAAAAGGTTTGAAATCTTAAATAATAGCCCCAATTTTTAATCACAAAGTCTATTCAGATAATCTTTTATGGTCCCCAAAGAGGTTTTTGCCTGTTTCCACAGAATGGTATGAAACAAGCCTATGTAATTGCCTTCAATATGTGAAAACCAATTTGTCCAGGGAAACTAGGATGCTTGATGTCATCAATTAAAGCACTCAGAAGAAACACAGAAAATATAGGAAATGGAAAAGAAAGCACCATTGCTTCTTTCTTTCTCTCTCTCTCTCTCTCTCTCTCTCTCTCTCTCTCTCTCTCTCGCTCTCTCTCTCTCTCTGTGTTTATCTCTCTCTTTCTCTCCCCTCCCTCCTCTCTTTCTTTCTTTCTCTCTCTCTCCCTTACTCCCTTCATCCCTCTCTCTCTCTCTCCTCTCTCTCTCTCTCTTCAGCCACGATGATTTTTTGGCCTCCAATAAAGAGTGGTTGGAGAGACTGTGAATACCAGACACAGGTTAACCCTGGCCTCATCTTTGGTCTAACCTCTACAATATAGACTAAGCTCCTGTTATATTATACACATCACTTAGTGCCTTCTTTTTGCCTTGGTTTCTACATGGCCAGCTCCCCCTTGACTCTATCTTATAGATGCTAGCTCCATTTTGTTTGGAGTGTGATAAAATCAATAATTTGCACCAGACCGCCAAAAACTTAAAGACAAAACAGGAGAATAAATTCATAGATCTGTCCCAAGTCTTTGAGAAAAAGTGTTTCCTCCTCACAGTGGGCATCCTTCACTTTCAGGAATGGAAATTGAAAAGGGTCACTGAAATAAGCCAACAAAGTGGATTTGTCACTATAGCCAACAAGCCCAAACAGAAGGAAATGGTCATGGAAGAGAGGAAAGGATCATCTTGGGTGAGGAAGCAAAAGGCAGTGCAGGAGTGAGCAGAGAGTGCTGCACCTGGAGTCAGAGACCTCTTACTTATTATTTGTGTGGCCATGGGTGTGACACTTAAATTTTCTGAGTCTCAGTTTTCTCTTCTACCTGTAGTATGTATGTCACAGGGTTGTCAGGAGGTTAAAATGAGATAACACATTATTTACACCCTTTAAAGCACTCTATGAATGTTAGTTATATTCAATAATAAAGCTGCTAATCTAGAAAATGAGCTGGGACTCACTCCAGTTTTAGCAAAATGTTGGTGTCTCAGTGGCCTCACACTACAAACTTTACCATACAGTTAATCTCAGATTCTCTCAACCCTTTTTGGGTTTTCTGGAAGAACGAGATAAAAAGAATGAGGGAGCAAGATCAGTGAGGCAGAGAATACCAAAAGGCCAGCAAAGCTCCATCTGTCACTTTTCTTTCCTTCTCTAGTGAGGAAACCCAGTTCCCACTCAATTGCAGCCTGGCTTTCCAAAGAAGCCTAAACTTTTAATAGGAAAAAAACCATGCAGAAGTTCTTTCTCAGGTCTTGTTAATTTGATCATCTTTTATGGCAGCAGCTTACTGCTGCAAGAAAGAGGCAAGGGTTCTCTCTGAAATACAAACACATTTAAGAGAAATCTTGACCAAATCATGTAAGATATTCCCATGATCTTCTAGTGCCAGGGCCCAAACAATGAAAACACTGTCTGAGGATCAGATTTTAACTAAATACTATTTGGTGGCTTGGATGCCACCTACCAATTTGGCCTTGTATTCTTTTCATATAATTACCCAATGTCTCTCAATATCTGAAAGGGTCAATATCAGAGCCATAACTATGGTGGGGTCAACAGGGCTTTGTCCCAAGAGAGCAACTTACAACATTTGCATGACTTTCTTTTGCCTAGAAACAACTGAGGTTAGTATCTACTCACCAAGAATAATTACTACCACAATTATAACTCAGGTAAGCTGCTCCATGGGCTGCCCCACTCTGCTCTTCCCCCTTTGTGTGGTCTCTCCAGGAACACTTTCCTTCATCAATTGAAGTGCTTTGGGTGTAAAAATCATTAGTTACAGTTTGGTTAATCTAGTGGACTCCAACTTGTCCTAACCTTAGACATCCAGTTTGCTCCTTTGCATTTTATATCCTGCCCCATTTCTATGATTTTCACTATCAGTACCAGGAAGCTATCATTCAACATGAAGATCACTCTATAACATCACCTGACAACCTAATGATGTAGATGGAAGTCATGTAGATCCATTCAGTACCTTATAGAAAACTACTAAGCCTACCACATTTTTGTCTGCTCCCAGACTGTATTCGATCAAACAAATCAATCAAAAAGCATGCTCCAGGAACTATGTTAAATGCTAGGGACACAAAGAAAAAGCAAAAACAGTCCCTGCCCTTGGGGAGCTTATATTTCTCAAGGGGAAAACAATACTTACATAAAAATGGAAGAGACACTAACAGTTAAGAAGACTGGGAAAGGCCTCATGCAGAAAGTGGTGTTTGAGCTGAGCCTTGAAGTAAACGGTGGAGGAGAGAGAACATCCTCGGAATGGATGATAGCCAATGGTGAGGTGTGGAGAGCATAAATGTATGTGTGTGAGGAACAACAGGGAGATGAGGATGGCTGGACTATGATGTGCATGGAGAAGGTAATGTGTAAGAAGAATGGAAAGATGGGAAGGGTTCAGGTTGTGAAGAATTTTTAATGTCAAACAGAGGTGTTTAGGCAGCCTTTGGACTTGCATGGAAGTATACCGAAATGAACAAGGCCTCACATCGTTGGAACTCTGCCTCTCCTGCACTGCAAAGTCTCAAAGTCCTACATAGATGAAGAGAGATGGCAGGTATTTGGCCCCAGTGCATTTTCCCATTAGTTCTCGATAAACGTTTATTTCCATGTTACACCAGCAGGATTAGCTTGCTGCTTCCTAGTTGTTTACCACACTAACACCAGACAAAGATGGTAACTGAGCTCTACTTATAGGGTATCTTTGACTGAATGCTGCCAGTGGCCTCCATATCACTTGGTGAATAAGGTCAAGATGCTTTCTTGGAACGTAAAGTGGATCGATGGTGTTCAAAAACACAGTTGTTTTTCTTGATAGAAAATACATCAGTGTTGCTAGTGGCTAGTGGAACATGACAGGTACACTTGACTGAGTCACTGAATCAGATGGCAGCCGATGAGGTAAGTCTCAATATAGAAAAGTCACCTTCTATATCCCTGGGGGCACACTGTGTGAGAGGGTGTCTATCTGTTGCCTCCAGCCTCCAGAAGGGAACTAAGGTGGTCTTTGGGAAAGCAAATGGACTTTCCATTAAGATGGCTGCATCAAAGTCATAAAGGAGCTCAGTTCTCCCACATGTACTCCAGCAAAGATATAAAAATAGTTCCAGACTAAGTGATGTTCAGGAAACCCAAATGCAACTATGACAAACACCTTCACCCAGCCCAGAACTGAGTAAAAAGAGAGTCAGAGGTCTGCAGTACATATTCACCAGGGACAACCAGAGTGGACTCAGATGAACAAATGGGAAGCCTACCGACACTCCAGGGGCATGTGTGGGAGTTGAGGGGAGAGAAGAACAGAAGAGAGGAGCAGGCAACACTCCAACCTTGATACCCTAAGGAGTCTCTAGCACTTTGCCTGGAAGCATTCAAGAGGACACTGAAGTCTGTAGCACTCAGTACCAAGATGTAGGGAAGTCTTGAGGCTTTGATAGAAAATCACCAGGTTGGTTGGAAAATCACAGTACTCTGACCACTCTGATAGGGACTTGGGGTTCAGAGCAGATAGCATCCTTACTGCAATGCTCTGGGGTAGGGGAAGTGTCAGAATTCTACAGTGATCATATCTCACATGCTCCAAAGGACCCCCAAGAATGCAATTCTCTGAACCTAGATGATCCAGAAGGTACCAGAAACCTGCCAGTACCATGAACATAGTGGAGATAGAAATCAATGGCATGATCCAAGTGATTGAGGTCAGACCCAAACAGGACCTAACTATTCCATCCAAGAGTACAGGAGGTATCAGAGCTCAACCCTGGAACAAAGTTCCAAATCATGAACTGAAGCTAGAGATTTGAGTAAACATAAGACAATACTGAATGTTACAGAGAACTATTATAGGATAAAGGAAACCCAAGAAGTATACCCAGGAAAAAAACAAATTAAGTCAACAAGCATTTGTTAAGCACCTACTAAAAACAAGGCATTGTGCTAATGTTGGGGATATGAAGAAAGGCAAAAAAAAATAGTCCCTGCTTTCAAGGAGTTCATATTCTAATGGAAGAGGGAAAGAGAGTAACTCCATGGTAAATACAAGTAGAGACCTGGAGAAAAAAATGGCTGGGCCACAAGGACTACAAGAGTAACTGGAAGAAATGAAGCAAGAGATAAAAATGAAATCATATATGAAATAAGAGCTGTAGAAGAAAAAACTGGAAAGAGAATGAATAGCTTAGAATAGAAAGTGGAAAACTTTCCCCAGGTTAACAAACTCCCTGAAAATTAGAATCGAGCCAACAGCACTCTATGACTCCCCAAAACAACAAGATGCATCAAAACTAAATCAAAACCAACTGACCTAAAAATGGGTCAAGGAGAGACAATTTAAGAATCTGATTCCTTGAAAACCTTGAACAAACAAAAAAACCTGGATCCCATGTTTCAAGAACTCATCAAAGAAAAAGGCTCAGATTTATTAGAACCAGAGGGCAAAGTAGAAAAAGAAAGACTGGTAACTTCCTGAAAGAAGTCCTAAAATGTAAACTTCCAAGAAAATCATAGCCAAAATCCAGAGTTTCCAGGTGAAAGGAAATACACATTGAAAGAATGAGTTCAAGTAACAAGGAGTCACAATCAAGATCACGTATGACTCGGCAGCTATTACAATAATAAAAGGGGAGTACAATATTTGGAGCAGGCAAAAGATAAAGGCTTATAACCAAAAATTAATAATAATATAACCTGCAAGAATAAGTATAATATTACTGGGGAGAAATGGACCTTTAATGGAATAGAAGATTTTCAAGCAGTACCAACAAAAAGACCAGAACTGAGTAGAAACTTTGAAATGCAAACACAAGAGTTAAGAGAAACCTAGAAAGGTAAATACATTTGAGCAATTCACAGTGCAAAATAAACAATGATGAATTGCTTACATACTAATTGGGCGAGAAGGAACAAGTGTCTCTTTAGAATTCTAACTTTTTCAAATGACAAAGGTATTGAATATGAGAGAAGGTAAAGTGGTAGTTTATTGTTTTGATGATCTTAAGAGGGGAATAAAGGGAGGAGAAAAGGAATATGCTAAAGTAGGAAGAAGTTGGTAAAAACAATTTTTACTCATAATTGTGGCATATGAGAAGGTACAAACATAAAGGAAGAAGAGGAGTCTTCACATGAACCTCACATACACACACACATACATATACACAAAATACAAAGAGTTTGGTAAAATTCAACAGAGAAAACAGGCATGGACAGGGAGAAAAGAGAGGAAGAAGTGAGCTTAAGAGGGAGGGTGGATTTTGGAAGGGAAAGCAAATAAACTTCAATTTCAGGATGTGGATGATAAAAGTAATAGTATTAAAAGGAAAAGAAGAAAGGGTAAAAATGAGGGATTGAGGTCTGTTCAAAAGGAAGAAAGGCAGTACAGTGGTATGAAAGCAGACCATTTCAACTGTATAGAATTAGTGTTGATCACAGTCATACTCTTTTACTACTGTCTTTGCAAAGAGAGGAGAAGGAGGCAGAGAGAGGAAAAAATATAAGAGGCTATGATAGAGGGAAATATACACCTAACAATCATAGCTGTGAACATGAATGGGATGAAATCACCTACAAAATAAAAATAAATAGCAGAGTGGATTAAAAACACAAACCACCAATATAGTGTTTAAAAGGAGCACACTTGAAATGTCAAGATCCACATGTTGTTAAAATGAGTGATTGGAGCAGAATTTATTATGATTTAGGTGAACTCTAAATGTCACAGGTAGCAAACATAATTTCAGGAAATATAACAGTAAAAGTAGTCATGGTTTAAAGTGATAAATGGGGAAACTACATTGGGCTTAAAGGCATCATAGATAATGAAATAATATTAGTACTTAATATATGTGTACTGAATGGTGTACATATAATAAGTGTTTAAACATAAGTGTTTAAAGAAAAAATGTTTAAAGAAATATATAACTGCTTAAAGAAAAAGTTCATTGAATTACATGGAGAAATAGAAAGCTATAATAGTTGGGAACCTCAATATGTCCCTTTCACACCTAGATACATTTAACAAAAAGATAAACAATGAAGAAATTAAGATTTTAAACAGAATACTAGAAAAGTTAGTTATGCCAGATCTCTAGTGATTACTGAATGGGAATAGAAAAAGAGTATAAATATTTCTCAACTGTGTGTGGTACCTTTACAAAAACTGTGCAAGAGCATTAAAAATCATAAATATAGAAAAGCAGAAATATTAAATATATTATTTACAAACCACAACCAAATAAAATTGTAATCAGTAAAGGACATCTGAAGAAAGGATACAAAGTTAAATGGAAACTAAATTAAATTAGTTGAACCCGAAAGACTTGGCAAATCAAAGAACAAATCATAGAAACAACAGGTAATTTCATCAAAGAAAATTATATTAATGATACAACATAGTAAGGCTTTTGGGATGCAGCCAAAGGAGTCCTTAGGGGAACATTCATGTCTTTAAACACTTTCATCAACAAAATAGAGGGAAAAAACAGATAAATGAATTAGGCATGCAATTTAAAAAATTAGAAAAGCAATTAATAAAAAATCTAGCTACATATCAATATAAATATTCTAAAAATGAAAAAATAACAAAATTGAAACAAAAATATCCCATGTTGAACTGACACATAAGGCCAGAAACTGATTGTTTTTGGGGAAAACTCTAATAATATAGTGTTAGATAATCTTATGTTTAGAGAGATGGAAATAAAAACTAGCAATATCAAAAATGAAAAAGGAGCATTTATGACAAATGAAGAAAAAATAAAGGAAATTGTTAGTGAGTAATTTTCTAAAGTACATGCCCAAAAGTGATAATCTAAATGAAATGGATGAATATTTATAAAATGCAAAAAAGCCCTGGTTAACAGAACAAGAAAGAGAATTTAAATAACCCAATATTAGATGAATAAATTGAACAATCCAGAAATAAACTCTCCAAGAGAAAAAAAAAACAGAACTGGATGGATTTACAGGTGAATTCTATCAAACATCCAAAGAACAACTAATCTCATTATTACATAAACTGTTTGTGAAAAAAGGAAAACAGGAAAAATGAAGGGATCCTTCCAAACTCTTTCTATGATACAAATATGGTTTTGACACCTAAACCAGGGAGAGACAAAACAGAGGAAGACAACTATAGGCTAATAATCCTAATGAACATTGATTCCAAAAATCCTGCATAAAATACTAGCAAAGAGGCCATAGAAACATACTAAAAATTACATACTATGACCAAGTTGGATTTTTTGGTAAGAATACAGACTTGGCTCAACATTAAGAAAAGTATTAACATAATAGACCATATTAATAAAATCAATAAAAATTACATTGAATCAATAGATGTACAAAAAGTTTTTGACAAAATATAACACCCATTCTTGTTATAAAAAAAACTACTAAAAGGCATAGGAATAAATGAACCTTTTCTTAATATGGAAAATATTATCTATCTAAAACCTTGAACTAACATTATATACAATGGAGAAATGTTAAAGGTCTTTCTAATGAGAATAAGAATAAAGCAAGAATGTTCATTATCACCACTATTATTTGACACAGTGCTGAAAATGGTAGTTATAGAGATAAGAAAAGGAAAATAAATTGAGGGAATAAGCATGAACAAATAAGAAACAAAATCATCACTTTTTACAAGTAATATGATGATTTATTTAGAGAACCCCAAAGATTCAACCAAAATTAATTGAAACTTCAAATGAGTAACAGGATGCACGATAAACTCATATAAATCATCAGTGTTTCTATATTCTAGTAGCAAAATCCAGCTCATAGAGCTAGAAAGAGAAATTCCCTTCAAAATAACTACAAAACATATGTAATATTTAGGATTCTACCTGCTGAGACTGAAACTATATGAATGTAGTTAGAAAACATTCTTTATAGAAGACATACCTAAATAACTGGAGAAATATTAATTGCTCAGAGTTGAATTATGCTAATATAATGAAACTAACAATACTACCTTAATTAATTTACATATTCAGTGCTATGCTGATCAAACTACCAAAGGGTTATTTTATAGAGTTAGAAAAAATAATGAAAAAAAATATCTCAAGGAACAAAAGGCCAAGGATTTCAAAGGAAATAATGAAACAGAGTTGTAAGGAAAGGGATTCAGCAGTACCAGATTTCAAACTATACTACAAAGTGGTAACCATTAAAAATATTTTGGTACTAATTAATAAATAGAAAAGTTGATCTCCAACCCCTCTTAATTTTTGTGCCTTCCCTCTGTTAATTATCTTCTATTTATCCTATATATATAGCCTGCTTTGTATATATTTGTTAGCTTGTTGTGTCCCAATTTAGATTATAAGCTCTAGCAGAGCAGGGAGTATCTTTTTTCTCTTTTTGTATCCCCAGCACTTAGCACCGTACCTGGCATATAGCAGTCACTAAAATGTTTATTTGATTGATTGATCAACAGAACAGACTAGGTACAGAATCAAACAAACATAGTAGCATAGTATCTGATAAACTCAAAGGCAACAACTTCCTGGATACTAGTCATTCAACAAAAACTGCTGGGAAAATTTTGAAACAGTCTGGAAGAAAATAGGGTTAGACTAACATTTTACCCCAGAAACCAAAATAAGCTTCATATGGAAGCAGGACCTAGCTATAAAAGGTCACATAAACAATTGAGAGGAACTAAGAAAGAGATACCTTCCATAAGTACAAATTGGGGAAGAGTTCTTAAATAAGGGAATAGAAAATATTACAGGAGACAAAAGGAAATATTTTTATTACATAAAATTGAAAACGCTTTCCCCCTTAAATTGATATGGTTAGATTTATAACATTTAACTGAGGAAAAAAAGTCTTTGCAGCAAATTTCTCTGATATATATCTGATATTCAGACTATGTTAGAAACTGATTCAAAAATATAAGGACAAGAGTCATTCCCCAATAGATAAATGGCCAAAAGATATCATAGGCAGTTCTTAATGGAAGAAGTCTAAGCTATTAACTACCATACTACAAGACATTCCAAATCACTAATAATTAGAAACATATAAATCAAAACTACTTTGAAGGTCCATCTCACACCCAACAAATTGGCAAAGATGACAAAAAAAGAAAATGACAATTATTGTAGGGACACTTAGAGGACAGGCACATCAGTGCACTATTTATTGGTAGAGCTCTAAATTGGTCTTGCCATTTAGAAAGAAATGTGGGACCATACCCCAAAAGTCACTAAGCCACATATCCTCTGACACATTAATATTACTGCTAGGCATATAATAGTACTACTTATATAACCCATTAAGGTGTGCAAACCCTTTACATAGCTCATAGCAAAAAGATAAAAGGACAAGGGAGAAGAATCATGTACAAAAATATTTATAGCAGCACTCCATGTTGTAGCAAAAGGAGTATCCATGAATTGAGGAATGGATAAATAAATTATTACATGAATGTAAGAAAATGCCATTACCCAATAAGAAGCCATAGGAAATGACAAAAGTGATGGAAGCAGAGAAGACCTATACAAACTGATACATAGTGAAGGGAGCAGAACCAGGAAAACAATTTTTTTTATGACTACAAGAAAAACAAATTGGAAAGACTTAATAACTAAGACTGATACAATGACCAGTTGCAAATCTAGATGACATGCTACCCACATACTGACCGGCAATGGCCTAGAAGTTCAGAATAAGATATTTCTTTTCAGACATGGCCCATGCATAGATTTCTTCTGCTTGATTATACTTTCTTTTTTTAAATTAATTTTTTTTGTTTATTTTTAGTTTACAAGATTCTTGATTATACTTTCTTATTACAAAGAAGGACATTTTTAATTTGGGGGAATATAAAGAAAAGTGAAGAGACTAATGACAGTGATGTCTTGTCATTGAAGTATTTTAAAAATTCACAGGAGTAAAGAAGAATAAAGAAGGAAGTTCAGAGGGAGACACAGACAAGAAGGATAGATTTGAAATTAATGTATTGAATTTATTATATATTTTAGAACAAATTGTACATGATAGAGATTTTTATTTTCATATATAATTCTATTTTTCCTGTTATTTGTATGTGGAAATGTTTGTGCTTGTTTGTGTTTGTCAAGCTCATAATAACAAAAAATAATTTTTTAAAAGAAAGAAAATATAACTCTATCCTCCTCTCCACCATCTCCTCCCTCCCCCCAATTGATTCAAATTTCTGGATCAAGAGACTCTCAACTCAAAAGAAGCATTTTAACTGTTCCAAATCACCAGTCATTAAGAAATTCATGGAAGCCAATAAGCTGTTCAGGTTCGAACACAGTACAGAAAACCCCATTCATTTCCTCTCTATTCATTGGGAATTTGTGATCATTCAGATGGGGCTAGGCTGAAATTTGCCTTTTGCCCTATGAAAAAGCATTTGTTAAGAAAATGAATAGAAGACACAAGATGGTAAGGCTTACTTGGGAAAATCCACTGTTTTCAAGTACTTAAAAATCCCCTTTAAGTGGTACCACATTTGCATAACAACAAGCAAATTATAAATTATTCTTAGCTATGTGTTAAAGCCAGTCAGGCAGTAGAACAACTAGTTGGCAGTGCTATATTATCTATACTACTGTGTGTATTTCAAGTGATAAAATCCACATTTCTTAAACATATATATTTATATATGTATATATGTACATACATACATAGACATATACACAACATATTTTCACTAGTTCACACTGGACATTTTATTAATGATAGCTCCTATTTCTACAATATTTTGAAGTTCCTTCTCCCCCACAACCCTGAGTCAGGCAGTGCAGGTGCTATTATCTTTGTTTTACAGGGAAGAAAATCTAGGCTCAGAGAGGTTAAATAATTTGTCCAAGATCATAAAGCTAATAGCACAATAGGAATTGAAACTCAGGATTCCTGACTTTAAGTCCAGTGTTCTTTCCATCACACCCATAACAATCTTCTCCTTCCTCTCTGCCATGTCCTCTCCCCCTATCCCAACTCCACCATTCTGGTTCAATGACTGTATTAGTAATAGCATTTTAAACTATTCAGGGATGTTAGAGAAAGACAGGCACACAGATGCATTGTTGGTAGAGATGTGAATTAGTCCAACCATTTTGGAAAGCAGGAAGGAAATATGCTAAGAAAGTGGGTAAAACGTCCATACCCTTTGATCTAGAAATCCCACTACTAGGCATACATCCCAAGGTGGTTAAGGACAAAATGACAGACCTCATATACACAAAAATATTTATAGCAGCACTTTTTTTGTAGTCGCAAAGAACTGGAAACAAAGTAGATACCCACAACTGGGGAACAGCTAAACAAACTGTGGTTATGTGATTGTAATGGAATATTATTACACTGTTGGACATGCTGAATACAGAGAAGTATGGGAACACTTATATAAACTCATGCAAAGTGAAGTAAGCAGAACCAGGAAATAGTATACATGACTACACAAATGTAAACAGAAAGGACAACAAAACAACGAAACTGAAAGCTATGAAATTATAATGGCCAAGCTTGACCTCGAAGAAGAGATATGAAAAATTACTTCCTCCCTCTGTCCCCTGCTTCTGTGCAGATACAGAGAGGTATGGGTATGTAATATTGCATATATGATATTTTTCTGATATGGTGGTCAGCTTTTCTGAACTATATTTTTCTTCTTCATTTTAAAGGATGGCTGTGAGGAGGAATACATTGGAAAATATAGGCAATATAAAAATAAAAGATATTAATAAGATATATTTAAATTTATTCTTGGGGCATAGCCAATGAGAATATTCATAGAAAACACTATATATGGTCATTCAGTGGAATAGAGGACTTTCAGGCATTCTTGATGAAAAAACCAGAGTTGAATAGAAAATTTGGCATTCAGATCCAAGAAGCAAGAGAAGCTTGAGAAGGTAAACAGGGAAAAGAAATCATAAGAAACTTATCAAAGTTGAGCTATTTACATTCCAACATGGAAAAATGATAATTGTAACTTATGAAGCTTTTTTTCAGTATGAAAATAGGTGAAGGGAATAGAAATGTATGCGTATATATATGTATATGTACATATACATACATACATATATGTCTATATAGGAGAGTATATGGGCATATGAATACATATGTGAGTATGTGTGTATATATATATGTACATATATACATAGATAGAGGGCACAGGACCAATTGAACAGGAAGGGATGATACTTAAAAGGTGGAATTAAGAGGTGAGAGAGGAATATAATGAGAGGAGATGGGGAGAGACAGAATGGGGTAAACTATCTCATATAGAAGAGGCAAGGGAAAATGGTTACAATGGAGGGGAAGAACAGGAAGGCAAAAGGGAATGGGTCAACCTTATTCTCATTGAATTTGGCTTAGGGAGGGAATGACATACACACTAAATAGGGTATCTCACCCTACAGGAGAGTAGGGGGGAAGGGGATAAGACAGGGGATGATGGAAGGGAGGGCAGGCTGTGGGGGGAAGGGAAGTTGGAAGCACCCACTTTTGAAAAGGGACAGGATCAAAGTAGAGAATAGAACAAGTGGGAGGTGGGATAGGAGGGAGGGAAATATAGTCAGTCTTTCACAATATATCCACTATGGAAATGTATTGCATAGCTACACATGTACAACCTATATTGAATTGCTTATCTTCCCAGCAAGGGTGGGTGACAAGGGAGAAAGGGAATGAATCTGGAATTCAAAGTTTTAAAATCAAATGGATATATATATACATATATATTTATAATCATTAATATTATTTTACATGTAACTGGGAAATAAGATATACAGGCACTGGGGCATAGAGATCCATCTTGCCTTACTGGAAAGTCGGAGGGGGTATGGGAGAAGATATGGGAGAGAGCAGATTGGAAGAGGGGATATCCATCCAGTGGGATTGCTATTTTGGGGTGGTGGGTAGGGGAAAAATGGGGAGAAAATTTGTAACTCAAAATCTTGCAGAAATAAACTATGTAAACTAGGAAAAAGAAGAATTACTGTGGCTAAAAAATAAAAAAAGAAAAATAAAATAAACACTATATAAATGTGAGGGCTTTTTACTAGGCAGTTAACAGTCCAAATCTTAAAGCTGCTGGTCTCATACATTTTGGATTTACTTTGAGTCTTCGTTTTTCTAGTATAAAGGGCTTAGCTTCCACTGATATTCTTCTCAGATGCCTCAATGTGGCATGGAGATGGTCCTGGGTCCTTAAAGACCAAGCCATCAAATTGCAAGCTCTTACAGGTGGTACCAAATTATAAAGGCTTTGGATTTTAGCCTAGGGATAGACAACTCTTGTCTGAGAACCAGATTAAGTTTCGAGAGCTTACCACCAGTTTGGCCTTAAGAGGTTAAATTTGGGGGTCCCAACAATCCTTGAAGATACCTGTCAAATCATAGAAGGCTTGTGATCTATATCAGTGGAAGGAATAGCCACAGTGATGAAATAACAGTTTCTTGAAGTAAATGTTTATGTACTCACCTAGGCCACTCTGGCCCATCAATCTGGAGGAGCTCTTACTTGTGTGAAAGTTCTCTTTTGTGCTTTTCCAATTCCTTATATGACAGAATACTCTTGTGGTGCCCAAGTCTGGACCAAGAGCTTAGGCCAACTGACTACACTTAATGGTCTTACTACATGGAGCTGTTCTGCTTCTTTTTGGTGGGGGAGTATGATTTGATTCTTTTTTTTTTCTTTTTTTGGAGGGCAGTTGGGGTTAAGTAACTTGCCCAAGGTCACACAGCTAGGTTTTTTTTGTTTGTGTGTGCGTTAAGTGTCTGAGGTTGGATCTGAACTCAGGTCCTTCTGACTCCAGGGCCAATGCTCTACTCACTGCGACACCTAGACACCCCAAGGGGGAGTATGATTTGACCAATCAATTATCCAAATCTTTATCATAATGAGCTCTGAGCTATAAGAAGATTCTGCTATGTTTAAGAATTTACTCCAAATATCCCAATCCTTCTTCTTAGGAAGTGATTTATTACTCTGTATTTAGAGCACTCAGGCTTTTATCTGATCATCCAGTGGATATAGTTATTTATTTATCCATACATTCAAGAATATTTATTGAGCACCTACTATGTGCTAGGCCATGGTATCCCCAGGGAACAAATACTTTTAGGACAGAAAAGTGACTAAATTCATAAGTTATGTTGGCTTTCTTGGTCCAAATTACTTTAGGTAGTGCTAATGAAAATTCTCAGGGATTGTAGGGTTGTTGTTTTTTTTTTTTAACAAGGTCAACTTGTTCACTAAGAGGAGATTCAAGACTAGTTATTGATTTAGTCACATTGTTATGCAGCTGGACTCTCCAGCCTGCAGAATGGAAGCCACGATGGCTTAGAGTGGAATTCTGGGTACTATCTGCACCCTGGAGCAGTTTAAGTCTTGGAAAATGGGGGTAGAGGTGGAAGACAGACAAATACTGGAACAGGGTAAGGAAGGAGAGGGAAAGAAAGAATAGGATGAGAGCATTTTGACCATGAAGCTCACATTGTGCTACTGATCCAGGGTTATTGCTACACCTTCACTCTCCACAATCTCATTCAGTGTAGAAATGTAAGTAGTCCAATGTAGCTACTCCTGCTGCTCCCCTCCACGAAGATGTTCCCTTGTTCTTCCTGACAATTACACTACTGGTGGCCATTTCCTTTCTTCTCATTCTCTTCCTGACTCTACAATCTGTCTTATGGCCTCGTCATTCAAATGAAATTGTTTTATCTGAAGTTCCTAATGTGCTCTTAATTGCCAACTCTGATGACCTTTTCTCAGTCATCCTTCTTGACCTCTCAGCAATATTTGATACTGTTGGTCACCTTTTTCCCCTTGATACTCTCTCCTCTCTAGGTTTTTGTGACACTGTTCTACTCTGGTTCTCCTTTTGCCTGTTGACTCTTCCTTTTCCACTTCCTTTGCTAGATCTTCATCTAAATCATGTCTGCTAACCATGGGTGTCCCATAGGACCATATTCTTGGCTCTCTTCTCCCCTCCCCAGAAGTAGAGAACCTGTGGCCTCATGGCCACATGTGGCCCTCTAGGTCCTCAAGTGCAGCTCTTTGAGCCCAAGTTTTACAGAATAAATTCTATTGTTAAGTGGATTTGTTCTGTAAAACTTGGACTCAGTCAAGGGGCCTCACTTGAGGACCTAGAGGGCCACATGTGGCCATGAGGCCGCAGGTTCCCCACCCATGCTCTTTTTTCACTTGGTGATCTCATTGGCTCCCTTATATTCCATTATCATTTTTCTGCTGATGATTCTCAGATCTATTTGTCCAGCCCTAACCTCTTTCCCGACCTCCAGTCCCTTATCTCCAATTGCCTATTGGACATCTTGAACTAGATGTCCCATAGATATCTTAAAATTCAACACGACCAAAACTCTTACCTTCTTCAATCAGCCTTTCCTAATTCTCCTTAACGTTAGTGTCTTCCCTCTGTTAATTATTTCCAATTTGCCCTGTAAAGATCTTGTTTGTACACAGTTGCTTACATGTTGCCTCTCCCACTACACTGTCAACTTTATGTGACTTGATTATATACATATATAGGGGAGGCTTCTGTCTTTTTACATGGGATTGTAAGATTTAGGCTTATCTTATAAGTCAAATAGCCAATGGAGGATTTTCTTCATAATATAGCCTTGGAACACAAAAGGGTAATGAAAAAATGCACGATGGCTGTACATAGGTTGCATCATATTATAAAAGAACAACTTGCACGTAAGAATTGGCATAAAAGATATCTTAAAAGATAAATTTTACCAGAAAAGGAGGTAGACCAGTCAGATAGTCAGAAGAGATAACAGATGGACCACATACTACACAACTATCCACATAATTTTAAAAGAACTAAGACAATCTTCTCTCCCATCCACAACACATTGGTAGATTGGTCATAGAGGATTTATGAGAGGTGTTTCTTTTAAACTTTCGATTTTATTGAGTATTTGGTGGTAAATAATGAAAAATTGTATAAAGAATGCTTTTATGGTTCTCTGATCTCATTAATATGCACACTGTCTCCGACAGTGCAGATTACACCCATATCTTCTCATTCTATGTGACTCTTCCTCAGGTCCTCCTATAAACCCCCTAGGATGGGGCCGATCCAATATTCTGGTTCTTTTTTCTAGGTCTCTTAACATTGTGTGGATACCAATGAAGCCCTGGGCTGTCCATCAGATATCCCTTGTTCTTGCTGTCTGTCTCACCTTTTTCCAGTCATACATCTTTCTGACAATGCCACTTTTGGTGCATACTAGCTCATTGGTAATATGCTGCAGCTTGCTTGTACCCATCATGCACCTCTTCATTGTCCTTTGAATAACCTACAGTTTTAATTCCTTGCAGTCTGTGGTGTCCATAACTTCCATTCATATAGCATCACTGAAGAATATTGATGTTGAAAAGAGGTTTTTGTTTCACAGAGAAGCTCGAGGTCATTAAAAGCACTGCACAGCATCCCAAAAGCAATCCAGCCCACTCTCCTCCTCCTATTCCATTTTGGGTCCAGCTCACTCTGCATTTGTTATGTACTGAAGGAGTAGGTCTATGAGCTGTCTGCCCAACCACACCACATGGTCTGGATGAAAGACTTTCTTCCTACTTAATTTTTTCTCTGTAAATTAATAGGACAAATTCTTTGAAATGACTATGGATCTAATTTAAGAGGCTCTGAAATGTTCCAGGGTGTGATTCAATAAATCCAACATCTGCATACAGGTGCACTTTGAGCACCTCCTCATCTGTAGGGAAGCCCTCTTCCATTTATACTCTGCACTAGAATCTTTCAGAAGAGTGGCAAACACCTTTAGCAAATAGACATCTCTGTATTAGGCCCTAATAATCAAAAGGTTGAACAAAATTGTCTCTGTTCTTACATCTTTCAAGGAATCATGTGTAATTTTAACATATGCAGAAGAGACACTTGATTGGAAGATGACATTTAAGAAGGCGTTTTCTTATACCAAATCAAAAACTTTTTCATAGCTGTATCCTCTGTACTTTTTAGTCATTTGTTGTAAAGATATATGTGGGCTGCTGTAGAATATTGTTTTTGAAAGCCTGCTGGTTCCTTTCTCATATCTTCATTAAGAATGTCCTTGATACGTGTTCACATTATTTTTGTAAAGATATTATAGCTATGAGAAAGTAAACATACAGGTTGGTAGTTATTGATATTTTGTTTGTGGCCTCTTTTGGGGTAATAGTGGCCTCCCTGGCCTCTTCAGGGGCAAGGTGTGTGAAAAGCAAGCATTTGCTATTTTCCCCTGTTTGATATATCTTGAGAACTAATCTCTCAAGGGTCTCACAGCAGTGTAACCTCTAGCTTGGACTTTATATGTAGTTGGCCAATCCAATTTCCTCATGACTGGAAAAAGAAGTGAGGAAATTAGGAGTGGGACAACAGAATCCAAAATGATGCTTCTACTGCTATTGCTAGACATGAATTTGTTATAGAACCCCTGACAGATCTTTTCTATTTTTTTGTCTCCTAGAATTTCTTCCTTAAATATAAAATGGCCTTTGGTATTTTTCCTTTTCTCCTGTGCTCTTCTAGCAGAGGGAACCCAGGATCACCTCCATATTGTGTTGGGACATTGGTGTAGGATTTTATGGAAAGTTATTAAACATTGAGGTTAAAATGAGAAATAGAATGTTGATGTCAAATTACAATTATTATGATCAAGCTAAGTCAGTCGATAAAGCATTTACTAGACACCTACTGTGAGCCAGGAACTGTCCTAAGGACTAGGTATATAATAAAATGCAAGAGATAGCTCCTGCCTTCAAGCAGCTCATACTCTAATGCTAAGTGAGACAGATCATAGACTCACTGTGATGTCAGACCTGGAGGGGGCCCCTACAAGTCATCTAGCCCAACCCTTTTACTTTATGGAGAAGGAAAGTGAGGCCCAGAGCTAGTAAGTAGTATAGCTGGGATTAAAACCTAGGTCTTCTGACTCAAAATCCAGTATGCTTTCTTTTTTTTCTCAAAGTAAAGATCCAAATGGGGATGTCATGAAGATGGAATACTACTGACCACAAAGATTTGAGTAGTCATCTCAATTTAGTTATTTAAAGGTCAAAGCAGAGTTAGAGCTGTTTCTGTCTGTTTAACAAGACATGCTATGTGAATGCTAAGGGGAATGGACGATGCTGAGATCCTTCAGTCTAATTCCTTCTCTCGTAGCCAATAGTTAGATCATGCCAGACTGAGACTGGGCACCAACATTTGGATCTAGTATAATATCTACAATGAGAGAGTCTTTCAGGGGACAAAGAGGCTTATTGTAAATGAAGATTGGTTAGGATAATAAGAAAATTAATCTCTTCTCTTGGAAACAGAAGCGTGTGGTTCTATCTTTCGTCCTTTTGATCATCAAAGTACAACTCCCACAGTGTCATCTGTGATGGGCTTCATTTGGGAGCTCAAGGACAAATAAGAAGGGAGTGAAATTTTTGCCTGCTTAGCATATGCCCCTCTCCCCCGAGGAAGATATAGTCTACCAGGATGGTAAGTAAGTAAACAATGTGAGGGATGGCATTATTTCTACTCAGTTGTATCTGGATTTGTCATCACTGATGTGTATTTTTGCATGTATTAGATTCTCTCACCACCCCAGGGTGGGGGCTCAGTGTGGTTCAGTAGAAAGAACACTGGATTTGAGGTCAGAGGACCTGCATCACAATCAAGGCTCTGACACTTGCCACCTGTAACCTTGTACAAGTTCTACTTCTCTAGGTCTCAGGCTCATCTGTATATTAAGGAGGCTGGACTGGATGACCTCCAAGTTCCTTTCCATCTCTAAATCTACAAACCTATTCATAAAATGAATAAACTATCTTCTATTGATAGTTGGCTCCGTTTTGGAACCATAAGAGGTAAGGAGAACAAAGTCATGAATTTGCTCCCTGAATGAGTCAATTAGCTTTGCTCTATGCCACAGCCATAGGCTATGCTTCTGAGCCTGGGCAGCCACCTCTCAGGAGGGTGCCACTTGTAAAAGAGAAGTCTGTTTATTTGGTTGGATGGGTACAACCCATCCTCGCTATTGGGAAATCAATTCAAAGGGAAAACCCAACCTGTGATGCATTAGTAACCTCATCTTCATCTGTGCACAAGACTTTTTCAACTCTTTCAGGCTCCTAGGCAATAGACCATTCCATGTTACTGCCCTTATGTAGTAAGTAACTCAGGGTAAGGCCTCAATGGCCTTCCAAAAATGTGATTGCTACCTGCCATAGATATCCAACTTCAAGCTATATAAGACTTCTAATGCAATTCAAGCTAAGTATGCTAGGCTTCTAAACATTGTTTCCTAGATTTATTATATGCAAAGCTTTGTCATAAAAGTGGATCTTTGGAAATCAAAGCAGGCCTCAGGGAATTGGTATAGACATTTATTTTACTGGCCATCAGACAAACAAGGTAAAGTGCGTTTTCTCTTTGAAATCTAGAAGATTTTAAGAATGTTTTTAGATGAATGGTATGTTCACTATCAGAAAATAAAATTGAAAATAGTTTGTAGATGGCCATTCTTACCATGAAGATTGTTTGTTTTTAATTTTAACATAACTCAGAAACATTAGTTACCAGATCCTTCTCTCCTAGCCAGCTATATATTTACCATCCATCTTTGTACATATTTATGAATAAAGGTACCAGATTTATGAGCCTCTGGTAATTTGCCCAAATTCAAAGCCTTGATCAAAACATGGATGGAAGAGATAATCTCTACTGGTATCCATCTATTGCTAAAGCCTCGAAGTTTAATAATATTTGCAATGAAGAAAGGAAAACTAAAACCATTTCCCAAACTATATTTTTGTTTAGTTTCCTACTGTCACAGGGCAGGTAGGTGGCACAGTGGAGACAGTGCTGGGCCTGTAGTCAGGAAGAACTGAAATCAAATCTGACCTCAGATGTTTACTAGCTGTGTAACTCGGGGAAAGTCACTTCATCCTGTTTGCCTCAGTTTTCTCACCTGTAAAATGACTTGGAAAAGGAAATGGCAAACCACTCCAGGATCTTTGCAAGGATATCCCCAATGGGGTCATGGAGAGTCAAACATGACTGAACAACAACAGCCAAAGGCAAATGACTAGACCATAGAATCTAGAGCTAGAAGAGACCTTTGAGGTCATCTGGTCCAATTCCCCTTGTTGTAGATGAGGAAACTAAGGCCCAGAGGGGTTAAGTGACATACTGAGTGTCAGAGGCCAGATTAGAATGTGTCTTCTGGCTCTAAACAGGAGGCTCTCTCTGCAATAAGATTCTGCCTTGATCACTGCTATTAGAATATGGAAATGTTGACTGAGCCTGGCTCTCTGGTGTGAAATACAAGACATGAAAATTTAAACCCTTGTAAAATTTAAGCACAATTAAATTTATTAAAGTTATAATCACTAGGACCATACTACAAACCAGGGAAATTGTGAATAGACAGGGGAGTTCTAGAACTATATGCTTTAAGCAATATTATCCTTAGATCTTAGTCTTCCTGTGGAGGAAGAGGGATAGGGAATACGGAAGGAGGATGCCGCACAGCAAGACGGTTAGTTTTTTAAGTTTTACTAGTCACATTGGCCACTTCCCATTGACTGGGGAATTATGACTGAATTAACTGCAAGTATAGGGAGAGCAGAAAAAACTGAGAGTGAACATAGGCAAAAAAAGAAGTTTGTAGTGCAAATTACATTTCTCTGCTAATTGTCATCTGTTAATTAAAGCTAGAAAATAGGAATAAAAAGGTGAAGCCCCCCCCACTTGGGCGTGCACACACATACACATCTCGCTGTGTCTTGTCTGGGTGCTGCCTTAGTGATGGGTACACAATTTCAAGACAAGAAGGCATAAATTGAAACACTGTCACTATATTTAGAGAGAATGCAGCTTTTCTTTCTTAAGGCTTGATATAAACTTTGATTACATAGCATTTCTTTAATTTGCTGCTATTCAAGAAAACCCTTAGAGCACCGTTGGTGAGCAATGCCTCTCTTTTTCATTTGCATTTTTTAATTTGCATATTTTAATTTCCCTGACTACAGCTCCACACCTACACGGGCATCCCCTGTGGGAGGGAAGAGAATATTTCTCAGTTTAAATGATACTGTGCCTTTTCTGCACCAGCTGAAGGTTATTAACTCTAGGGATCTGAGAAAATCACTTTGGCTCTCAATCACTTAGGGGTGGTTTCTCCCTTTGCCAGGCTGTTCCTCAGATCGTGCCTGTTTAAGCATGGCATCCAAAAAGGGAATCGAGCCTGATCAGACCACTTGCCATATTATCAGGAAATCCTGTGACCCTCCCTACACTTGTAATGTTTCCAATGGGTTAACAAGTAGGAACAGCATAGGAAAGATGCTGCCCTCTCCTCTAAACCTGTTCCTTCTCCAGACTTCCCAATTTCCAATCACTTAGGTTTGTAATTTCAATGTCTCCCCTAACTCTTCCTTCTCCCTCACCCTTCACATACATGCAATCAATTGCCAAGTCCTCTTGATTCTATCTCTGGAACATTTCACAGGTGTGTCCCTTTCTCTTCACGCATGTAACCGCCCCAACCCCCCCCCCCCCCAAGGTCAAGCTCTACTCATCTTTTCCTGGATTATTCTAACAACCTCCTAGTTGGTCCTCCTGCCTCCAGCCTCTTCCCTCTACGATCCCTCCTTAAAATACAGGGATGCCCACACCACCCTCTGTTCAAGAATCTTCAATGGCTCCATATCTTCTTATAGTATAAAGTACAAGCTCTTTTGTTTGGCATTTACAGTCCTTTATAATCTATCTCCAGCCAACTTTTCAAGACTTCTTTCACATTATTCTCCTTACTATGCTCTATGTTCCAGTTAAACTGGCCTACTTGCTGTACCTCAACCTTGGCTTTTCTTGTCCTTCCTCCATGCCTTTGCTCAGGCTGCTCCTCAGCTGCTCCTTAGAATTCTTGGCTTCCTTTAAGGCTCAGCCCAGGTGCCACCTCCTACTGGAATCTTTTCCTGGCACCCTCAGCAGCCAGGGATCTCTCTATCCTCCTATTGTCTTTCTATTTATCTGTGTACATGTTGTATTCCCCAATAGGATGGAAGTATCTTGAGAGAAAAGCCTGTTTTTCATCTTTGTTTTTAAATCCCTAACATTACAACAGTGCCTTGAGGTGCCTAATAAATGCTTCTTGTTATTACTGATGGCAGGCAAGGTAGTAGAACAAATACACTGTAAGCTCCATGGGGGAAGACACTATTTCCTTCCAGCACCTAGCACCCTGTTCACACTAGGCACTTATAAATGAATGAACATGTAAAAATATAGTCTTGGAGCTCTTCCAAAAGGATTCAGAAGAGATAGGATTGAGGGAAGATGAAGAATAGGTTTAGGAAAAGTGGGGCAGAGGAAGAGGTGGAAGGATAAGAGATAACAGTCAGAGGGAATTTTAGAGATCTTGATCATGAAAGATTACTTGCAAGTGACAGCAAGATCAAGGGTATAATCATCCCAATGTTGAATTTGGCTTAAAGAGGGAATAACATATACACTCAATTGGGTTTCTTACCCTATAGGAAAGTAGGGGGGAAGGGGATAAGAAGGGGATGATAGAAGGGAGGGCAGATTGGGGGAGAGGGTAGTTAGAAGCAAACACTTTTGCGTGGCCAAGGAGGAGTGAAGGTATATGTCAAAGGATCACAGATCTATATTTGGAAGGAAACTTAGAGACCATCAAATTCAATCCCAACCTTTTACAGATGAGGGGACTGAAGCCCAGAGATATGAGGGGACTTATCCAAGGTCAGGCCGCTTGGGATTTGAAGAGGTTGATGGACTGGAAGCCAGGATGTTCAAGGGGCCATCAACATGAATATTGCCATCTCCAAGTAGAAGGGCAGGGATTAGGGTGGAGAGGAAGACTGTGAATCAGATGCTAAACTCCTTGACAAAGGAGGGTGAACGACCAGGGGTGTCAGGAAAAAACTTCCCCCAGAATCTGCATAGGCTGATATATGTGAATAGAGTGAGACTCAGCAGAGAGTTACCAAGTAATGGCAGCAGGGCAGATCCATGGGGAGTGGCAGCAGGGGAGCAATGGCAGCAGAGAGCAGCGGTGGGAGGGAGCGTCTCACTTTAGACATTTTCCATTTGGTAAAAGAATAGATGGGTATGTGCTCTCAATTTATTAAGTCAGTGACAACTCTGTGTTGCTTATTTGAGTTTTGTTGCCATTTAAAGTTGTCTTCATTTACACAGATGTGGTTAATGTATATATTGCTCCTTTGAATCTGCTTTCTTTATTTTATATCAATATACCTGGGGCTCAGTTTCTTAATCTGTAAAATGGAGCTAATAGGAGTACCTCAGAGGATCAAATGAAATGACTTATGTAAAGTCTCTGCAAACCTTAAAGTGCTATGCAAATGCTAACTATAATTACTGATGCAAGTTCTCTATGTTCTTTAAATTAATCTTTTCTGTAGTTCTGTATACCTGTCTTGGTTTTTTTTAAGGATAGTTAATAGTTTATAGATGCAATGTTGACCTGGGTAACACACAGAAAGTGCTTTTTGCTCCTCCAAAGAGAGGTCATCTATACATTCCAGATAGCAAATCACAGAGAGGGTAATTCTGACTTCAGAATGCCATTCTCTTCCAAGGCACCACAGTCCCCTCACTTAGTCACAGGAGGGTGACAAGATGGAGAGAGAACTAGAGACCACAGCTTTGTTACCCATCATTTCCTTTGCTAAACTCTACAATCCCCCCAAACTGGCTTTCTTCCTATTTCTCATCCAGGACACTCCATCTCCTGTTTACACGATTTTTTCTATCCATCTCTTAGTAGCTTTAGAAGGCTTTTCCTCCTCCCTGCACCTCTTCGAATCCCTATACTCCTTCCCTAAGCTTTGCCCATACTACTTCAGTTGAAAGCAGTAGGGACGTTTAGCCTGGAGGAAAGAAGGCTTTGATGGGGCATATATATTCAAATACTGTATCCAGCTACTGTATATTTAAATATTTGAATAGTTGTTATGTGGCAGGGGGACTAAAGTACTCCTGTTTGGTCCCAGAGAGATAGGGAGAACCCACTGTTCATTCACCATTTGGATGACTCTATTTGTTAGGCAGTCCCACCCCTCTCCCCCATTTGCCTCTGCAATTTCAACCCATGGATTGTAGTTCTGTGCTCTTGGGCCAAACAAAACAAGTCTAATCCTTCCACATGACATTCCTTCAAGTACTTAAAGACAGCTATGATGTCTCTCTCCAGGGTAAACACCCCCAGTTCCTTCCTCTCATACTCATATGGCATGAGCTCAAGACCTTTCAGCATTTGGGTTGACCTCCTCTGGACATTCTCTAGCTTATAAATGTGCTCCTTAAAATGTGGTGCCTAGAACTGAATACATTATTTTGGAAGCCTTCTGACCAGTGCAGAATCCAGTGGGATAACACCTCCTTCTATCTGCAAGTTAGCCCTCTTTTTCTAAAAATAAGTTTTGATTGATTATCTTTTGGGTTTTTTACATCACCATAATCCATCCCTAGTCCTCACCTCCCAGAGAGTCATCCCATATAACAATCCACATAAAGACAAAAAGAAGAGGAAATTAGTACAATTGACTAATACATTGAAAAAGTCTGGGGGGGGGGTGGCTAGGTGGCACAGTGAATAGAGCACTGGTCCTTGAATCAGGAGGACCTGAGTTCAAATGTGACCTCAGACACTTAATACTTACTAGCTGTGTGACCTTGGGCAAGTCACTTAACCCCAATTGCCCTACCTCCCCCCTCCAAAAAGCAAAAAAAGAAAAAGAAAAAGTCTGAATATATGTTTAACGTACTATGTTTATGGCCCTCCCTCCTCTGCAAAGGAATGGGCTGGAGTTGTCTTCTTTGATCTCTTCCTTTGAGTGATACTTGGTGGTTGTTTTTTAATCATTTTGCAATCTTGAGTTTTAATTCTTTTGGTGATGGTTCTTTCCATTTCCTCTGTTGTAGTCATGGTGTATGATGTTGCCCTGGATCTGTTCATTTCATTATGCATCAGTTCATGCAAATACCACCTTCTATGGGAAGCCTTTCCTCTGTTGACTATTGTATATATCTTGTTTGTACCTGGTTGTTTGCATGTTGTCTCTCTATTAGAATGTGAGCTACAAGGACTGTCTTCTGCCTTTCTGTGTATCTCCAGAGCCTAGCACGGTGCCTGCAACAGGCTTAATAAATGTTTATTAACTGTGATTTTCCCATACTTTTCTGTATTCATCACATTCATCATTTCTTACAGCATGGTAATATTCCTTACCACAATTTGTTTTTAACCATTCCCCAATCAATGGGCATCTACTTTGTTGCTAATTCTTTGCCATGCCATTCCTCATTTAATGAAGCCAAAAACCATCTTTGCATTTTTGGCTGCCATATCATACTTTTGAATTATATTGAACCTGCAGTCCACTAAAGCCCTCAGATCTTTTTAAAACAAACTACCATCTTACCATATCTACCCCATCTTTAACCTGTGAAGGTAATTTTTGAACCCAAGTGTAAGATTTGAAATTTACCCTTAGTTTAATCTTATTAGAACCAGCCCAGTGCTCTATCTTGTCAAGACCTTTTCGTATCCTAACTTAATCATCCAGCATGTTAGGTATCCTTTGTAGCTTTATGTCATCTGTAAATCTGCCTTTACCCATGTCACTGATAAAAATGGTAGATAGAACAGGGCCCAGCTCAGATCCCAAGGGCACTTCACTGGAGACATTCCAAGTTTACATGGGACCATTAATGATGACTCTTTAAGTTTAGCTATTCAATCAGTTATGAATTCATCTAATTGGAATAAAACTCAATCTCACTGGTACAGAGTTTGCATATTCCATTCTCTATCCATTTTTTTTAAAGCAATTGGGGTTAAGTAACTTGCTCAAGGTTACACGGCTAGTCATTGTTTATGCGTGGGTGCTCATTTTCTGAGGCCGGATCTGATCTCGGGTCATCCCAACTCCGAGGCCGGCTCTCTTACTCACTGCGGCACCTAGACGCCCCTTTAGGGCAATTGGGGTTAAGTAACTTGCCCAAGGTTACACAGCTAGGTTTTTGTTTGTGTGGATTAAGTGTTGGAGGCCGGCTCCGAACTCAGGTCCTTCTGATTCCAGGGCCGGCGCTCTATTCACTGCACCACCTAGCCGCTCCCTCTATCCATTTTTTAAATGACAACATTTGCTTTTAGTTGTAGAGGCACCTCTTATTGAGGTATAGATCAGACTAGATAGCCTTACACTCCCTCTTGAATACCAGTCTGGCCTCACTGGGCAATTTGAACAGGATATCCTATAGGCATTTAAAACTCAACATGCCCAAAACAGAACTCATGACTTTTGCCCCCAAACTTAGTCCCCTTCCAACCTTCCCTATTCTGTTACCCACGTTCACAATCTTGGTGTCATCCTCAGCTGCTCACTTCCCATCTAGCCATTAGGCTTCACATCTCTGGGCTTGATCCCCCTTCCTCTTCTTACATGCCTACCACCCTAGTCTAGACACTCATCAGCTCTTTCCAAGATTATTATAAGAACCTCCTACTTGATCTCCTAGGCTACAGGCTCTCCTTGCTCCATTTTATCTACCACACAGTCACCAAAGTGGCTTTTCTACAATACAGGACGATCCATATCATACCCCTCCCCTCCTCTCTCCAAAAGCAAGTCCCAACTACTCCCGAGGACCTCTAGGATCAAATATGAACTCCTCTGTTTGGCATTTAAAACCTTTCATAACCTGGCCCCAACCAATCTTTCTGGCTTTGTTACACATTATTCCCTTTCCTAAACTCTATGGTCCAGTGAAACTGGCCTTCTCATTAATGCTTATATATGACCCTCCAATTCCTGCTTATATGCCTTTTCTCTAGCTATTTCCAATGGCACTAGAATGCACTCCTTCCACCTCTTGGAATCCCTAGACTACTTCAACATGTGCCACCTTCTTTCCACCTGAAGCCTTTCCTTATTCCCAAAGCTGTGAGTGCTTGTACCTCGTAATTAATTCTTATTTCATTCATATAAGCCTTTGGACCTTTCTATGCAATATGGTGTAATGGCTAGAAAACTGTCTGAGAGCCAGAAAGATCTGGTTTCAAATTCTCTCATGCATGCTGGCTGTGTGACCATGGGTGAGTCACTTAACATATTTGTACTCTGGGCAACTAAAGCCTCTAAGTTGTAGAGAAGGTGCTGAGTATCATTGACAAAAGGAATTTCCTCACCTGGGAGTTCCCTACGTTATTGAAATCACAGGTCCAGTTTCTATCCTTATCCCTTTACACGAACATGTCTTCCCCCTATAGAATGAAAGCTCCCTGAGAACAGCAACTTTCACTTTTTCCTTCCCATACCTAGCACTTAACACAGTAACTGGTACACAGTAGACTCAGTTAATTAAGGCTTGTTGATTAAACGAATGAATTCACTTCAATTTACATTTGAAAAAATTGGGAACTTTTATTTTTATATTGTCTTGACTTCCAAACGTGTAATATAATTAAAAAAAAAGAAAAAGAAAAGAAAGCAAGTCAGCAAAACCAACCAACCCTTTGATGTAGTCTTTTTTTTTTTTTGCTTTTTGGAGGGCAATTGCCCAAGGTCACACGGCTAGTATTTGTGTTAAGTGTTTGAGGCCGGATTTGAACTCATGTCCTCCCATCAATGTAGTCTTAACAGTATAGCTAGGGTTCCATTACCTACAGTCCTCCATCTTTGCAAAGAAGAGAAGACATGATACACCTCCCCCCTCTTCTTTGAGCTCAACCTGGAGCATTATAATTACATAGTATTTAGTTTCAGGTTTCGTTGTTACTGATATTTCCCTTTACATTGTTATAAGGGTGTCCCAAAAGTCTTAGGGCAGTTTTAAGCCATTAAAGATGAATAGAACCTGTAGTTATTGTGTACATTATTTTCACTTCACTTTGCAATAGTTCGTATTAGTCTTCCCACGCTTCATATTCGTAGTTTCTTATAGCACAGTAATGCTCCATTATGTTCGTGTATCATAGTTTGTTTAGCCATTCTCCAGGCAATGGGCATCTACTCTGTCTCCAATTCTTTGCTACCATAAAAACGTTGCCCCAAATATTTTGGTATATCAAAGATCTTTCTCTTTTTCACCTCCTTAGGGTATGCCTAGGAATAATGAGATCTCTGGGTCAAAGGGTTTGGACATTTTAGACACTTTTTGGCCTTTTTTTGCTTTGTTTTTTGTTTTTTTTTTTTTGAGAGGCAATTGGGGTTAAGTGACTTGCCCAAGGTCACACAGCTAGTTTTTGTGACACTTTTTTTTCAGCATAATTTCAAATTGCTCTCTAGAATGGTTGGACCAGTTCACATATCCGCCAACTATATATGCCTGTCTTCCCACAATCCCTCCAACATCAGCTATTCCCATCTTTTGCCATCTCTGCCAATTTGTTTTAGTGGGAGGTGAAACTTCAGAGTTGTATCCACTGCATTTTTGTAAATGAAAACGATGCTCCTTCCCCAGTAGTTGTAGGACATGTGTCTGGAGTCGTTATTTCCCAAAGGATGTGGGTATGGGACTGAGTCATCCTCACTTTCTCCTTTAGTTTTTTCCCTGTTGTGATCAACAGAGCACCTGTGAGATGGTTGGTTAGAATTAGGGGCATGGTTTGTGGCTGCTGTAAATAACACTGAGCAAGCAATGTGTGCCACCTAGGACAACAGATGTCTTTGCCATTATCCTCAGACGGACCAGGGCTGCCGATCCCAGTCTCCTTTATGAGACTTGTGTGAGGAAGCTCTGGGAACACAAGAAAGCAAGGGCAGGAGCCTCCTGGCATCAGAACAGCCAGGATGTGACCAAATGAGGAGCTGCACCCATGCTGCTTGTTCTGGGTTCTCTCCCACTCTGCTTTGCCGGTGAAGGGTCAAAAGTCATGAGAAGGAGCTTGCTGCTCGCTCTGGGCTTTCAAAGTGGCCTCTCTCCACTCACCATTGCATCATCATCACAACCTTTCTTTAGCATCACCCTCTGTATCCTGTCTATTTTTCATGGGAGTACCATGGTAAACCATCATGTTTTCCAAGGCAAGTGAGCAATGTGGGGCCCTGAAATAATGAACGAACACAAAGTAATCTCGAGCTGGAGAACAGAATTTAGGAGCCTAGATTTAAGGCAGGAGTGAGGATCCCAGGTAGCCCCTGTTAGAAAGCCCCTCATTACACCATGGCTGAAATAATCCTGTTGGTCATTTCACGCCCTGTGTACACACTGCTTCTCTAACTGGCCCCAACTCATAGAGGGGCTGGGTTCCAAAGGTTTGTTTGTAAGTCACTCGCTTAGAACTCAAATGCATTTCCCCATAGAAACAGTTATATATAGTGGTTGCGTTCACAGGTCAGTCAGCATGGGCTTTTTTAACCCATAAAGTACCTAATAATAATAACAATGACAGCTAGCACTTCTATAACACTTTACAATATTGTCTCATTTGATTCTCACAACCCTGAGAGGTAGGTGCCATTATTTCCCCTCTTTTTACAGATGAGAAAACTGAGGCAAACAGGTTAAATGATTTACCTAACCTTACAGAGCTAATAAATGCCTGAGGAAGGATTTGAATTCAGGTCTTCCTGCCTCCAAGTCCAGAGCCCTATCCATTGGGGCACCACATAGCTGATTTGGTTGAAAAAGTACTGGATTTAGAACTAGAGGACCTGAGTTCAAAGCTAGACTTTGCCATTTAGTGACTGTGTGATGTTGGGCAAGTCATTGAACCTCTGGGCTTCAGCTTTCAACATTGAAAGAGGAGGGAATCGAACTAGACCTCTAAAGCTCCTTCCAGTTCTAAATCTATGATGCGATGGCCCTACTGTGTTCATTATCTAATAGATTCGAACCAACATACTTAACCATGTTACCCTGGTAAAATGGGCTCCAAGTTTCAAGTAGAGACAATAGGTTCCCACTTCCCCCTCTGCAGTGTTGAGAGAATGCTCAGGGATAGTCTTTGGTCAGTGAACACAAGGATATTCTCCTCTCCCCCAGATCAATGTCTCCCTTCCCCCTACTTCCAGTCCCCAGGGCGGCTCCTTGAGACTGGGGCTTAGGGTCCAGAATGGTGGTAGAGGCTGAGGAGTGCAATGGGGGCTCTGAGGAATAAGGCCCTGGGGAGGATGCTGAGGCTTTCCGTTGAGATAAAATATCTGAGGATATTCCTTAGGCACAGGCTAGCTTCCCTGTTCCCCCTTTTATTTTCTTCTGTGGGACTGTCCTAGCAGCTTCCCTTTCCAAAGCCATCACTGTGTGTATGGAACAAATCTTTCTGTTTCTAGGCTCATTGTGGAGCACCATAGAGTACCAGCTTCTAGAAGCAAGCACACAATGCTTTGGAAGACCTCTAAAGATTTGCTTGCTCTGCAATTGTTTTACTCACCTCTCCCACGAGATCCTGGAAACAGCTTTGGGATGGGGGGGTGGAGGCTAGAATGAAAATAAAAGGGGTAAGCTATCAAGCTTTATGACTACCTTGGGTTCTCTCTTAAAGGGGCTAGGGCAGGGGTTCTGGGGTTTGGGCTGGGGACAGAATGAGGCCAGGGCACCTGCGACGGCCGAAGGAGGAGTGACCCCTGACAGGTAGTGGCCCTCTTTCCCTGTCCCTGGTTGGGAAAGATGGGGTGTCTCAGGATGGTATAGGATCTCCAGGAATGAGGAGAAAGGGAAGAAAATCCCAAGGTGGGGCATCAGGCAGGGGTGATGAGTTTCTCTGGTCACCATGCAATTATGTGTAAGAAGGGACATACCTAAACATTTGTAGGACATTCCCTATCAGCTTGTAGAACAGTGGCAGCCTTATCAAAGCTATAATGGAGGCTGGCTGTATTTTCTGTTCTTCCCACGATGCCTCCATGCAGGAGGCAGACTCCAGGGAGCTTCTCAAATAAAGGAAGACAGAAGCCTTGGCAAGTTAGGGTTTGGGGTGGGAAAGAAAAGGCCTTTAGAACACAGGATCCGACTTGGGAGAAGGCTCAGGGATAGTACTGGAATGATCTCAAACTAATCCAAACTGTCCTCATTTCTCAACTCTGGCCTTTGTTCTCATTGCTTGATAAGAACATGGACTGACATTTGAACGTATAGACTTGCAAGGTCCCGGGCACATAACCTGACTGTTGATGTAAACGGGGAAGTAGTTCCCACCGAAGACTGAGAAATGGACACACACATGGGCAAGATGAAAACAAGGCCGGCAGAGTCACCAGCAGAAGTCACGTGGTCAAGGAGCCCAAGTCGGCAAGATGAGTGGAGAGCTCCGAGGTTGGCTCTTTAGAGGCAGAGCCGGGTTTGATCAAGGGATTAGTGCTGTGTCTCCCTTTCATCTTCTCCATTTCTCCTAAATGAGTGTGACTAGAAAACTGTTGAAAATAATCAGGCATCCAGCGAAAATAGTCCACAAAGCGCAGCTCCAAATAAAGATTTCAAGTGGCCAGAGTTAGGCGAGCGATTGAACATCGCCCAAGTCCCCTTCAATGCAAACACTGGGGCTTCCAGATCACCCAGACGGGGAGGGGCTGCTTTTCTGACCTTGAAATCTCACAGTTAGTATGTGTATCTGGGGAGAGGGGTGGGGCTCCATAGGCTGTGTTCCCCTCCTCAAAGAAAATCCCAGCTAAGCGTGGCTTGCGGATGTGGCAACCTGCTTGGACATCTATCAGGTGAGGCTTTGAGGTCTCCCCATAGATCCTAATCTCGGGCCTGGAGACCCGGGAGTGGTCTCTAAACAGACACTATCTGCAGGAACCAGCCTTTTCCTTAAGGAAAAATATATCATTGTATATCATTGTAAAGAAACAGCGAGGATTGCGTCGGAGGAGCAGAAATCCAATCTGAAAGGGAAGAGATTTCAGCAGATCTGTTCTGGGCTTTGTAATCTGCCAGCTGATCTCCCTAAACTAATTTCCAAACAAAGGGAACAAAGAGGCAGCTGTTCCTCTGGAGACATTAGGATTTCCTAACTTGAGTACATCAGGTTGAATGAGAATGAAGAGCTTGGCCAGAGTCGAGGGAATAAAGAAAGGGAGTTGCTGAATGGGATAGAATACTAGCCAGAGTGGCTTATGCAATCTACAGGACTTTCCAGGCCATTCTTACTTGTTTCTTCTCGAGGTACCCCTATGCTAGCCGATGCCATGTATTCCCCAGACCCGTCCAAATAAGGTCCTGGGCCCGAAATCATCTGAGATGCCAGAAGAACCTCCGTTCTTCTCTAAAAACAAGCAAGCAAGCAAGCAAACAAACAAACAAAACAGACTACCGTATTTTCCTATGTAAAATGATTTTTCTTCTCGACAAGGATGAGTAGCTCTGACATAACAGGTGATGGGGGTGGGAGGAGGAGGGAGAAATGCTTGAATTGCATGGAAGTCCCCACTGGATCTCCAGTGAGAGTCTCTGTAGGAGCTGTAATTATCTAGGAAGCCAAGTCCAGAGTTTGGTTAGCATTTTGCTAGATGAAGCTGACAGGTTTCTTAAGCAAGCTACCTCTCCATGGATATACAAGCTCTAATTTGAAAAAGAAGTGAAAATTCCAGTTTAAAAATTTTGTCTCCACTATGAAAAGGGAGAAAGGAGTAAAGTGCCTACCGTGGGCCAGGCACTGTGCTAAGTGCTTTACAAATATTATCTCCCCCTTTATGACTGTTGCATTGACTGAATTTCTACCAAAGCCTTCCTTTGATGCCTCATTATAATATAGAGAAGAGCCAAGAGACGTTGAGTCCTCGAAAGTTAGGCCAGCAGAACACAAACCCTGAAAGGTCCTTCCAAGGGGGAACAGTGACCCAGTGACATCTGTGATATATCTGTCATCCAAGGGCTAGACTATTTAAATTTGAAACAGGTTGTTACCAGACATTAATTATTAAGAAATTCTCTGTGAGGGGTGGCTAGGTGCCACAGTGAATAGAGCAACGGACCTGCAGTCAGGAGGACCTGAGTTCAAATTTGGCCTCAGACACAACACAAAAAACTAGCCCTGTGATCTTGGGCAAGTCACTTAACCCCAGATAGCCCTCCAAAAAGCAAAAAAAAAATTCTCTGTGAAAGTGTAGAAGGGGAAAGGGAAAAAACATTTGTTACATACCTACTATGTGCCAGGCACCGCATTCTGTCATTTGGTTCGCACAGCATCCCAGGAGGTAGGTGGAAGGGTTGTAGGAGTAGTGAAGTCACATCAGAGTTTTAGAGCTGGGAGGCACCTGCCTGCTCATCTAGGCCAGTAGCCTCATTGTGGCAGATCAGAAAACTTGGGCCTGAGAGTGTAAGTGATTTGCACAAGGTCACACGGATGGTCAGTGGCACAGAATCAGGTTGGCACGGGTGCCAGGCACATAGTAAGAGCTTAATAAGTGATTGATGACGGATTGATCGCAGAGTCTTGGACTCCAATTCAAGTGCTCTTTCTACTGGATCTTTAGTAGTAAGAAGGGTTTAGTCATTCTAAACTAAGAATTGGCTTCTAGATTTCTAATGTCCTGAGCCTCAACTGCCCAAACAATTACATTCCAGAGGTATTGCCAGAGGCAATACAAGTAAACTGAAAAGGGCATTGAGCTAGGAGTGGGGAGACCATGGCTTTATGCCCAACTCTGCCATTAACCGACTTGCGCAAGTTACTTTCCCTTCCCGATTATCACTTTTCCTTGACTTTTAAATGAAGGGCTTGGAAGACAGGATTTCTCAGGTGCCTTCCAACTCCAGTGGCCATTCAGAGAAATAGCTTCTGCTCCTACTTCTCTGGGGACACGGCTGTTTCAGGCTGGCTACAGACAATAGAATATCCCATTATACTGTCAAGGTAACCAGAAGGTCATCTGTTTATATCATCTTCTTACCTAGAAGGGCTAGAAACTTCATTTTAAAAAACAAAGCTTAGATTTGAGAGATAGCAATCAAATCCAAGGGAAGCCCCTAATTCCACAGGTCCTATGGATTTTCTATGCAAAAGGATTTCTATTGTTCCCAGTGGTAAGTAGCTAAGCTCTGACATGATCAATAAGGACTATATCCCCCTGTCAGAGTGGATACCGTGTGCATCTCTTGAGAAGTCCACAAATCCCTTCAAATTGACAGAAAAGAAGAGGTAATTCCAAGTCTTTGTTGGCCTCTCAGGAAGGCTGGGAGGAGGCACACAGAGCATCTGGCTAATAATCAACCTTGGAGGGGAAGAAAGAGTTCCCCAAATACTATGGGGTCAAGGTGGTCCCTGTGACTATTCACAAATATTATTCTTTTTGTTACCAATTGCCGCCCAAGCTGTTTATTGGAATTCTAGCTTGAATACCACAGCTGCTCTAGGGCAGGGGGTAGGGAACTTTTTTTTCTTTAGGGAGCCAAAAGTTACTCTAAGACAGGGGTGGGGAACCTGCAGCCTTGAGGCCACATGTGACCCTCTAGGTCCTCAAGTGTGGCCCTTTGACTGAGTCCAAGTTTGACAAAACAAATCCTTTTATTAAGGGGATTTGTTCTGTGAAGCTTGGATTTGGGCCACACGTGGCCTCCAGGCCGCAGGTTGCCCATGCCTGCTATAACAGGAGGCCTCATCAGACTGCAGACTCTAGGTACAATTTTATGAAAACTGCATATGCATTTGATGGATACGCAAAAAAGATGCATGGAGGCCTATGGAGGGACTTTAATTCTCTACCTTTGGAATATGTGTATATATCAGTACTACATGGTAGAACATCCTGAGTCTCATCCTAACTGTGTGTATACACTCAAACCAGTTTGAGCAAATTCCATTTTGATAAACTTGTTCAATTCTACCAAGTAACCATGCTGTTACCACATTGAGACAGGCAGGGCAGTTGATATGTGTGTGTGGGGGGTGGTCAGAAGTACTTTAGCACGAGTATTAGCCTAGCTGAGAAACACAGAATCTCCTCAAAGACCCCGGCCTGAGCTGTACCTGAATGAGGATCCCCTCTCAAGCCCACCCCCAGAACGGTCATCCACCTTTTGCTTTAGCCTCTCTAATGAGGGAGAACCTAGCATCTCTCAAGGCAGACTCTTCCACTTTGGGAAATCTTTGCCTGTCAGGAAGTTGGTTCCTTACCTCTTCTAAATTTGCCCTGTTACAAATTCTACCTATAGGTTCTGCCCTCAGCCATAAACAAAACAAGTCTATTCCCCTTTCTACTTTGAGGCTGTCTGCAGGAAGCAGATAAAAGCAAAGGGAGCCAATTCTTCTGAATTGGGGTTTGTTAGAGGCTGGCCCATGACTCGGCTTCTTGTCCACAAAGGAAGGAAAGAGGGAGAGAGAGCCAGGTGGGACCTTTTCTCAGTCAAGCAGGAAAGCTCAGGGGATATAGTGTTCCTCAGTGGCCTTTCTATGTGGGTGTTCTGTATTGATTTGTGTTCCCAGGGAAATCTTGTGTGTTGGGTCATGTTGTAAACTGACTGAGGCTGCGGACATAGGGCAAACTGGAGAATCAGGCAGCCATGACTTCATGACACTGTTAGTGACTGCTTTTTTGTTCCTACTGATGTAACACCAAATAATGAGTTTGAATGAATTCTTCACTTTGCTTACAATTGTGTTAGCATCCTGTGACACAGCTTCACTGGGAGCAAGTCCCTTGTCTTCTTAATGCTTCCGTTTTGTCACTTCTCAGAGGGGGTGAGACTACCTGCCCCCTTGGAATCATGAGATTTAGAGCTGGAAGTCATATGTCCACTATAAACCTATCTCTTGCACTTAGATGCCTTCTCTGCCTTCGCTTTCATATAGCAGTGAATAGGAGTGGTTGTTGTTGGATTTCTAACACGGGCTGAAGGTCAAGAGCTCACAAAATCTTGTGAACCCCTAAGAACTTTACCACTGGGCGCTTCACCAATGGCCATTTTGAGCACTACAACAGAGATTATGTCTATAAGAATATTTTGAGAACTTTAGAAAACCATTTATAGCTGAAAGGGACCTTTAAGATTGAGTCCAACTGCTATATTTTACAAATAAGGCAAACTGAGACCACTGCCATTGCTACTCCTAGGGCCAAGATGAAAAAGCTTGATGGGGCTCCCTGGGGATGCCCCAGACACAAGTGGATAAGCTCCCTGAGCCCAGACTGGCCTGGCCCCAGCCTAGGCCCTGGAAGCAGCCACTCAAGCCCCAGGACCTATATGAGATGAAGGTGTGATAAATAGCCATAAAGCACTCTCAGGTCCCTTATTTTTCTAAACACATTTGGATACCCCCCCCCCCCCACTGGAGTTATACAAATTGCCCTTAATTTATTACGCAGAACTCCAAGTTCTAGATCACGCAAGTAGACCTTGTTGGCTTGTCAGTCATGACAGCACTTGTGTAAACACACAACACACAGACCAAGGCCACCTTGCCCTAAATTTTGGACCTTAAAACCAGAAACAATGCCTGATGTGTCAATGTAAAATTTTCCTAGATTCATATTTGAACCTGACTTTTCTTAGTCTTTTTAACATTTACTGAATACCTGTGTGTAAAACACTGACCCACCTGACCTGAGAGACAGAGTGAAGTCAGTGCCCCCATGAGCCCACCTGGCCTCAAGGCTCAGGCCAGATGAGTAGACATTGCGAAAGGAGAATGTGTGTTACTCTAGATGGGGACTTGGGGAAGCTGGACTGGGGTGGCTTGGCTAGACAGCATTTCAAATGAATGTGGGCATCTCAGAGGTGGATGGGAGGGACCTCAGAGGCCTCCAATCTACACTACCCTCTAAAACAAAACACATCTGACAAATGGCCTCTGCTGGGCCACTTCCAGAGATACCCTGCCCTACCTGCAGAGGCCTATTTCAGGGGCTTTTTCCCAACTCAGCAAAAATCTCAGGAAAAGATCTGGGGTTTTTGTTGTTTGTTGTTTTGAGGATAGAGACCGTACATTTGCCTCTCTTTGTATCCTTGGGGCTTAGCACAATCCTGGCACAGAGTAAGCACTTAATAACTGCTCGTTGATTGAATACTAAATATGACTCAGCACAAGTGACATGGAAACCCAAAAAACCTGCTACAATCTTGGGCTGCATTAAGAGAAGTCTGGGGTCCAGGACCAGAGAGGTGATAGTTCTGCTGGCCTCACTGCTGCTCAGGTCACATCTGGGCAACATACTTTAAGAAAGCAATCGGTGTACTAAAGAATTTCCAGGAGAGAGTAACCAGGATGGTGAAGGAACTGAGGATAATGCCACCAAGGATGGTTTGAAGAATCTGAAGATGTTTAAGCATGGAGAAGAGAGAAAGTAGAAATAGGAGAAGAGCCATTGGGTCATAGAGTTAGAGTCAAAAGGGATCTGAGAGGTGAGCAAATCCAAGCCCTTGATTTTACAAAGGAGGAAATTGAGGTCCACAGGAGTCCAGTCATTTGTTGAAGGTCACACAGGTTATAAGTGGCAGAGGTGAAATTCATTATCAGTTCCTCTAACTTCAAACCCATTGTTCTTTACATTGTATCAGGCTAATTTCCTGTCTTTAAATATTTGACAGGCCATCCTTTGGAAGAGAGACTAGACTTCTGCTTGACTCTGGAGGGCAGAAGTAGAAATGTAGCAATGAGTAGAAAAGTAGAATTGTAAATTACAGAGAGGTGAATTTTAGCTTATGGAAAAGCTTCCTAACTCTTTGAACTGTCCCAAAATGTAATGAACTTCAGAAAGTAGTGATTTCTCCATCACTGGAAGTCTCCAGGCAAAAGCTAGGGAGCCACTTGTCAAGGATTTTGTAGCCTGTAGACAAGTCTTGGGTAGGGGTCAGACTACACATCCTCTGAGGCCCCTTCCAATGCTGAAATCCTGTGATTCTATGAAAACTTGAGTAGAATGTCCATAGTCATATACTGATTAAACTCCTCAGTGGTTCCAATGGCTATCTGGGCTATCCAATTTAATTGCTTGAAGAAAGGCCTTACCCTAATAATCTTAACACTTCCTCCCACCCTTCCTCCCTCTCTTCAGTAATTGTTTCTTTCCTACTCTCTCTCTGAGAACTGTGATTAAGTCTCTTCCTTCACTTCCCTTATTGCTACAATATATTTATAGACTCAGATTGGGCCGAAACCGAAGGAAAGATGCCATCAAAATGCTGATCAGCCCCTGCAACTGGGAAATGGGGGCGATGTCATTTCTTCCATTATAATTCAAGAAATAAAACTTATTTCCGGTGATTAACTGAGGCTATTTATAGGCCCCCCGCAACCCCCCCCACCAGTCCTGAGCTGGGGTATTTATAGAATGTCATGGCATGGAGCAGCAATCGCACAATTACATGTTTATAAAGTACTGGGTTTTGTCATTTTTCCTAGAATTCCCTGACATTTTGAGCAGGAACTTTCACATTTTAACCCACAAGGACAGCAGCTATTTGTTTAAAGGTGAAAAGCAGACACTCTTCTCAGTTGCGTCTTTCATAGCCAAATGCTGGGCCCCACATGACAAATCCAGCTTGGCTTTAAATAAAGAACAAGAAGAGGAGCTGTTGCTCATGTTGAGGGAACTGGGATTGTGGTTTTAAATGGGGGCTCTTTCATGGATTGCTATTTGAAAACTCACTGGGTTGGGTTGTTGGCCATTTGGGACTGGTAGTGGCTGAGTTCTTTATAATCGGTCTAAGTCGAGCAGAGGGCCGAAGACAAGTATATTCAACAGCCAAAGGATTATGGGTAAGTGAAACTAGAACCAATTCCCCTCAAAATCCCATGTCCCAAATATCCAACCTTAAAGTTAAGACCTAAAGTCCTGAGAAGGAAAACTCTCAAGTCTTGCTGGGTTACTGACCTCCAAAATAAACTAGACCAATAACTGAGTCTTTGAGAAGAACCTTTCAGCTCCTTTCCTCAGAGAATTGCAAGGCAGTTACTTTTCATGTGTGTCCACCAAGCAATAATTCACAAATAAAGAAATCGGTATGATAACAAAGAGTGTAGTGTTCTTTATCAAAGTAACCTAGGGTCAGTGATGTGCTAGAAGGTGCCTTGGTCTTGAAATTGGAAGATAAGTTTATTGATATGAGGAAGAGTTCTGGTTTTTGGCTCTCCCACTTAATAGCCACCCATGCCTGCCCATCCTCTGTGACTCTAGCTCTCGTCCTCCCTTGAATTCCCAGTAAGGGCCTTCCTTGAGGCTTTTTGGTCATCACAACAATATAAATGGAGCATGTAAATTAGCCATCCCTTATCTTCCATTCTTGTTTTGTGATGAATCTATATGGTATTCTTTTTCAATCTTTGATGACAAAGGTCCTGAAAAGGATGGGAACCATGGGTATCATTAGCCCCATTTTACAGATGAAGAAATTGAGTCTCAGAGAGGTAAAGTGATTTGTCTATGGTGACACAGCTAATAAATGCTGGAGGCAGGATGTGACCCTCGACCTTTCTCATTCCAAATCTAACACTTCTCTATTATGTCTCATTGCCTCCCATGGCTTGCTGCTCTCAACACATAATTTTTTATTCCTCAGCTTTCTCCTCTGAGGGCAGTTTCCTTTGTACTTGCTAGGTACATAATTGCATTGAATTTTAAAACACTAATATCCTTGGATATAACAATGAGCTAACTTGTTACAAAGTACTCAGTATGGATAAGAAATCTGGAGTGCTCCTTCCTCATAATACTAAAAGCTACTCAAGAAAGGGACCATGTTTTCCATTTCTTTTGCACCTCTCCACAGTGCCAACTCTGAGGCACTTAGACTATAATTAAAAATTAATGAGTGTTTGTTGACTGACTCACCAACAGTGGCTTAGCCTCTGAGTTTCTATATGTGTTAGGGCAAGTCATTTATACAATTTTCCAAAATTATGAAGTTAACAACACAGACAAACTTCTTGATTCACAGCTCTGACTAGTCCCTGTGGGTCTCGCCAACATGGGGAGCCAAGGATGTAGCAGCCAATAATGCAGACACTTAGCCCATAGGCCTTAATCTCTCCTTAGCATGGTGTAGCCCTTGGGACTGAATACTTCCTATACAACAGGTCCTTCTCTAGCTTGTTCCACCTTGTAGGGTAAGTTTTACCAATGCTCACAGGTAGAGTACAGGAATACTGGGTTACCTAATTTTAGGGTGGGCAGCTAGGTGATGCCATAATGCACAGAATGCCAGGCCTAGTCAGGAAGACTCCTCCTGCTGGGTTCAAATCTAGCCTCAGACATTTACTAGCTGTATGACCTTGGGCAAGTCACTTAACCCCAATTGCCTCATTTCTTTATCTATAAAATGATCTGGAGAAGGAAAAGGCAAACCACTCCAGTATCTTTGCCAAGAAAACTCCAAATGGGGTCATGAAGAGTTGGATATGACTGAAAAATTACTGAACAACAACAATTATAGTGTAGTCTCAATCTACTTTAAATGGAGAAGACATTCTATCCATTAAGACATACTGCCTCTTCAGAGCTATAAGGGAAGAAGAAAAAATACTATCTGTGAGGCTATAGGAAAATGCCAAGACAGAGTCCAGCTGGCAAAAAAGGACTTGAACATTCTAAAGAATTATGGAAGACAAATCTATGGAATAAGATCAGGTAAGGTCTACATTTACTACTTTGTGGTAAAGTTGAAAGAGCATTGGACTTGGGAAGCAGTGGTCCTCTGCTCAGTGGTCCTTCCAAGTCCAGATTCTGCTGCTTTCTATATGACTCTCTGGGCCTCCGTTTGCTTGCCTAGAAAACACGGGGGCCATTCCAGCTATGAGTCTATGAAAGCAGAAGAACCAGGGTCAGAGTTAAAAAGGCCTGCAGAGACCATTAATCCAACCAACACCGGCAACGTCCTCAACAAGTGGTCATATAGTTATTGCTTAAAGACCTCCATGGCCCCTAACCTGCCATTTTTCAAGGCAACCAACTTTTTGAAAGCTCTAATTGTTAGGGAAATTTCCCTTAAAAATAGAGCCTAAATCTTCCACCATTACTCTTCTTTCTGCCTTATGGAGCTAAATTGGAAAAAACTAATCCTTCTCTCATGGGACAATCCTTTAAATATTTGAAGAAAATAATTAAATTAAGAGAAACATAAACCAAAACAGCTTTGAGGCTTCACCTCACATTCACCAAACTGGCAAAGATGACAAAAGATGAAGGAGCTATGGAAAAGTAAGCACACTGCTATACCATTGGGGGAGATGTGAATTGGTCCAAACGTTCCTGAAAACAAAATGGAACTCTGCTGTCCATTACATGACTAAATGTATATACCTTTTGACTCAGACATCCAATAGCTAGGCCTATGCACCCTAGGAAGTCAGAAATAAGACACACAGATCCCACATACACCAAAATATTTATTGCAGCATTTTTTGGTGTGGGGTAGCAAAAGAAGTGGAAACAAAGGAGACACTCTTTAACTAGGAAGGAATTGAACAAATAATGATATATGAACATAATGCAATTTTATTGTGCCATAACAGACAACAAAAGTGAGGAATTCAGAAAAACATAGGAAGACATAAGAACTGATGCAGAATGAAGTCAGGTAAACAATGCATACCTTGACTATGATGATATAAATTAAAGTGCTATATAATTATAAAGCTGAAAAGAAATGAAGAAATATACCTTCTTCCTTTTTTTGGAGAAATGGAGGGGGGTAGGTGCTATACATAGGGAATATTGCATATACTGTCAGATGAGTTTGTTGTTTCACTTTGACAGGTGGGAAGGCTCACTGGAATGGGTGGGCATAGAGGATGTAGTATAACCACGCAAAAGGAATCAATAAACCATTTTTAAGGAAAATATACTTGCAGACAGCTATCACGTAGTCCCTAAATCATCTCTTCTCCAGCCCAAACACCCCCAATTCTTTCAACTGATCCTCAGATGGCATGACCTAGAGGTATTTCACTTTATTCACTAGAAGGCCTTCCACCCTCCTCTGGAAGCTCTCCAGCTTATTATAAAGCAATAGCTGGCATTTATATAGCACTTCAAATACATTATCTTATCAGAGCCTCACAACAATCCTATGCCATAAATACTATAGCTATTTTACAGATGAGGAAACTGAGTATCAAGAGGTGAAATTCCTAGGGTTACACATGTAGTGTCAGAGGTAGAATTTGAACCTAGGTATCAACTGCTTCCTGGTTCAACATGTGTTCTACTCCAGGGTCTCTTTACAGCTGAGGCTGAAAAGGCAGGTTGGAGGTAGACTGTAGAGGGCCTTGATTGCCAGGCTAAAAAGTGTGAATTTTATTTGGTAGAGAATGGGGAACCACTGAGCTATGGAGTGACCTGTTTGGCATTGCAATTTCTGACAAATGTGTTCAAGACCAGCTGGCAGGTGGGGGAGAGATAGAAGCAATTCAAAGGCTATTACAATAGTTCAGGTGAGAGGTCACAGGGCCTGAACTCTAGGGGTAGCAGTGAGAGTGGAGAGGAGGGGACAGATGTAGGAAGAGCTCAGAGGTAGAGGAAGTCTGACATACTGGGCTTAAAGTCAGAAGACCTGTGTTCAAATGTCACCTCTGACACTTACTAGTTGTCTGACCTTGGGTAAATCACTTAACTTTTTTCTGCCTTAGGCAGCTCTCTAGGATTTATCTCCTCTGAAAGTTCTCTAAAGAAATCATAGATTTTTGTATGAGTTAGACACTGGGGATACAAAGACAAAATGAAAACTGTCTCTGCCTTCAAGCTTACATTCCTCTGGGGGATACGACATATAAAAAGATCAGTAAATAACATCAGAATTACTTACAAATATCTCTATTACTTATAAAGGAATCTCAGGAGGGAAAGAATACCAAGAACCAGGGAGATCAGGAAAGCCTTCCTGTCTGAGCTTTCAGAGAGGCTAGAAATCTATTAGGCAAAAGTGAAGAGGGCATGAGGGACAGCTTGGATAAAGACACTGAGGCCAGAGATGGAATGCTGAGTTTAGGGCCCAGCAAGTAGACCAGTATGAGCAGAATACAGAGTTCACAGACTATGTGAAAAGTTGTAATATGAACCAAACCTGGAAAAATTATCTGGAGCCATATGATGCACTGTAAATGCTAAACTGGGGAGTTGGCATTTTATCCTAGAGGATAAAATTTTTTTATCCAAGAGATATTGCCAGGGTAGCATGGACAGAACTGGTGACTGATTGGTTGTAGGGAGTTAGGGAGAGGAAAGAACCAAGAATGAGTTCAAGATTTTGAGCCTGAGAAATAAGGATAATAGAAGAAGTTATGCACGTGTGTGTGTGTGTGTGTGTGTGTGTGTATAAACGTTTGAAGGTATATGTGTGTTCATATAAATGAAGACTATGTTACAGATGAGGAAAAAAAGTTAAGAAAACTACAATCCTGTGTGGAGGCTAAATCCAGACATGTTTTACAAAGATTTTGTTCAATTGCTGTATGTGAAAGTAATGGGATATTTGTGCTGTAAGAAATGATCAATGTGATGAATCTAGAGACACATGGGAAGACATACATGAAATACTGCAAAGTGAGGGGAGCAGAACCAAGAAAACAATCTTCACAGTCACTACAATGATGCAGATAGAAAGCAAATCTATATAACAGAAAATGAACATGGAGAAATTATGAGGTTGATCCCCAAAGAAAAGATATGAGAAGGCACTTCCCTCCCCCTTTGCAGAGGTGGGGGGAGGGGGAGTACAGCCTATAATGACCGGTTTTTACCATGTTTTGGTTGATTTTGCTGAGGATTTTTTCTTTTTAAAAATTATTGGTTATAAAGCAAGATTCTTAAACTTTTATGTGTCCTGGATCACTTGGGAAGTCTAGTGAAACCTCTGCACCTTTTCTCAGAATAATGTTTTTAGATAAAAAACATTTGTTCTTCACTTAAGAAGCATAAATTTCACAAAATATGAATAAGTATGGAAGTTAATAAAAGTGCAGTTTCAAACCTTGACTCAAACACTTCATAGTCATGTGCCTCTGGGCAAGTCATTTCCATTGTCTCAGCCTCTGTTTCCTCACCCATAAAATGAGAATAAAAGTACGTCTCACGGAGCTGTTGTGAGGTTCAAATGAGAAAACAAATGTAAAGCACTTTAGAAACCTGAAGGCATTATATAAATGCTATTATTGCTATTGCTATACATAATGGTTATTAAAAGATGATGATTGAGAAAAATCAAGGAAAAATTCCAAATATGTTGATTAACAAAATATCGGGGTTGTTCATTGAATTATTTATTTTGTATCTGGATATGCTAATGGGCATGTAAAAATCCTTTACAACTCTAAATTCCCATAGAAAGGTCAGCTATGGGAAGCTGTAAAATTTATGTTCAATAACTCACCATTAGCTACCAAGTAAGAGAAATATGGAAAGATCTATATGAACTGATGCAGAGTAAGTAAACAGAACCAGGAGATCAACATGCCCAATGACTACAATAATGCAAATGAAAACATTGAAGGGCATCCAGGTTGAGATTAAGTGCAAGGATCAGATGGTCCTGAAAAACAAGCAATAAAGCTGCTCTAGATAAAGGGAGGTGGAGAACAAATGAAGCTGAATGATGTATACTCTTGTCAGATGCAAATATAATTTGTCAGTCAATTTTGCTTAACTGTTTTTCTTGGAAAAACTAGATTGGGGACAGTTCTAGAAAGTGACTATGGTGTAAAGAACAAAAGGTGTAAATAAAACAAAACAAACAAAAAAAGAACGTGATTGATGGCATCTAGATGAGGAAGTATGGGAAAACAGAAAGATTGCTGGTCTTGGGTTAAAGTTTTGGTTTTGTCACAAACAAGCTATGTGACCTTGGGCCAGTCATTCCCCCTCTCTGAGCCTCAGTTTCCTAATTTTGAAAAGTGGAATAATTAGACACATGCTACTTACTTCTCAGGGTTGTTCTGATAAAAGCACTTTGTAAACTATAAAGTGTCATATAAACATAAGCTATTATTATTAGAAGAGCCCTCTCATCCCATGAACCCGTGCTAAATGGAGCCTGAGGCAAGCAAGCCCTCCTAGCCCTTTCCTGTGGCCACCTCTATGGTACTAGTTGAGGGGAAGAGGAGAGAGCTCCTAGCTTCCTGCCTGCCTGACTTAACACTCCCTGGCTAACCCCAGGCTGAAATGATCCAAGCATGTGGGCAGTTGGCTAATTACAAGCCTGGTTCAAGCCAGTCTAGACAGGGGAGAATCGCGCCTATTTTTAAAGTTCTTCACTGAAGGCAAGTTCACAAGTACTCTGGGGAAGCTATGCTCATGGCTTGGCAGTTGTTCTTCACGGCTAACATCAATTTCTCACAATGCTACTTACACCCATTTCCATTCAGTTTTGTCCTCCATGGATGGGGAACATCTGTGTCTGGGTCATAACCACACAGAGGCATTTGGGGGCACTGCCCCAGCTGGAAGTTGCCTACCCCAACCCCACGCCAGTTGCTAGGTGGCAAGGGAAGCACTTGGGAGCACTTGGGATTTGGCAGTGAATACTCTTGCTCTTACAGACAGACTAAAACCATCCCTTGTCTTCCTTTTCTGCAAGACAAAGAATCCCAGTTCCTTTCCTCAGAGGTCCTATTTTTCAGCTTGCCTCTCAATCTTTTCCATATTCTCAGTCAAGATCTGCTCACTGCTGACTTTGTGGTTTGTTTTTAGATAAGAGATGACTTTTGTAAATGACAATGACTTATTAAAAGGCAGCCTCCATGAAGCACATAGGGGCAGAGATTTAGAGCTAGACCTTAGAAATCATTGAGCCTAGCCCTTTCATTTTATACATAAGGACACTGAAGCCCAGAGAGGTAAACTGACTTCCTTTTCATTATCTCTTTCCAAGTGAACTGCCAATACTCCACATTCATGATTCCAAAATGGAGCCCATGACATCATTTACTATAGAAATGGACTCTTCTTGCTATACTCTCAGGGGTGCTGTGGTCCTTTCCAAAGGTAATTCCTTTTATCTCTTGCCCCACTTTGGTTGGGCAGAAGGTAGGACATCAATTCAGAGTACCCAGGTAGATGAAGCCCAGGGCATCAGGGAGTTTTTGGAGGAAAGTCATCACTCTCTTCTGGGAACCAAAAGGAAAACTTATGCTCCAAGTCTAGAGAGACTCGTGAGCCTAGTTAGCTAGAATACCTTAGCAGTCTTAGAGCCAGTGTAGAACCATCCAGTCTGGAACTAGGTCATATTCTTTTATATTACCTTTTAATTCTTCTTCTAAAGTTCTTCTCTGATGCCATAGCATGATGTACACGGACTCTGGGTTCTCAAAGGCTACATCTGTGAAGCACAAGCTCTGGCAGGCCCTAACCAGGCCTTCAGTATGGGCCTGGTGATGAACTGTGTTATTGTCTGAGGACCAGCCTAGCTAATAATAGAGAGAGCTTTTCACCAGGTTGGCCAAAAGGTGATGAGTTTTTCTGCTACCACAGCTCTTAAAAACTGGGCCACAGAGGGATTGTCACTTGCCTTGATAGAGAGAGTAACTGCTTGACAAGATTACAGATCCTTAAAGTAGTAAAGTACTTCTAATGATCATACAGCAGTATCTTGTTTTCTAGAACCTTTTCTCTAGTAAATAATCCCTGAAAAATTCACTCTTGTAGTCTGGAATGTGTAGCAGACAGGAGGAAGAAAGGAAAGATGGAATGGATGCTAGAATTGGGCATTTAGTTATGGCAGTGGCGGTGGTAGAGGCAGTAGTGGCAATGGTGGCAGCAGCAAGGGAATAAATAAATTAAGAACCAGATCTTAGAACCCAGGGAGCTAAGCAGGCTCAGGGACAGTATTCAGTCTTGATTTTTATTTGTTGGTTCTAGTTACATTGTTGCAGTTACGTGTATTATTCTCCTGGTTCTTCTGGTCTTCATTCTGTATCAGCTCAAATGTCTTCCAATATTTCTCTGAATTTTTCACATTTGTTGTTTCTTATGGCATGGAAATATCCCATTATATCCCCAATTTGTCCAGTCATTCCCCAAATAATATATACCTGCTTTTATTTTTAGTTCTTTGTTACTTCCCCAAATGCTAGTATTATCATTTGGGTGCACATGGGACCTCTCTGTCTTTCACTTCACTGGGGTATAGTAGTGGGACCCCCTGGGTCAAAGGATATGAACATATTAGTAACTTTTTGAGCATAATTCCAAATAGCTTTTCATAATGGTCAAATACAATTCATAGTTCTACTGGTAGTATATTAGGGTAGGATTAGAATTTGATTTTTATATTTGAAACCTCTTCCTTAAACACTAGGTCAAAACTAATTCCAAAATACTTCATATCATCTTTAGAATAGGACAGCTTATGAAGCTGAAGCATTTTTAAGGCAGTGTAGATTTTATCTCTGAAGAATAAGAAAATGGGGTTAGGATAGGGCAGAGGAATTGCTCTTTCGTTTGCTTACCTAACCCTGGCACTTGCCAAAAACATGCCGTTCAGCACATTAGGACGAACAGTGCTGTTTTTGGTTGATTTGCTATCAAAACAAGGTTATAGTTGGCTGTTAGTCTGCATTCATTAGATTTTTAAGCTTAAATTATGAGAGTCAGGGTGGAATATTGGATAGGATATAGAATCCAGAAACAGGAATATCTGAGTTTAAGTCTCACTTTAGAGACCTAACCTCTCTGAACCTCAGTTTCCTCATCTGTAAAGTGAGGCAGGTTGGACTGAATGTCTTTTAAGGTGATTTCTAACTTAAAAACTATGATTCCATGATAAGTCTTCCTGTCTTCCAACAGCCCCTCCAACAGTAACTATTTCTATTCATTGTCATCTTGGCCAATTTGTAGGGTGTGAGGAGAAACCTCAGTTGTTTCTATTTGAAGCAATCTTTCATATACTTAACAAGCAACAATTCTTCATTTGAGAATTATTTGTTCACATCCTTTGACCACTTATCTGTGAGGGAATTCAGATTTTCTTAAAATACAGCTTTAATTCTGTTATGAAACCAGTGAGTCCTCTCCACTTCACACCCACCCTTTTGAGATAGCAAGCAAGAGGCTTTGCAATTCACCTTTCAGGCAACATGTTCCAATGTGACTTACTTCATGTAGCTGTACCCCAGGTATACCAAATGCCACTAGCTTCTTGCCCAGTGAAATCAGAACACTAATGTAACAATAGCTAGCATTTAGCATGTATTACACACACAGGGACTTAAAAGAGCATGGCCCTGAAAAGACTGACTCTCACTCTCTCTCTCTCTCTCTCTCTCTCTCTCTCTCTCTCTCTCTCTCTCTCTCTCCTTCAGAAATGATTGATTTTTGCAGGAGAAGAGCCCCTAAAGAAGCATATAGTCCAAGAGGAGGATACTGAGGCCAAAAAAGGTCAAAGGAGTTGCCCAAGGGCTACATTGGTAAAAAGAGGGAAAGGCCTCGAGATTTGCACCCAGGTCCTTGGACTTCAAATCCATAGCCCTTTTCCCACTGTAACACAGTCCACCATTCTCAATTTGCAAAAGTGGAAAGGGGGGGGCAACAAAACAGAAAGATATTTTTTTTGCCACACACAGCATTTCAAAACGGGGAACCCATCTACATCCACGGCATTGAGTTGGTAAGATGAAATAAATCATGGCAGGCTTTCTAGCCTGTCCTGTGTGGAACACTGTGTAAATGATTAATATGAAGTCAGTGGAATTCCACAGTCGCTGTGCGAGAAGAGAGTTCTGTGCCCAAGAAGGAACTGCATTGCTAAATCAGCAAAGACAGTTGTCAAGGTAACCCCTCTGTAATCTATTTAACTGGCTCCCCAAACACCAATCAAGGTCAGATAAAGCACTGGAGCACCATCTGAACACACAGCAAGACAGCAGGGAAGGAAGCAATCTCATTAGGAAGAAGGGGAAAAGCCCCCCAAAATTCAGTTTGGCTAAGAGTTCACTGGAATTGTGGCTGGCCTGATGGGGGAAAGTGGGCCACACCAAAGAAAGACTGGCTTCTATCTGTGTGGGCAGTAATTGTCCTTCAATTCAGTTTGAATGGAAGCATCCTTCCAGTACTTTAAAAACCAGAAAGCCTGGCTCTGGTAAATTATTAATTTCATTTATTGTTTTATTAATGCAAAGACTTGTATTTACATTTTGTTTTAACAGCACAGTCTTGGATGGCTCTTCCCACTGCCACCCCCATCACTGGCCTGACCACCATCTCCCAGCAGATCCTAGTATTACTTAACAGCCTCAGAGGAGCCATAGAAATTCAGCAAGTGCATTCAGCCCCCGGACATCCTGGGCCTCTTTCAAATTCGCTAGTGGAGAGGGTCAACTTCCCAGACTTGATGTCTCCTGCCATCTCTCTTTCCCCGTTGGGGTCTAGGAGAAGGCTCTAGGGGGAGGGTAGAAAGGAGGGGGCAGGAACACAGAGGCACAACCCTTCCTGTTTCTGAAGGAAATGGCTGATGCTTAGCTTTTGCTTCTGATAATTTAGAACTGACTTGAACCATAATTTGGGTGAGGCAACTGGGGCTTTGCCCTAGGATACTGAAATTTAGGAGGCTGCTGGCAGTATCTGTATTCTTTCAGCAGACTGAAACAATTGAGCTTACACATAATTAGTAAGAGCAATTTTGTTCAAATTGGAAGCTACCTGTGAACCCCTCCTGGGACTGGTCCTACTCTATTCCCGCTTCTAGGGGTGGTTTCCCCAGAAGCAACTCATGGTGTCTCAGAACCTCTCCCATTATGAAGCCTTGTGTCCAATGTCTGGGTCTCTTCCTGAAGTCCCCTGTCGATTTGCTCAATTAAATTTCTTTTTGAAAGTTGACTTAAGGCAAAATTTCATGACACTTGTCCCAGGCAGCAGAATTGCTAGCGATGGCTCTGGGGCCTTCTTGGAGTCAGAGAGTAGGTTTGAATCTAGGCTCTGCTACTTGCAACCTGTGTGACGTTAGGCAAGTCCTTTCCACTCTCTAAGCCTTAGTTTCTCCATTTGGAAAAAAGTAAGGTTGCACTAGATGACCTCTAAGGCCTCTTTCAGCTCTGAATCCTGTGATCCTATGGTCAGCTGAGCATGTTAGAATGAAACGGGCCTTGCAGGGCAAGGTAAACAGTTCAAATAAGAGCTGCAAAGAGTCAAAATTATGATTGCAAAGTCATAGCCACCCTGATAAGCCCCTGATTTTACTCTCAGCTCTGGAGGTAGATCTGAGTTCTCTTTTTCTACAGCTTTGGTTTTTTCTCATTTCTCTCTCCAAAGCCCCTTGATAAAAAGGCTTTGGAACTTTGATGACTGCTTCCCCTACCATTGTACCCTATTGACATGCTACAAAATGGTGACTCCTTTCTGAGACACTCCTGAGTGAATCACACAAGACAGTCAGTCACAGTGTCTTTGGAACGGTACACATTAGAGAGGCTATTTTCCTTCCTTCCTTCTTCAGTGAGGAGAGAACAGCACTGGCACAAAGCTAGGCTAAATCAGGTTACTGTCCCCATTTGACAGTACTCTCTGTAGGTCTTCACTTCAAGTAAAGACTTTCAAAATGAATTTCACCAAAGAGACGGAACAGACCAGGAAATCAAACCTAGGTGGTTCTGAGGAAATTGGCAAACCAGTATTTTCTCTTGAGAGCTATAATGTTTTGCCTTTGTAATAGGAGGGCCAAGGCCAGATTATATTGGCCAGTACACTTCCATGGAAATAGTACCTGTCTTGAATACAATTTCCAAGGATGAACTCTCCATCAACTCTAGATGAGGGCCCAGAGAAATAGCTGAGCTCTAGATAGAGGTCTTTCACATTCTAACCAAGCTACTCCCCTGGCCAAGAAGCTTAAGTGGTTCTTCATCACCTCAAGGATAAAATATGAACTTATGTGTTTGGTGATCTTTTTCACACTCTGGATTTAACCAGAGTTCTTTAGCTGGGGTTCCCCATCCTTGAGAGTTCATGGAGAGGTTTCAAGGAGTCCATGAATTATGGGAGGAAAAAATTGCCTTTTTATATTTACAAACCTCTAACAGAAATTTAGAATTTCCTTTGATTATTTAAGAATGTTATTCTGTACAAGTCATTCCCCAGTTGAGAAATGGTCAAATGATATGAATAGTCAGTTTTCATATGAAGAAATTAGAGCTATCTATACTCATATGAAAAAATCCTATAAATCACTATTGATCAGAGAAATGCAAATTAAAACAACTCTGGGCTATGATTCCCACACCTATCAGATTGGCTAATATGACAGAAAAGGAAAATGATCAATGTTGGAGAAGATGTGGGAAAATTGGAAAACTGATGCACTGTTGGTGGAGTTGTGAACTGATCAAACCATTCTGAAGAGCAATTTGGAACTCTGCCCAAAGGGCAATCAAAGTGTACATACCCTTTGATCCAGCAATACCCCTTCTAGGGCTGTATCCCAAAGAGGCCATAAAAAAGGACCCACATGTACAAAAATAATCATAGCAGCTCTTTTTGTGGTGGCAAAGAACTGGAAATTGAGGGGATGCCCATCAATTGGGGAATGGCTGAACAAGTTGTGGTATATGAATATAATAGAATACTATTGTTCTATAACAAATGATGAATAGGCTGACTTCAGAAAAACCTGGAAAGACTTGCATGAACTGATGCTGAATGAAGTGAGCAGAACCAGAAGAACATTGTACACAGTAACAGCAACTTACTGTGCAATGATCAATTACAATTCACTTAGCTCTTCTCAGCAATACAATAATCCAAGACAATTCCAAAAGACTCATGAAGGAAAATGCTATCCATGTACAGAGGAAGAACTAGAGTCTGAATGCAGAGTAAAGCATACTATTTGAAACCCAAAATCTTATAACATATGAATGTTAAAAGCTATCTTTATGTGTAATTGGAAAAATATACTATTTACAAAAAAAGAATGTTATTCTCAGAAGGGACTTCACCAGATAGTCAAGGGGGTCCACAACATAAAAACAGTTAAGAACCCATTTTAACCTATGTTTCCAGGCTGATTACATACTATTATTCACCCTCACACCCACCCCAAAATGCACTTTATGTTAAATTTAATTTGTTTTTAAAAGCATGTACTTTTTTTAAAAGCAGATAATGTGCTGGGCACTAAGGTAGCCCACTTACTATTCCCCATACACAGCAGTCTCTGATTATTGACATCCCTCACCATCCCCCATTCCTGGAATACTCTTCCTCTGTATGTTTTTCTTGTAGGCCTTTTGTCTCAGAGGCTCAGCTCCTGAACTACTTCCTACACCAGGCTTTTCCAGGTTCCCTAAGTATTAATGTTCTCTTCTCAACTAAAACCCCTCTATATTTTACTTGGTATATATGTAATTTTTTTTGGAGGACAATTGGGGTTAAGTGACTTGCCCAAGGTCACACACGGCTAGTTTTTTTTTTTTTTTGGTGTTAAGTGTCTGAGGCCAGATCCAAACCCAGATCCTCCTGACTCCAGGGCCAGTGCTCTATTCACTGAGCC